>KZ308852.1:152442-186868 GCA_000376725.2 Ladona fulva | reverse complement strand
AGTAAGAATTTGAACCAAATCTAACGAGATTCGCGAAGTAAGTGCGCGCAAAACTTAATACGAATACAAAAGGAAAATGGAAGTTCGTTACTGATTTAATTGTCGACCAAACTTAACGTCGACCTCATGAACACGCGATCGTCACGAATTTTCACTACGCAACGGCCACACTTAACAGTTTTTCGGCTTGAAATAACAATAAAATGATTAACCGATTTTCCTCCAAAGATTCAATTTCGATCAAAGTATTATATGCAACTTACCATGGGTGCGAAGTCCTCCCGGCAGACCAGAAACATCTTGACTCCTTGGAAATTCTTCCTCTCTTTTTAAAATAAAATAGTACTTCATATATATTTACAATTTCAAAAATAGGAACGTATTACTTTACACTTTCTATCCCATTACCTAGCTTTCGAATTTCTCGCAATTCTTCAGATTAAAATTTCAACGATCCCATCGAGAAAAGTTGGAAGCAGGTCCTACCTGTACGAAATCTGCGCAGCAAATGAGAGCGAAAGACATGAGGATAAATCGAAACTGACATTTCCTGTGATTTGATTGGTCGAAACCGAATTCTCCGTCAGTTGCCCCGCCCACCGCCCGTGTTCAAACTTTCGATAATTATTATAGAAAAATTAAACTTCTATCTAATTCAGTAAGGCATCTTAAAAATCGCATTTTAAATTATTCTAAATATGAAATTTTTTTCAACTTCCATTTTTATGCTTTATAATTATTAACGACCGAACCATGGTGATAGCGGAAAATTCCATTGAGGACGACGATTAATATTCATATATTTATTTACGATAATCATTTGATTACATGTATTTATTATTTATATTCATATATTACATTTCCAAGTGAATTTTTAGTTATTTAAATAAATTAGATTGATTACATTAATATCAATTAGATTACATATACGCGGCTACAAAAAACAATTGACTGGGTTTAGCGCATCCTCTCAATTAATTATTTTTGTGTTCACAATCGATGATATTTTATCAGAATAATTCACCATGACTAAAAGAAGTTCGATTTTAAGATAATATCCGTTAATTCGGAGTATTACGGAGGCTGCAGTTTCCTTTTCAAGTTCAGAATTCAAAGTCCCCCCGCTTGCTGAAGTACACTGGCTACGATAGTTTTGCAAAGAAAAACAGGAATTAATTTTGAAATGACGGAAGGTGTTGTTTATTACTTATTCATAACATACGTTAAGGAACGTAGGCAGAACCATAAACAGGAAACATTAACAGGATTACACAAATCACTCGAGATTTTAAGAATAATTACTATCTTGCTAACCAAAGATATGTTCTTAATTCATACAAACTTGATCATTCAAGTATATAGGATGTTACTGTGCTTTGGGGCATTAAAAAACTTTCCTAGACTGAAACATATCTTTCACCATTCATTGGATCAATAATAACTTTCTCAAATGCATAATACAAATTCTAGCATATGATGGGAAATGCCTTTGAAATGGATCTCTAATTCGATTTTCATACCTTTCAGTTCTTTCTTCTTCGAGTTTACTTTGGACTTACAACACAGAAGGAATAAAAAAATGAACCTCTAACTTTGCCACCACTGCTTTTTAGCTTATTAATAAGAATAATTGATATTATTTCACACATGTACGACTCGAGAAGGGCTACGAATCATACACATCGAAGCACTTTTCTCTCTGAAATTAATTTCCAAACACTTGAAGGAAATCACTTGGTTGATGGCTCGATTTTATTTCGAAGAAACTTCCTCTTCCAATCTGTATCTCTGAAATCTTCCGTCTGATGTCTTTATCACTCTTTTTACAACCACAAGAAAACGTAGTAGATTCTTTTAGAAGTAAACGAAGACCGCCATTTCGAGAACCGGAACTAGAAACTTCGGTCACCTGACATTAGTCACTTCTCATGGCATGATATTTACGTCTTTCAGACTTTTCGATATACTCGGAATTCCTCCAAACCGCGGCGAAAAGACACGTAATCGCCTCGTGGCCTTGAGGTCGTGGGTAATGACGATCTCAAGTTGAGTTTCATGTGCTAAAAATTTGCCGTCGAGGCGGGGTGAAGTTGTTTAACGTGATTGTGTATCCTTCTGGTTTTTCCCTTTAGTGTCTTTGTGCAACATATACGACATGAAATGGACACACGAAGAAGAAAATATTGTCGAGAGTGGAAGCTCTACTTTCAGCGGTTTCCCTTAAAAAAGGTGTGTAGTTCGTGGTAAATTAATGTTCGAGAATTCGAAGCCTTAGGTTGAACGAATTGAAGTCACACTAGAGTTAAAGGGAATTCTTCGCACACGATAAAACTACCGGCACTTGTGAAAGCACTGATGGTAAGTACTGCATCAAAGTGGCATTTCCAAATTTACAGAAATTGGTTAAGTGGTTTATATTCACGTATATTACTGTGGTGTTTTCCTCTGAGCAAATACATTGATACATCCAGAATGTTGAATATCCTTCGGCCCGGAATTTTACGAGAACGTACCGAGCGATTCAATTAACCCAATTATTCTAGGAAAAGTTTCTAACTTCGAGTAAGGGAATGTTTAAGAAATAAAATTACGACATTAAAATCCGGGTGTTAACCTCTGAATATACTAAATAAACTAATTAGTTTATAATGGCTTTATCTAGATACTTTAATTGGTTTATTTTCGTAGTTAAGATCTGTTGATAAAATCATCAGCTTAAAGTTTAATTCTTTGTTTGACCGAATGAATGAAAGAGAAAATGAGGATAGGTAGGCACAACGAGAAGTGATGTAACAATCCCTTGGTTTAATTCTTTACACTTAAATCAACAGATGAAGGGTATATTTTCTTCTTGCATTAAAACACTACAGAGAGTAACGCCTTTCATTAAAATAAGCTACTTAGAAAATAATTCATTTACTTGGAAAAAGACCAACATCTATTCCTTTATAAGGCAATTTTTAAAACGCCAATGTAAACTTTCTGGCGTATAAACTGCTCTGCATTTAACACACAGGTAAGGTAAGATAACAATGAAGTCGCCCACGTTTCGATGGCCAATTCTGCCATCTTCTTCACCCCAGCAGCCCTGAAGAACAAGGCGGAGTTGGCCATCGAAACGTTGGCGTAAGTGTTTTGGAAGGCAAGAAAGAGAAAGAATAAAAGAGCAGATAGAATACATGAAGTGCACCCGCTTAGGATGTATATTTGCTTATTTTTCCTTGTGGAAGAAAGGAACACAATAACAGTAGAAGGAATACATGGAGTGGTCCAGCTTATTATGTATAAATGACAGTTTGAGATTAATAGGACTAGATATTATTTATAGTCAACTGTGAGTCATTTGCTTAAGATTAAAACTTTACTGTATTTCAATTTTATTTTTATTTCTTTCGATTTAAAAGGAAGTATTCTTTGCTGATTTTCCTTTTATGTTTTGTATGTTTAAATGACAGCTGTGGATTGGTAAGACTAGAAATTATTTCGAGTCCAATGTGCATCTTAATCATTTGCTCATAATTTACTCTTACATATATAACATATAACTCATACATTTATAACATAGTGTTTTTCTCTCTTTCGTATTAGGTCGCCTTCCTTGCTAATTTTCCTTTGTAGAAAGTAAAAAAGGATTATGATAGTAACTGAGAAGTAGAAGTATAGAGTATTTATAGTCAAATAAGCGTCCTAATCACTTGCTCAAAATTAAATATTTTATACTACATTTGTTTTTTTCTTTCCGTTTCAGAAGGCAACCATCATGGCCCTTTTTTATCTTCTTGGAAAAGAATCACTGAGTAACTAAGAAGATAGATAGAATGGCACAGCTGAGTAGCTTCAGATTGATAGGTAGATAGAACTGCAATGTTTATATTATTTATAAAACTATTCAGTGCACAAAAGTGATGATGGACCTATTTTAGCAAATTATGCAATGTATTTTGCTCCATTTGTTACTTTTAACCTCACGTTGCCCAACAGGCAACATTGAGCTGATTAATATCATGGCTTGCTATTATTATGTTAACTATCGTTTTCTTCTGAAGCTGTTAATGAAGATACTGTAGCCATCATACATTTTGAATCATGATTTATATATAAATTGGGACAGATTCATGGTCTTCTTATTTTAATATTAGTTTTAATATCATGAAAAAGTTCATTCTTGCCATAGAATTATTTGAATTAAATTACGCATCCATTGCAGCTTACTTTAACAGTCGAATTTGTGATCTTTAAAATTAGGATTTCAAAACTGGTTGTAATTCAATCGTTTTGTATTTTACAAGAGAAAGTTTCTAAATCAATTATTTTATTTTTTACAGCTGAGTACAGAAACTAAAGCCCCTGATCGACACATCCCTTTGTGAGTACCGTGATTCTTTTGTCTTAACACCACAACCACATATGCGACTCTTACTCTATAAGTGAATTTACCTTACCTTAGAAATAAAGACATCTTTCTATCAGAGGTACATAGTTCTTTTTTGAGTTGAGTTTCATTCCAAGATATGCCTAGTAATCCAATCATCTTGTCAACTTTGCAATTCAGTCTAATCTGGCTTTGCCTTTCAATACAAGTGATAATAACTTTTATGAAAATGCATTTACGGTCAATGAGACCTGAACTACCCTAAACAAGTTGTTCTTTTCTGCCAATTAAAATTTTAATGCATTGGAGGCAGTACTTGGTTTTTGTAACTTAGATTGGAGTGCGTCTATATGTATTAACCACCTGCTCTGTAGGGGGCTAAACACAAATTTTAAGGTATATTTTACGTACTTTAAATATTAATAATATTTCTCGAATAGGTGCCCATCGCTCTCAAGTTTAGCAACCCTTTTTTTAATCACAGATGATTTACAGTGGCTTTAATGTTCTNTCTTCGGTGACTTCAAATAGAAACAGGAGAGAGACTGATTCGCGAGAGATACTTCGACCAGGGAGTGCAATCACCTCTTAAAGACCTGGAATTATAGACAAAATATTAAAAAATTAAGAGTTAGCATCCATCTTATCAGTATATAATTTTGAATCCATGCGCATATACGGAATATTATCGATGAATTTGAAAGGAGAACTTCCATTGCTTTCAAAACAGAATTTAAGTTACCTCTGAGTCTTATGCTATTTGGTTGTACCCAAGCTAATTACACACGAAAGATCACGTTTGAAAATAAAATTCCGAAGAATGAGGTTATTAATAAAATATGCTTTTATATACTTTTGAATATTGATGATTATCTATTTCCAAAATAAAAAATTATTTAGTAAGTAAGTTTCCTTAAAGAACTAATTAACCAAATACCGAAAAACATTCTGGAAGCTACAGCGAAATCAATCTAAACAGGGGAAAAGCAATGCTACACTAATTATAGATTCTATTGTATGCATACTGGAAATTAAACCTATGATTAAATTATAAACTTACAATATTTTGAGTTATAGTGCGACAAAATTATTACGCAACGATGACAAGATATANGTACCGAAAAGAGTTATTTCGCGAATATTTATTTCTCATCTCTCTAAATACTCATATTTATTTCCAATCTTGCTAAATACTCGTAGAAAGGTGGCGGAAAAAGTATGGACAGTCCTATAAGTTGACCAGGGATACAGGATGATGATGTGATGTGTTTCCTTTTATTTTCCATGAGACGGATGAGTATACAATTGTATTTTCTAATAGATAGTATTTATTATTCAATTGAAGAATGTTGTATTTGTGATTGATATTTATGTGACGTGCTATGATTTTGCTCGATTCTGCGATGTCGAACTTTGACTTACTATAAAAACTAGTTAAACTATGCTACTAAATTACTAGTTACACTAAGTTGTAGGGGTCACGTGGACTTTTTTAAATTACCTAAGGCATAGGTACTTAAGATTAGAATTAAATATTTTTTAATTGCAATTTAATCTAATTGTATCATCAATCGTCTCTTTGGAAACTAGAAACTGCTGAAACTCCTTCCCTATATACCTTCTTACCAATATCTCATTGATAGCCGTACCCTAAATATGCGAAAAAACAGTTTTTCAACTCAGACGATGACTGTTTAGCTTTCAACTGTAGCATTACGCATTTTCTCTCTCTGTTTTCCCTTTCTCCAACGATCTTCGAGTTTGTCAACATTTCCATCTCTCATTATCACTTTCTTTCAATCGAAACGAAAATACGTTTCGAAAACTTTAGAATTTCCATGCATTTTTCGGATATTCTTGAACAGATTCAGCCTTCTATTCATTTGCCGAAGAAAGGAAGATCACATTGAGAGAAACTCGCCTTAGTTCATAAGGAATTTCCTCCTACACTTACTTAAGGAATTTCCTCCTACAGTACCTACTCGTTCCTTCTTCTCCTTCCCCAAATACGCAAAAACTTTTTTTATAATTAGAAATTAAGAATTCGTTTGTTTTCCATTCTCAGTGATCTATTTCCTCAGAACTTAAAGAGAGAGAGAGACTTACTTCAAGAATGTCTTGTATGTCATACTGCAAAAGATGTTACGAAAGAAATTTGCGAATAAGTTTATTCTGATAATCTCTCTGCTTGCCGTCTCTGAGATACTCGAATATTTAATTATTTTTTGTGAAGGCGATGAAATGCGAACATTTTATTAGCTACTAAAATCCACTGAAAACGATGTCTCGTACTTTGGAATCATTTCTGTTCATGAAGGCGTTCCAACTTGGAAAACTTCGATGTTGAAAACCGTTCAGTTACGGTCAATGCAAAACGAATAAATCCGAAAGTAAAATTCAAATCCATATTGATGACATGAAGCGTCCTCATAAGCCATGTAATTAAAAACTAAAAAACGATTAGTGATAATTTAAAAAGAAAATCGATTTATTGCGTAAACGCAAAACAAAATACGTGTATTGTTCCATGCAAGCACACGTAGCCAAGGCATACGTGTTGTATATGGCGTGTAGAGGCATATAGGGTTCAAAACGGCCATGAGAACAGAGAAAACGATAAAATATAAATCATCAGGTCATTTCAATCATGTAATTGGAAAAGCGGAAAACCCTAAGCTGCCTCCAAACAACTTATTCGATGATTACCACAATATATTCAATTTTAAGTTTCTATATAACAAATACATTATACTTTGGTGTACATTTTTTTCATTGTCGTTGTAATCACTGAAATAGCAGTGATTGACATTGTGAGCAGCTAAAGATAAAATCTTTGATAAAGTCTCTATTATTACAATAATTATACAAAATTACTACAACAATTGGTCTTCACAAGATATGTCATTCCCCTTTCCTTTGCCTAACCTTTTGCGGTTAGTAGGTTTTAAAACTTTTTATACTTATTAATCAACCCTAAGAATTAGGAAATATGAATTCGGAGTATGTACTATTTGAAATTATTATCTAATCAACCAAAAAATCAAAAGATTTCCATTCTTTGTTCTTTTATTCAAATTTTGGATACTGCTATTGTATTTTTATGCCCATCGGCTCCCTGATCCTGAAATATTCTACTGCAGTCATTGCTATTACAAATTTTAGAACACATTGACTATTGAAAGCATTGCNAATTTACCAGACATTGAAATTTTTGTAAATTAATATTGTTTTAAATAGATAATGGTATTCATAATCTATGGTGTTGTTGTTAGGAAGTGTAAATTAAGTACTTCGTACATAAGGGATGTCCCATCAAAATTTGGCATATTAACACATTTATTAACTAGCCATTAACCACTTGGTTATTATTTAGATATTTATTTAAATACACCGAATGAGATCAAAATTTAAAATTTCATGTTAATAAATATAAGAATAGTGATTGCCAAGAGAAAAGATGCGATAAATTGCATCATACATAAGTTAGAGCGCCAAGAATAACCACGATGAAATAATCAGTTGGGAAAAGATATTATTTGTTGAATAAAAACAATCACATGTGCAAAGTCCACTACTTCGGCCTCTCAAACCACTTGTGGCCTTTTAAATATTATGTACGTAAATATCACTCAACTCAAGACTCTTAGCTCAAGATTTTTTATTACAGTAGTTATATGTTTGTATTTCTTAAGCAGATTAACCGTTTGTATAGCGCAACTAACTCACTGACAGTCTTGAAACTCAGTCTTTGAAAATGAAAAAAACAGTCATCACATAAAAAATATTGATAGAGCAATCAACTTCATTGTTCTGGAAAAAAGATGTCATTAAATGAATCGTATGATAATTCTAGAGTGACAATGAAATTATTCATTGTGTGAAGATTCGTTTCTTAAAATACAAAATAGTCACAAGCGTTTAAGTTTTATATATACCATGCGCCCAGATATTTGATCAGCTAGTTTATATAAATCTCCAATCGAGAATATTTTCATACCTCGCAAACTAACATTAATACTAGAAAAATCACATGAAACACCATCAGCTCTATGGAAATTGAATATTAGTAATGTGCAATATTTATTAGGGCTGAGATAAATTAGTTAGCAATAACGTATAAATAGTAATAGTATTAAGTACGTTAACATTTAAGAGACGTCAGTTATAAGTTGTAAGATAAAAGCAAATAATTGAAACAGAATACTATGTTTCGTAACTGGTTAATATCTGACTTGTACCCATTCATACACTGGACAGATTTTATTGAGAATTAATTATATATATGAAAATTTTCTATTAACACCATTGTCTAATCAAATGTCTAAGGTATAGAATAAACATTCATAGTACAACATACATAACCAAACCCACTTACCTAAGTAGGTAGGAAACCTTTACTATACATATATTCAACGGTAGTGCGAAAATGGCAAATAGATCTCAATAGTAAATAGTGAATCTGTAGTGAAACTTCGATAGGAAACAAATGCTGAAAAGAAAGGAGACGACGACTGCTAAGATTTCTTGATAAATTCAAAGAAAGTACATTTGTAGATGACATAATCGTTAGTATATTCGGAGGGCATGAATCGCCCTAGATAGTTATGTTTCTAGTTTGTAATAAAAACTAATAAGGGATCCTTAGTTCAGAGCGAAGAATATCTTTAGTATTCTACGATCTCAAATGGTCTTAGAAATGATTATCGTATGACCGATGAAACAGAAGAAAAAGAATTTGTCGAGAAAAGACTTCAGGAGGGCTAGGCATAACATGAAATGATCAGCAAAGTGCAAGGAAAGTAAATTCGGACTGCTTATTCGAAAACATTTTCTTATTAAATATATTATATATGATTCCAACCATAATTTCTAAACAAAAACCACTAACCGCACCCGCAGCTAAAGGGTTAATTTTGAGTGTGTTCACATTACTTGCGTGCGATGCATTCGCAATCTTCTATTTAATGCCTTCGACGGAATAAGTGAAGGAGGAAGATCAACTTACCATTAAATTCGTATTCCAAGCTGTCTTGAGATACCTCGATTCCTGCACTGCCATTTATAAACACTCGACACCATTAACACTGAATATTGCACACGCTTATTACACTCCTTTACTGACACTCTCACAGCACTCACTACACTAGAATATTCTTTCCTTATTTTGCCTCTTCACCACGAAGGTCTTCCTTGCGATGCCCTTGTCCCTTTCTCTATCTCTTCTGGCCGCGCTGAAGCCCACCTCTGATATCCTCCGGTCGAATTGCAGACAAATATCCGAGAGTGTATGTTGCAATTTTTGTGAGGAAGACCTTCTATGCACAGGAGTCGAATAGAGGGACTTTGAAGAGGTAATTGAGAAACGAATCAGTGAATATTAGCTTATTAAGTTACGAATTCAATGGTAATGAAGAGAAATATCGAAAATAAAATCACTGCTGAGAAACGTATAGAAATGAAGAATTGGCACCAATTCATCCGTCTAATTAAAAGACACAAGAACTAAATATATGGAAAGCATACGTATATGGTTAACATAAGAGTTATGTGCAAGTATGTAAGAGTTGATCGAAATATGTAATTGATATTAATAAACCGATACTCGTCTTTATACCGTTTTCATTGCATTTATGTATGACTGTCTGCGCCTGCTGGTTTGAACCATAAGCAACGAAAAGCTTTTGAGAGGGGACTGAGGCATAATGAGGAGTTCGGTATTTTGCCCTTGGTTTCCTCACTGAGCCAGAATACAATGAGAGGAACAAGCCTACATTAGTGAAGAACAATTACTCTGCGACACTTTTCGAGGCTTTCAAAAAGAAGAGAAAAAACACCTTAACTAATGCCATTATTCAGCGCCACTCGTACCACAGTAGCATTCATTAGATTACTGCCATGACCAACACTGAGTCAAAAGTGATGAAAGATACATTTTTCTCCATCCTGTACCTAAAGACTAAATCATATACCATTCATCAGGTAATGGTAGCAGGACCTTCATCTACATCAACATCTACATATGTGCAATCCTCCATTCGGAGTGGGGCAGGGGGTGCACCATGACTCTACTTCCCTAATCGATTACTTTCGCGTATCATACGAGGGAATATGAGATTTGAATCAATTCGTTCTAGCATCTATTTCTATGATGTCCTTCTCAGAAAAACAACGGCCTTTGTAATTTATACGTAAGGAAGTATGGTACGTAGGTAAGGAATTCACTTATTTTATTCATTCATTCATTTAATAACGGTTGAAAAGAAATAAATAGGTTCATTCCATACATTTCGTGTAGTTCCGATTTCCATTTTTTGGATATCACGGGATTCGTAGTCGATTAGAAGGTTCGAGTGGATTCGGTGAGAAAGGCAGTTGCGGGCCTCGGAATAGGAATCCTTCGGTTCGTTATCCTTCGAGGAAGAGGTCCTTTTCCCGTCCCTCTTTCATAGCGCAAGAGACTGAGATAACGCCGTGAATTCCTCCAACTCCCTGTCGACCAAACAAGTGTTTCGTAATCCAAACTACATTACGGTCGAATTTAGATTATATATTATATTAGACGCTGCTATATTCCGTCACGTCAAGGAAATGTCTCAGGTGAAGAGAAAAGTAAATAGTTCTGCAAAGAATTCTTTCTCGTCTTTTGCCTACCTCAGACGATAACACAGGAAAAAAAATATCCATTTATTCGCAACGGGATTTTTTGAACATGCTTGCCCTTGTGAATAAATTACTTTATTTTTTACATGGTCCTGCAAAAGATATTACTGCTATGATTACTTTTCACGAGCATTCGGTAAAAAGGTTTTCATGTTTGGGGTAGAAAGAGAAAGCTCGAGAATCCCAACTCAGCAAAGTCGAGATTCTCCCAACGTTGATCTTCTTTTGTCCAATGTTTCGAGAGCTGAAACTATACGATAATATCCTTGCTAAGTACACCAATTCGATAGCTATTAGACGTATTTCGCTGCGAATAGAAAAAACTAACGAAGAGAGAGGGAAGGAGGAGCCGAACGAAGACAAACTTCAAGATCGATCGAGAAAGATTAATTTCCTCTCGGTTACTTTTCTGAGGGTAGCCAGCAGTCAACAAAATTAAGATACTTTAATCAACGTGATTTCTTCCGCAATAAGTCCATTACATTACAACTGTAACCGCGATACGATGGTATCGGTCAATTTTCCACTCACTAATTTGTCAGAATTACAATCACCCGTTGGAGTCATTGTCTAAAAAAGGAAAAGAAAATCGCTTCCTTCGCTACTGCTACTACTTTAACAAATATGCAATCCTGGTATTCTTATATTTTACTGTAAAATAAATGGGTATATTTCAGAAGAGCAGTCATAGAATGAAATACTGCATTCATAACAATAAAAGAACTTCGTTTAAAAACGTGACCATTGCCTCTGAGAAATCAATTTTGTTCCGTTGAAATTTCTTCTGCATTGAATGATGTTACCAATTTTAAAAGTGGATTAATAGAAAAGGCTATTTTCTTTAGTTTTAGGCTCATCCATAATGTCATAAATAAGATAATGGTTGAGTGTATTTAAGAACGAGTTTAAGCCGTTGAAAGAGCTGTTGGATATCAGTCGAAATATTTATGATGATCACTTTTCACCCTCCACTGAACCAGCTACCCCTTTCGTGTCGGTATTGACTATTGGAACCCATGACCTGTCTTGCTTTTACTGATAGCAATTGCTTCAATCATTCCTTTCCCTAAAAACTCGAATGAGTATTATTTCCAGCGAAAAGCTGAAAAGATAAAGAGCAGGTAGTACCTGAGGAGATAGGGAAGTTTGCCACGCCATTGTTTACGTTACCCTATAAAATCGTGGCTATGCAGTTGGAAATGCACACGGCTCAGGCGCTCTGCATTAGATTTTGACCGAGAATTAGCGCAATATTTTGACTTGTGTGCTTGGAGGACAAGATCGGCGACTGCGTTCACAGCAATGCCGCCCTTCTTAGTAATTACGCAATTATTTGTACCAAAAAGAGTTCTCAAATATTTCTTCATAAATGTTTCGCATCTCGCTGCACTTTCCTAGGTATATTGCGAGAAAAAGTATGCAGTCTCAAGGGGTGCATCGCATCCGGGCGGCGGCATCTTGGGGGCGGCAACAGCCAATTACTATTATAGTAATAGCCATTATTATTATTACAACAAGATTATGTGTTGCTTTTTGTGTGATACAAGCGTAATCTAGGAAAGATTTTGATGTGAAATTAAAGATTGGCAAACATATATAGTAAGAACTTAAGGGATAACTCAAGAAGAAAGGGAATATTCGTTCAGTGGATTTTATCGATGTTATTTACGTTTAAATACAATCTTTATTAGCAACTTTCATATTAAGTTGCGAAAACAGATTTTATACAAATCGCGTAAGTTGAAGTTATGCGCATTGCGGTGATGCGGCACATGGCACGCTCTAGTTTCTGCGATTTCCCTTAAAAAATGTGCGTAGTTCGTGGTAAATTAATCTTCGAGAATTCGAAGCCTTAGGTTGAACGAATTGAAGTCACACTAGAGTTAAAGGGAATTCTTCGCACACGATACAACTACCGGCACTTGTGAAAGCACTGATGGTAAGTACTGCATCAAAGTGGCATTTCCAAATTTACAGAAATTGGTTAAGTGGTTTATATCTACGTATATTACTGTGGCGTTTTCCTCTGAGCAAATACATTGATACATCCAGAATGGGCGGCAAATTATATTTGCACCCGGGCGGCAGATAGGCTAGGCGCGGCTCTGCCCGTAATATTCCATTTGATTTTCAAATAATTTTCTTACAATCTCTCACATGTATTAAGATAATCTACGATCGTAGTAATATATTTTTCGTGATCAGTCCATAACCATCTCCTAAATCTGCTCTCATATTTAATAGGCAAGTCAATCAGTCTATCAATTTTAAGAATTTATTCATTGAGAAGAAAATATCCAACGAAACAACAGAATCATAAAACCCGCAAAAGCAGTCATATTAGATGGACTTTAAAAGTGAATAAGTTCATATATACGAGTCAGTAAAAGTGTGTAAATACTGAAATTATTTCCAATAACACGATCCAATATGCTAGTGTTACGTGCCCACTACATCATGGTCGCTCTTAATTGTACATATGTTCTTTGACCATTTGCCGGCGGGATCTTTAAGCAAACAGATGAATTAGTCATGGTTATTGAATTGAAAAGGCAGTTTTTGCTATAGAGTGAATCGATACAAAATAAATAAAATAAGACATGCAGATGGAATAATTAGCAACTCTCTTGCCAAATCCCATCACATTCTGAATAACCATGACCTTACATTAGCAGAAGGGGATGTGCTGAAAATTCCTAACTTTCCGCCGTAACCACGAAAAAAGGAGTGATATCTTCCCTGAGTGACTTTTACCGTTTCAAAATTGCAAACATTCAACTTCCATTAATATATTTTCGCACTCTGACGAGATTTTAAGAATCGTCTACCCGAACGGAGCAAAATTTCTAGTACATATGATTTTTCTGAGATTTTATAAAAGTTTTATGCTGTTTCATACGTATGTGATATTTGTAATTTATTTTGAAATTTTCAAAAGTAAATAATGATTTAATGGCCATAGGTTAAAAACCTTTGTTAAAAGTACCTCGAAATTTGAGATAATTTCGCTCTTATGGGCTTCCAACGGAAATCGAGTCCGGGTTGGTTGTAACTATTCATTATGACTCCTTTATAGGTTATGCTACAAAATATAACTTTCAATTAGCTGTTGACGGTGCATCGAAACCCTGTTCGTATGTGTCGTTATTTATTGTGGTATTGTATAAATAAATATACTCGTTAGCAGTCAATACATACAACGTAAAACTGATATTAAATGTCATACTGCTTTAGTGTGGATATTACTATATCTTGACAATTAACTGTTAAAATTCTTAGAATAGGGGCTTATGTGTGGGGCATAGTAATAATTTGTAGCTAACGATAAACTAATCGTAACAGAAAAAGGCCGAGCGAATTAACTACGAAATAGAGTTGAGAACAAAGTGGAATATCACGGGTGATTAAGGTTGGCCAGCGATAATTGTAATGCTGGGGTAACTAGTCGATGTTTTGGAAGAATTAAAGAATTTTTCGTTCAATACGCTGATTTGCTTATTTTCATGACCGTCCATTTTTATGACTGTAATGACAGTCCATTTTTTATATATGCTGAAGTGAGAGGTTCTCCATACCTCCATCGTTTCTATTGCACAATACCCAGCCACGTGTCTTGCAACCCCCACCACCATGTTTTGCATGCCTCAATATGCCAAACAACTACCAATTCTTGGTCAGAATATGAGAAAGATGTGTGCAAAATTCAAGATAGAAAAGGGGAGTCTCCCTCCATAAAGAGCTCATATCAACCCTTACCCCGACGAATGCCTGCCCCTCTAAATTGAACTGGAAAATTTCTCTAGAATCATATTAAAACATTTAACACAATTTCGCATTTCAAAGCGATTTCAAATAGAAATCTTCCTTTATAGAAATGTGACGAAAGAATGAATTTTCGCCATGAAATTTATATCACTCGATGTCGTACTTAATGTTCGTGCTACCATTTCTCGATGGTCGAAGTATATTTCATTTCTATTATGGCACACATTAGAAGAGGTCTACCATTCTTTACCTTCGTTGTATTGTTTATGACTTTTATCTGAAAGCTACGCAGATGTGAGAGATATTTAATAAAATCGTTCGTCTTTGTTACTCGTTATTGATTTATTGAAATAATTATTCGTTGGGCCACTGAGCTGCGATTACGCAGAATTGTTCCATCTCTCTATGAGGAAGCCTATCTCATTCCTCTTGTTTCAGTAAGCCTCATTTCCTCTGAAATGCTTACAGTGTTTCACGGTGAGGGGATGAGAATCCTAGCAGACTTCGGGCAGTTGACTTCACCGACAGAAGTCTTAATGATCGTTATTTTACAAATATTATACTAGAAAAGCAGGAAAAGGCATGCGAACCTACCGGAAGATTGAGCACGTGGGGCGATTCCTATTTATCATTGTCTTATTTTTAAACATTTATTCACAAAACATTTTTACGGGCAAAAGAAGGGTATGAAAACGGAGAACCTCTGTCTGAGGAAACTTTACCCCTTCCTTTTCGAGGATACCGCGACATCGCCACAAGTTGCATTTCGAGTCCAATGAAGGGGAGAAATTCCACCAAAATGACCGCGTATGGAGAACTCGAAGTATGAGAACTTGTTCGAATGAGAGGGCCATTTAGTCATACACTTTTTGCAGTGAATTCATCTGATTTAGGATGCAAGCAGGGAGTCGTCTTTACCAATGATGGAGTAACTTTCGAGGAGGGGAAATTTAGGGAAGGGGCGAACAAGTCACGTGACCCCTCTCTTCCCTTCCCTTTGTTGTCTCCTCTTTTTCCACGTAAACATGATGACTCCATCACTTCCAAATAATGCTCGCTTGAATGCTCAATTTTATTTCTACTGATCGTGGCAGCTAGAATCATTCCTTTTCCCTAATAACTCGGATGAGTTATTAGGGAATTAGGGTTATACGGCAATACGACTGAAAAAAGAAAGAGGAGGTCCCTGGTGGACGGGTTGAAGCGGAGACTGAAATTTCCCACCCCAATGTTTACGATACCCTCTGAAATCGCAGCTGTGTTCAGCGATTTGGAAGTGCCTCGACTCTCTGCATTAGATTTCAACCAATTTTTAGCGCATTTTGACTTTCGGGAGCGAGCAGTGCTTGGTGGAACGGTGATGTAGGCGACTGCCTTTCGTCACCTGTAACCACCATACTTAGGTTATACGCATATATTTGTACCGAAAAGAGTTATTTCGCGAATATTTATTTCTCATCTCTCTAAATACTCATATTTATTTCCAATCTTGCTAAATACTCGTAGAAAGGTGGCGGAAAAAGTATGGACAGTCCTATAAGTTGACCAGGGATACAGGATGATGATGTGATGTGTTTCCTTTTATTTTCCATGAGACGGATGAGTATACAATTGTATTTTCTAATAGATAGTATTTATTATTCAATTGAAGAATGTTGTATTTGTGATTGATATTTATGTGACGTGCTATGATTTTGCTCGATTCTGCGATGTCGAACTTTGACTTACTATAAAAACTAGTTAAACTATGCTACTAAATTACTAGTTACACTAAGTTGTAGGGGTCACGTGGACTTTTTTAAATTACCTAAGGCATAGGTACTTAAGATTAGAATTAAATATTTTTTAATTGCAATTTAATCTAATTGTATCATCAATCGTCTCTTTGGAAACTAGAAACTGCTGAAACTCCTTCCCTATATACCTTCTTACCAATATCTCATTGATAGCCGTACCCTAAATATGCGAAAAAACAGTTTTTCAACTCAGACGATGACTGTTTAGCTTTCAACTGTAGCATTACGCATTTTCTCTCTGTTTTCCCTTTCTCCAACGATCTTCGAGTTTGTCAACATTTCCATCTCTCATTATCACTTTCTTTCAATCGAAACGAAAATACGTTTCGAAAACTTTAGAATTTCCATGCATTTTTCGGATATTCTTGAACAGATTCAGCCTTCTATTCATTTGCCGAAGAAAGGAAGATCACATTGAGAGAAACTCGCCTTAGTTCATAAGGAATTTCCTCCTACACTTACTTAAGGAATTTCCTCCTACAGTACCTACTCGTTCCTTCTTCTCCTTCCCCAAATACGCAAAAACTTTTTTTATAATTAGAAATTAAGAATTCGTTTGTTTTCCATTCTCAGTGATCTATTTCCTCAGAACTTAAAGAGAGAGAGAGACTTACTTCAAGAATGTCTTGTATGTCATACTGCAAAAGATGTTACGAAAGAAATTTGCGAATAAGTTTATTCTGATAATCTCTCTGCTTGCCGTCTCTGAGATACTCGAATATTTAATTATTTTTTGTGAAGGCGATGAAATGCGAACATTTTATTAGCTACTAAAATCCACTGAAAACGATGTCTCGTACTTTGGAATCATTTCTGTTCATGAAGGCGTTCCAACTTGGAAAACTTCGATGTTGAAAACCGTTCAGTTACGGTCAATGCAAAACGAATAAATCCGAAAGTAAAATTCAAATCCATATTGATGACATGAAGCGTCATCATAAGCCATGTAATTAAAAACTAAAAAACGATTAGTGATAATTTAAAAAGAAAATCGATTTATTGCGTAAACGCAAAACAAAATACGTGTATTGTTCCATGCAAGCACACGTAGCCAAGGCATACGTGTTGTATATGGCGTGTAGAGGCATATAGGGTTCAAAACGGCCATGAGAACAGAGAAAACGATAAAATATAAATCATCAGGTCATTTCAATCATGTAATTGGAAAAGCGGAAAACCCTAAGCTGCCTCCAAACAACTTATTCGATGATTACCACAATATATTCAATTTTAAGTTTCTATATAACAAATACATTATACTTTGGTGTACATTTTTTTCATTGTCGTTGTAATCACTGAAATAGCAGTGATTGACATTGTGAGCAGCTAAAGATAAAATCTTTGATAAAGTCTCTATTATTACAATAATTATACAAAATTACTACAACAATTGGTCTTCACAAGATATGTCATTCCCCTTTCCTTTGCCTAACCTTTTGCGGTTAGTAGGTTTTAAAACTTTTTATACTTATTAATCAACCCTAAGAATTAGGAAATATGAATTCGGAGTATGTACTATTTGAAATTATTATCTAATCAACCAAAAAATCAAAAGATTTCCATTCTTTGTTCTTTTATTCAAATTTTGGATACTGCTATTGTATTTTTATGCCCATTGGCTCCCTGATCCTGAAATATTCTACTGCAGTCATTGCTATTACAAATTTTAGAACACATTGACTATTAAAAGCATTGCAATTACTTGAAATAAATGTACAGCAGTAAAGACTGAAAATGAAATGTGCTCGATGTGGTGAATTAATGCTTCTTTCTCCTTAAATTAATGAAGAATCAAAGAGTAGCGCGCGTCGATGGATCGATAAAATTTAATTCGAAAGTTAGAGTTCAATGCGAACTGAGGTGGTTATTTATCATTAGAGAACTGAAGAAGTGAGAAGAAATTCAACTTCAATGCGATACTCGTTAAAGATTTTGCATACATAAATTTTACATTACAGATTTAGAATATATTAATTAAAAATCAGTATTCATGGAAGAGTAAGGCCCAGAGGCGATCTGGAAGAAACATAATGTATTTCTAGAAATTAGCCGACAAGATAACTTGCTCAGATAACAAGATCAGTGTTTTCTAAACTTTTTCACGCTTCTGCGCCCAAAAATCCCCTTGCGATGGATGATCTCTAAAAATAAAAAATGCAATGATAAAGATATCCACCAAATCACTAGATGACTGAAGTTTTGTTGATACCTTGAATTCAGTATAATTCAATTAAGGAAGAAAGATGACCATGGAAAGATGGTATAACTATTAATATTACATTACTAACTAAAATAATTAACTAAAATTAACTTAAATCTACGTAAAGAAAAAAATCTCAACAATAATCGAAACATGGATAAAAGAAATATTCTAATTACAGTATATAAAATATTGCTAATATGAACTAATGCATATAACTAAATACAGATACTTATAAAACTACAAAGATTTGGGTTGTGGGAAAAAAAACTCCTCAACTGAAGGTTTTTGGAGAAAAGCCCACGATGCGGGAAAACACCCATACAAGAAGGGGAGCGAAGAAAAAACCCGCAAAAACACAGAGGTGATAAATGCACTATAAGTATAGATGATGGTGCAGGTGATACTCAACAAATTTATATCGTCACTGATGGTATATCGGTACATTCGTCCCTCGTCTGACGTGTAAACAATGGTGTAACTCTAAAAAGGGGGAAAGAGAGATAGTAATCTGGTCTATAGAATAGGTGAATAACTAATAAGTCACATATGCTTAATATGAAAGATGAAAGAAGATGTTGACATTACTCCCAGGTCTTCTGTGCAGATGATTTGGTCATATAAATACAATTCTGAGTCGAACTTACTTGGTACCTTGGTAAAGTGGAAGATGAATGTCCACTCATTTCAGAATTTTCCCTTATAAATTAGGTACAATACATAGCAGATGTGTACGGATGCACAGAAAGCAGAGGTAAAGGAGAGTAAAATGGTGGCCAAGGAAAAACCCAACCTTGGGCTTCAAGATGCACAACTTTTGATCCAAATTTACGCATCGATCCCTCATCCTAAGTGGCATAGTTGTGAATGAGGAAGTTGAAATACCACCTACATTTCTCCTTTTTAAATTTCTACCCTCGAGCCGACAGTGGCGTATGACAGGGGCCAACATCGGTAGTGAGTTAAGAAAAGTAAATTTCTCACATGTATATCTGTTCCCTGACCCTTCTCCCTCCTATCCCTACCCTCTACCTTGTTCCCCTCCCCCGCCCACCTTTGTATCCTTCATAAACATACGCCTCTCCACTTTCCTTCCCTTTTCACATAAAATGTTTGTGTCTGTGTATGTTTTGCCTGAAAATGTCAACTAGTTCACGAAACTAGTCGAATTCTCCTGTGGAATTTACTATAATTACTAAGTACTCTTTCTTTCAGTATGAAGAATACAAATATTAAAATTGATAAACAAGCAGGCTATATTTGAAATATAACCGATAATAAAGTTCTCCTGATTGATTTTTTAACAAAATTTGAATGAGGAAAAATATCTTTTTGATTAAAAATGACATCATTTTCAAATAGATATCGAAAATAGTATACAATGATTTCAGGCAAATTATTAAGGTTAAAAATGAAACAAATTAACAATGTTTAATAACATACTTGGAAGTATCAAAAAGATAACAGCGAACTGATGAAGCCACTTAAATCTTTCTTGCCCACCAATTCTTGATTCAGAAGGTAGGATTTTCAGATGCCAGTGGAATACGTACAGCGTAAATAAATCCTGCGGAGTCCTCCAGTAGCACACATTAAGAAAGAAGTGTATGCACGGGTTTCCACACCACGTAATGACGTACCGTGCTTCAGTGCGTTACCTCTTTTGAATGGAGAGGTTTCGCCGAAAAGGGGCAACTGGGAGGTTTCCGGGGTATTCTAACGATCGCGTCATCAATTGCCCTTCCTCAGCCCTATACAACCATACTGTAGCAACAGCGTAAAAACCACTGCTACGGAAAAGGAAGAAAAAAACGTTAAAGACAGGAATTTCGCTAATGGCTAAAAAGCCTGTGTGTAGGAATGTGTGTAAGTCCTCAAGTCATCGTCACCTATTTCTCTATCGCCCATTTGGTTGGGCCCTAACCCATTCCTGGCTGAACCTACCTCCTAATCACCTGGAATACGTCGATTCCCTACCTTTGCTGAGGAAGTCCTCCAGCGTCGGCAGAAACTCTGCATTCCATCGGCGTAATCCTCCACCTGGGATTAGCACACGGCTGCTTCGGACGGGTTGTCCTTTGCTGAGGGAGTCCTCCAGCGTCGGCACAAATCTGTGCATTCCATCGGCGTAATCCTCCTACAGGTATCAGCAGGATGTTCGGAAAGAGCGAGGACCAGAACGGGATGAAAAGAAAAGAGGATTTGATACCAAGCATAAAATGTCTGCCATTTCCCATCCACAACTGTTTACCCCACAACAGCTGGCTACCACCGACGAGCAGCAAACAACCAATATTTGCAGAGACGAAACACTTGAAGATTCCGAGAAATTTGCTGCTGCCACACAAATTTCTTCCCACTCACTATTTCAGATGCACACCCAATGGCAGATCATTCATATGCAGGTATCAAATCCAAACCGTGTCTGTATGTGAAATGGAACTAGAGTTCCCTAAACACGTGAGACGCCTCTCACGAAATGCGACAACCACAAAGATTGATGATGATGGCGGAAGAGTTCCATGAAGCAGAATGGTGGGAGATTTGGNAAATGAGTTTTGGATGTAAAAGTAATTAGTATGTGCGAAACATCAACAAAAGTTGTATTTGCTAATTCTCCATGAATTGAAACGTTTTTGAGAATTATCTTTCACGAAAATTGTGTGAAATTTATCGAATAATAACACGAAATTCCTCAAATAATTAAGTACTTGAACAGCGTTAGACGTCAGCGTCAGCGTTAACTTATTATTATTTATATATCATTATTAAGATATTATGGTGATTTGTATGATAATTTACAGTGGTTTTGATATTTATGTTCAAGTGCTATTCTCAATAACTGTGTAAATCAGAAATGTCGCTTTGGCTCTAGGCAGTATTTGAAATGTTAACGACTAAGCAAGATGTAAACAAATGTAAGTAAAGGTACGTATTTTAAATTGAAACTACTTCTAAATGTTTTCACCGGATAAAAACACTTAATTTTCCTGACATTAGAATTTTTTATTGTTTAAAATAGAAAATGCTATGCATTATCTATGATATTGTTGTTAGAAAGTGTAAATTATGTACTTCCTACGTCAGGGATGCCCAATCAAAATTTTGTGTATTAAATCATTTATTAACCAGCCATTAGCCACTTGGTTATTAATTAGTTATTTATTTAGAATATACCGAATGAGATAATTTTCTTTAATTTCATCTAAATAAATATAAGAATAGTGATTGCCAAGAGAAAAGATGCGATAAATTGCATCATACCGGAATTTTACGAGAACGTACCGAGCGATTCAATTAACCCAATTATTCTAGGAAAAGTTTCTAACTTCGAGTAAGGGAGTGTTTAAGAAATAAAATTACGACATTAAAATCCGGGTGTTAACCTTTGAATATACTAAATACACTAATTAGTTTATAATGGCTTTATCTAGATACTTTAATTGGTTTATTTTCGTAGTTAAGATCTGTTGATAAAATCATCAGCTTAAAGTTTAATTCTTTGTTTGACCGAATGAATGAAAGAGAAAATGAGGATAGGTAGGCACAACGAGAAGTGATGTAACAATCCCTTGGTTTAATTCTTTACACTTAAATCAACAGATGAAGGGTATATTTTCTTCTTGCATTAAAACACTACAGAGAGTAACGCCTTTCATTAAAATAAGCTACTTAGAAAATAATTCATTTACTTGGAAAAAGACCAACATCTATTCCTTTATAAGGCAATTTTCAAAACGCCAATGTAAACTTTCTGGTGTATAAACTGGTGTATCTCCGTTTAACACCCAGGTAAGGTAAGATAACAATGAAGTCGCCCACGTTTCGATGGCCAATTCTGCCATCTTCTTCACCCCAGCAGCCCTGAAGAACAAGGCGGGATCTCAGGAACACGCGATCCTCACGAATTTTCCCTTCGCAACGACCACACTTAAGAAATCTGTTTTTCAGCTTGCAATAACAGTTGTCTTTAACCAATTTCTTTCCAAAGATTCGATTTCGATCAAAGTATTATAAGCAACTTACCATAGGTGCGAAGTCCTCTCTTTCGACCACAAACATCTTGACTCCTTGGAAAATCTTCCTCTCACTTTTAAAAAATGGTACTTTATATATAATTACTATGTCAAAAATAGAAACGTATAACTTTACCCTTTCTACCATATTACCTAGCTTTCCAATTCCTCGCAATTCTTCAAATTTGAATCCTACCTATATCCTCGGGAAAAGTTGGTAGCAGGTCCTAACTGTAAGACATCTGCGTAGCAAGTGAGAGATTGACATTTGAAATAAGTTTAACTGACGCTTCCTGTGATTTGATTGGTCGAAACTGAAATCTCCGTCAGTCGCCCCGCCCACCACCCGTGTGCAAACTCTCAATAAATATTTTTTTTTATTATTAACTTCTATTTAATTCAATGAGATTCTTGTAAGTTGCATTTTAAATTATTCTAAATGTTGATTTTTCTTCGAGGTTCCATTTTTATGCTTCATGTTCAATTAAGATCGAACCATGGTGATAGCGGAAAATTCCATTAAGGATAATGATTAATATTCATATATTTGTTTACGATAATCATTTGATTACATGTATTTATTATTTATATTTATTTGCCATATTATATTTCCGAATGAATTTATCAGTTATTTAAGTAAACTACAAAGATTAGATTAATATTAATTAGATTACATATATACGTGGCTACAAAAACAATTGACTGTGATTAGCGCATCGTCTCAAATAATCTATCTCTGCTGTCACAATTGATGATATTTTATCAGAACATTTCACTATGATTAAAAGAAGTTCGCCTTTAAGATAATATCCGCTAATTCAATGTATTACGGAGGGTACGGTTTACTTTCCAAGTTGAGAATTCAAAGTTCCAATACATATTGTAGCGAAATGCTTTTGGTATGGATCTCTAATTCGANCCTTCCATACATTTCGTGTAGTTCCGATTTCCATTTTTTGGATTTCACGGGATTCATAGTCGATTAGAAGGTTCGAGTGGATTCGGTGAGAAAACCAGTTGCGGGCCTCGGAATAGGAATCCTTCGGTTCGTTATCCTTCGAGGAAGAGGTCCTTTTCCCGTCCCTCTTTCATAGCGCAAGAGACTGAGATAACGCCGTGAATTCCTCCAACTCCCTGTCGACCAAACAAGTGTTTCGTAATCCAAACTACATTACGGTCGAATTTAGATTATATATTATATAAGACGCTGCTATATTCAGTCACGTCAAGGAAATGTCTCAGGTGAAGAGAAAAGTAAATAGTTCTGCAAAGAATTCTTTCTCGCCTTTTGCCTACCTCAGACGATAACACAGGAAAAACAAAAATATCCATTTATTCGCAACGAGATTTTTTGAACAAGCTTGCCCTTGTGAATAAATTACTTTATTTTTTACATGGTCCTGCAAAAGATATTACTGCTATGATTACTTTTCACGAGCATTCAGTAAAAAGGTTTTCATGTTTGGGGAAGAAAGAGAAAGCTCGAGAATCCCAACTCAGCAAAGTCGAGATTCTCCCAACGTTGATCTTCTTTTGTCCAATGTTTCGGAGAGCTGAAACTATACGATAATATCCTTGCTAAGTACACCAATTCGATAGTTATTAGACGTGTTTCGCTGCGAATAGAAAAAACTAACGAAGAGAGAGGGGAGGAGGAGCCGAACGAAGACAAACTTCAAGATCGATCGAGAAAGATTAATTTCCTCTCGGTTACTTTTCTGAGGCTAGCCAGCAGTCAACAAAATTAAGATACTTTAATCAACGTGGTTTCTTCCGCGATAAGTCCATTGCATTACAACTGTAACCGCTTTAACAAATGTGCAATCCTGGTATTCTTATATTTTACAGTAAAATGAATGGGTATATTTCAAAAGAGCAGTCATAGAATTAAATACTGCATTCACAACAATAAAAGAGCTTCAATTTATAGTTCAAAAACGTGACCATTTAAATTGTGACCAATTTTAAAAGTGGATTAATAGAAAAGGCTATTTTCTTTAGTTTTAGGCTCATCCATAATGTCATAAATAAGATAATGGTTGAGTGTATTTAAGAACGAGTTTAAGCCGTTGAAAGAGCTGTTGGATATCAGTCGAAATATTTATGATGATAACTTTTCACCCTCCACTGAACCAGCTACCCCTTTCGTGTCGGTATTGACTATTGGAACCCATGACCTGTCTTGCTTTTACTGATAGCAATCGCTTGAATCATTCCTTTCCCTAAAAACTCGAATGAGTATTATTTCCAGCGAAAAGCTGAAAAGATAAAGAGCAGGTAGTACCTGAGGAGGTAGGGAAGTTTACCACGCCATTGTTTACGTTACCCTCTAAAATCGTGGCTATGCAGTTGGAAATGCACACGGCTCAGGCGCTCTGCATTAGATTTTGACCGAGAATTAGCGCAATATTTTGACTTGTGTGCTTGGAGGACAAGGTCGGCGACTGCGTTCACAGCAATGCCGCCCTTCTTAGTAATTACGCAATTATTTGTACCAAAAAGAGTTCTCAAATATTTCTTCATAAATGTTTCGCATCTCGCTGCACTTTCCTAGGTATATTGCGAGAAAAAGTATGCAGTCCCAAGGGGTGCATCGCATCCGGGCGGCGGCATCTTGGGGGCGGCAACAGCCAATTACTATTATAGTAATAGCCATTATTATTATTACAACAAGATTATGTGTTGCTTTTTGTGTGATACAAGCGTAATCTAGGAAAGATTTTGATGTGAAATTAAAGATTGGCAAACATATATAGTAAGAACTTAAGGGATAACTCAAGAAGAAAGGGAATATTCGTTCAGTGGATTTTATCGATGTTATTTACGTTTAAATACAATCTTTATTAGCAACTTTCATATTAAGTTGCGAAAACAGATTTTATACAAATCGCGTAAGTTGAAGTTATGCGCATTGCGGTGATGCGGCACATGGCACGCTCTAGTTTCTGCGATTTCCCTTAAAAAATGTGCGTAGTTCGTGGTAAATTAATCTTCGAGAATTCGAAGCCTTAGGTTGAACGAATTGAAGTCACACTAGAGTTAAAGGGAATTCTTCGCACACGATACAACTACCGGCACTTGTGAAAGCACTGATGGTAAGTACTGCATCAAAGTGGCATTTCCAAATTTACAGAAATTGGTTAAGTGGTTTATATCTACGTATATTACTGTGGCGTTTTCCTCTGAGCAAATACATTGATACATCCAGAATGGGCGGCAAATTATANCCTTCCATACATTTCGTGTAGTTCCGATTTCCATTTTTTGGATTTCACGGGATTCATAGTCGATTAGAAGGTTCGAGTGGATTCGGTGAGAAAACCAGTTGCGGGCCTCGGAATAGGAATCCTTCGGTTCGTTATCCTTCGAGGAAGAGGTCCTTTTCCCGTCCCTCTTTCATAGCGCAAGAGACTGAGATAACGCCGTGAATTCCTCCAACTCCCTGTCGACCAAACAAGTGTTTCGTAATCCAAACTACATTACGGTCGAATTTAGATTATATATTATATAAGACGCTGCTATATTCAGTCACGTCAAGGAAATGTCTCAGGTGAAGAGAAAAGTAAATAGTTCTGCAAAGAATTCTTTCTCGCCTTTTGCCTACCTCAGACGATAACACAGGAAAAACAAAAATATCCATTTATTCGCAACGAGATTTTTTGAACATGCTTGCCCTTGTGAATAAATTACTTTATTTTTTACATGGTCCTGCAAAAGATATTACTGCTATGATTACTTTTCACGAGCATTCGGTAAAAAGGTTTTCATGTTTGGGGTAGAAAGAGAAAGCTCGAGAATCCCAACTCAGCAAAGTCGAGATTCTCCCAACGTTGATCTTCTTTTGTCCAATGTTTCGAGAGCTGAAACTATACGATAATATCCTTGCTAAGTACACCAATTCGATAGCTATTAGACGTATTTCGCTGCGAATAGAAAAAACTAACGAAGAGAGAGGGAAGGAGGAGCCGAACGAAGACAAACTTCAAGATCGATCGAGAAAGATTAATTTCCTCTCGGTTACTTTTCTGAGGGTAGCCAGCAGTCAACAAAATTAAGATACTTTAATCAACGTGATTTCTTCCGCAATAAGTCCATTACATTACAACTGTAACCGCGATACGATGGTATCGGTCAATTTTCCACTCACTAATTTGTCAGAATTACAATCACCCGTTGGAGTCATTGTCTAAAAAAGGAAAAGAAAATCGCTTCCTTCGCTACTGCTACTACTTTAACAAATATGCAATCCTGGTATTCTTATATTTTACTGTAAAATAAATGGGTATATTTCAGAAGAGCAGTCATAGAATGAAATACTGCATTCATAACAATAAAAGAACTTCGTTTAAAAACGTGACCATTGCCTCTGAGAAATCAATTTTGTTCCGTTGAAATTTCTTCTGCATTGAATGATGTTACCAATTTTAAAAGTGGATTAATAGAAAAGGCTATTTTCTTTAGTTTTAGGCTCATCCATAATGTCATAAATAAGATAATGGTTGAGTGTATTTANTACTCTGCGAAGACCAAGCTCATCAGAAGCTCCCAATCAGCATTTCTTTAGCAGTCCTTTTAAACGTACTGAAGGAATTCCAAGCGCATCCACTGTACACAGGGCTCACATCGAAAATAATTGCAGGTCCTCCGGATTTTCCTATATTAAAAAATTTCAACAAAATTCAGTAGTTCGGCAATAAATTTCAAATAAGTTCATACATGAAAATTACTTACACTGCACATCCTGAAAATACTAGGAATGTCTCAGATGCTTTCCCGCCGTAGTGGTTTAAATATGAACGTAAAGATTCTCCTCTAAAATATTCCAAGTAAAATGAAGCGAAAAGTTATTATAACGTATAAAGTTATAGAAAATAACTTTTGAAGTTTCAGGTTAACCGACTAGTTCATGACTTCGGCTCAGACCTAATCTTCGAATTATTTTGCAGCAACTCATTCGACTCACCAGACTGACTAAAATATCCAGACAGTTTTGAATTAGAAAAATAAAAAACAAACAAACAAAAATCTTGATCAACACTAAAATTTGGATCACTAACGAAACTTAAAGGTGGTACGAAGAGATTGGGAGGTTATCTGTCTTTGGCCGAAGGCGATGTTTCAAAGAAATTCCATCTGCCGTTTCATATTTCGAATTCCATGACTAATTTGATCTCGATAAAGAGGCATGTTTTTTGAATCAACCCCTCTTGTGCTTTTTTTTACCTATAGCTCCTTTTCATGTTGAATTTTTAAGGTAATCGTTCATGTTATCTTTTGATCAAAATGGCCGACTCATTGTTTCAATTGTTACTCTAAGAATCTCCCATAAAACTTTGAAATTGCGTTTCATGCTGATCTTTAGGAAGACCTGAAAATTAAAATACATCTTATTAAGTACGTAGTTAAACAAAAGAATAGATCGATAAGCCGTTACAAAAAAGGCTGCCAGTAAATTTCACAAATTATTAGGAATTTCTCCTTACCTTATCGTTAAGACGTCAATTTTAGCGAAACAGGGCATCATGGGTATTCTAACCGACGCATTCATGACATTACGGAGTATTTCCGCGATACCAAATCGCAATTCATCGCATCGAGTTCTGACTGATTTCTAGCATTTTCAATTCCCCGTCGAACAGCGTATTTCACATATATTGTTCTTTCCGCTTCGAAGATGATCAAATACGATAATCTCAGTTGTCGCCATTTATGCTGCGGCATACGTATTCGCCATCGGCATGGCACAAATGGAGGAAATTCACCAATCTTACCAAATCCACTTTCAATAAGAATTGTAATAAATGAAAACTTAAATTATAATTTTAATCACTTTGAATTATAATCGATGAAAAGCTTCAATTCTCTATATCAAAACTCACTCTTTTTCTCAAGGATCCTCTGCAAGTCATCGCCAAAAAAGCACGATTGCTGTAAGTACCCATAGATTTCCTTCTAATTCGCCAAATATCTCAAATTCGCGAAGCAAACGAAGGTAGGATATAGAGTAGTGAGCTATTCCATCTGAAGTACACCTGCTGTTCAGTCTTCGCGGTCGTCCGACTCTCTCAAGCATCCATGCTACCCGCCATCCTAATGCTGCATTGGTGACCAATGGTGCTGCCACTCGCGATTAAAATTTACAACTTTAAATTAAAGTTTCGAGATTTTTACTCCGATGGCCCTTAAAAATTGAAAATTATTGTAAAAGCGTTCTTTACCTCTAGGCAAAACTATTCATATTAATATCCGATGTAATTTTACTTATGTTATGTTATGTACGCCATTTCATGAGCGAAGGGGATCGGATTGACGCCGGCCGCCATTGGTTCGATGAAAAATTGGCGAACATTGGCTTTACGTCGACTATAAAGTACTTCCCTAAAAAGCTCTTCGCATCTTGAAAAAGTTTCTCTCACCCTGATAATAGCAGAAAACAACCTTCGCAGAACAAAATTAAAATCGTCTGGATTAATTGATATCGTTAACTGAAAATGCCGTCTGGTTGTGTTAATAGACCGTCAACTCGTCACCGTCAAATCTGAAATTATTGCAAAACCTCAGTTGATATTTTCTTCGAATAGAAAAATTCAGTCATTCCTTAGGTAGAAAACTTTTCCACAATTGGTACAAAAACGTAACGAAAGGGACCTCACTAATTATCTAATTGGTGCGCAAGAAACGCTTTCAACCAGCTTCCACTGAATCACTGTCTTACCTGGATCCTTGAAAGCTGAAGCATCGAATATTCAAGGCGTTTCTCCCAGCCGATGGTTTTTTTCCGTGAAGAGAACTTTTGATTTTTCAACTCTAATAATCGTGAACGTGTCCATCATTTAGGTTGAATGAAATCCGCGCCGGCGACTGATACGACATCTCTGCGGTGCTTCCACTGGAAAAGAAAATATGTAATTAATATCAAGTTGAAGAAACGCCTCCAATGATACATGCAGTCATCCAAGCAACACGCACAGTTATTGGAAAAAGGTCCATTAAAAAAATCAAACTTTTCAAAATGATTTCTGCCAATAAGAAAAACTGGAAACACTTACCCTCAAAAGACTTATTCTTGGCGCCAATTTCATAACATGCGGAAATGCTCAAACTACCAAAAGTCTTCTACGATCTTCGCTATAAATGTTTCCCCCATGAGGTCCCCAACGATTGACTGCACCTGAATTATGAAAATAAAGATCACTTACCGTAAAAAATTAGTATCCAAATTCGCATTACTGCGAATTGGGTACTTACTTTCAGCGCGACATGTCTCCAAATGCTATTCTTCAAATCCTGAGGAAAACTTCAGGCGTTGATATCTCACGAAGATAGTAACGGCGATTTTTTTTTCTTCTGATGTAAAAGATTCTCGTTCAGTAGGTAACGAGAGAGTTGTGATCCTTTTCTCGATCGAAGATTTGGTGATGTTGTCTCCCCCACTCTTGTTCTAAGACTGAAATTAGGAACCGCGCTACTTACCGTCAACTTTGGAGCGCGCGGCCGTCCTGCGTCTCGACAGGTGCTGCCACTAAGGAGCCTAATTAATCGTAATTCCCCGCACCCACCCACAGAAATTAAGATGATGAAATGTACAAGTTTAAAGAATCCCAATTTATTTTCTGAGATTCATTGAAATTATGAATTCTTGTTTGATGACCAAAAGAATTAGAACCAATGGTGGCGGGAAAATTGATGGAGGGGTAAATTCATTTCCATTACCGGTGCCAGAATTTGGTTGCTAATAAAATCCGCTAAAGAAATATTGAAGAGGATATTTTTTCTTCCTGTATTCATAATATAATATTATTTAACAAGTTCAGAAATTCTTCATATCCGTCGATGACTTTCCGCCTTTCCAATATTTCATGGCGCGAATCAAAAATCATACTCTGTTAAGAAAAAACTTTTCAGTACAACTCTCTTAAGAAAAATTTAAAATGAGATTTATTGGTATATTTACGTAATATTGGTATACACCATCATTCATTTTCTTAAAAATCTATTGCTAATTTAGTGATAGCGTCTAGCTGGTAAACTTAATGTTGTAAAATATGATTGACTGCTTCTGAGTAATTGATGTAGGTGTATTTCAAACTTTCCAGCTTGAATTTGGCTCTAGATACCCAGTAGTGCAAATGACTTTATAGGTCGATCAAAAATTTCCAGGGGCTCGGTTTGGCCTGTGGGAAGGGGAGGGGATTTTCCTCTACGTGCAGATTTAGTGTCTCTGCTTGAGTATTCCTGCTAAATATTCTCAAGAAATGCTCAATGAGTGATCTCCATTAAATCATAAAATAAATTTTAATATTCCTACACTCCCATAATATTGTAACTAGTCCCTGCTTATATTTCATGCAATTAGTTGGAGGGTGATCATAAACAGCCAAAGAAGAAACCTATTTCAGCGTTAGAAATCTAATTCAAGAGAGCAAAACTTTGGGACAGGTGGTACGAAGAGATTGGGAGGTTATCTATCTTTGGCCGAAGGCGATGCTTCAAATAAATTCCATCTGCGGTTTCATATTTCGAATTCCATGACTAATTTGATATCGATAAAGAGGCATGTTTTTTTAATCAACCCCTCTTGCGTTTTTTTTACCTATAGCTCCTTTTCATGTTGAATTTTTAAGGTAATCGTTCATGTTATCTTTTGATCAAAATGGCCGACTCATTGTTTCAATTGTTACTCTAAGAATCTCCCATAAAACTTTGAAATTGCGTTTCATGCTGATCTTTAGGAAGACCTGAAAATTAAAATACATCTTATTAAGTACGTAGTTAAACAAAAGAATAGATCGATAAGCCGTTACAAAAAAGGCTGCCAGTAAATTTCACAAATTATTAGGAATTTGTCCTTACCTTATCATTAAGACGTCAATTTTAGCGAAACAGGGCATCATGGGTATTCTAACCGACGCATTCATGACATTACGGAGTATTTCCGCGATACCAAATCGCAATTCATCGCATCGAGTTCTGACTGATTTCTAGCATTTTCAATTCCCCGTCGAACAGCGTATTTCACATATATTGTTCTTTCCGCTTCGAAGATGATCAAATACGATAATCTCAGTTGTCGCCATTTATGCTGCGGCATACGTATTCGCCATCGGCATGGCACAAATGGAGGAAATTCACCAATCTTACCAAATCCACTTTCAATAAGAATTGTAATAAATGAAAACTTAAATTATAATTTTAATCACTTTGAATTATAATCGATGAAAAGCTTCAATTCTCTATATCAAAACTCACTCTTTTTCTCAAGGATCCTCTGCAAGTCATCGCCAAAAAAGCACGATTGCTGTAAGTACCCATAGATTTCCTTCTAATTCGCCAAATATCTCAAATTCGCGAAGCAAACGAAGGTAGGATATAGAGTAGTGAGCTATTCCATCTGAAGTACACCTGCTGTTCAGTCTTCGCGGTCGTCCGATTCTCTCAAGCATCCATGCTACCCGCCATCCTAATGCTGCATTGGTGACCAATGGTGCTGCCACTCGCGATTAAAATTTACAACTTTAAATTAAAGTTTCGAGATTTTTACTCCGATGGCCCTTAAAAATTGAAAATTATTGTAAAAGCGTTCTTTACCTCTAGGCAAAACTATTCATATTAATATCCGATGTAATTTTACTTATGTTATGTTATGTACGCCATTTCATGAGCGAAGGGGATCGGATTGACGCCGGCCGCCATTGGTTCGATGAAAAATTGGCGAACATTGGCTTTACGTCGCCTATAAAGTACTTCCCTAAAAAGCTCTTCGCATCTTGAAAAAGTTTCTCTCACCCTGATAATAGCAGAAAACAACCTTCGCAGAACAAAATTAAAATCGTCTGGATTAATTGATATCGTTAACTGAAAATGCCGTCTGGTTGTGTTAATAGACCGTCAACTCGTCACCGTCAAATCTGAAATTATTGCAAAACCTCAGTTGATATTTTCTTCGAATAGAAAAATTCAGTCATTCCTTAGGTAGAAAACTTTTCCACAATTGGTACAAAAACGTAACGAAAGGGACCTCACTAATTATCTAATTGGTGCGCAAGAANGCACGTACTTTATAACGATGATCGTTTTTCCCTAAGTAAAAAGGTTCCATCAATTTAGAAGATAATTCTTTCCAGGAAGGTTTACCCGTATATGCGCGATAGAAACACACTAATCTGTTTATTTTCCTTCTTTTCTCCAAAGTGTCCCACTTGAGCTCTCGCAACATTTCTTTAACGCTTTCAGTCCTATGAAATCTACCTGTTACAAATCTAGCTGCTTTGCGTTGGACTTTTTCGATACTTTTAACGAGACAGCGATCATAAGGATCCCAAACTGAAGAAGAATACTCCAAAATTGGTCTGACCAGCGATTTGTAGGCAAGTTCTTTTGCTTTTCCGCTACTATTTTTTAAGTTTCGTTTTACGAAGTTTAATGCTTTAAATCCTTTCGAAACAATACTATTGACTTGGTGCCTCCATTTTTATTATAAATTCGTAGGAAATAAATGTTAAGTTGTATTTAACGAGAGATAAAATTTGCGAAAACTTTTACCGAAGGCTTTATAATGAGACCAAGTGGACAACGCGTTCGACTGCAGTGGAAGCGGTCCCGGGTTTGATTTCCGGTGGGGGCCTAAGTGCGAAATGACTTCAGCATTCGATGCACTTTTTAGAATACTACTACTATGAGTGCAAGTTGGGTACCTAACTGTAGAATATTCCTCACTTTGGAATAGTAAAAAAATAGTAAGCTATATTGGTGATATTGAGAGAAGTTATCTTTCTGGCTGCTTCGCCTTTAGTAAAAGTATGCTTACTTTCATACGATTCCATCTATTAATTACAAATACATTATTATTTGAAATCCATTTTCATTAAGGTAAACTAGGAAATGTATCATTTTTTTTCAAATTAGTTTCCTTTGAAACATTGAACGAATGAATGGTCCATTTTGAAGAATATATATACCCATAATGAGGCTCACCATCGGCTTAGTTTTGTTGTAGTCTGTAACTTTTGGCACTAATTTGGCAAAAAATTAAGCGACGCAATATAAAATCAGCAATAGACGAGTATGCTAATGTGCAAGATGTTTTCATTACAACGTCATCAAATTCATCCTTATTTTTAGAGATTAAATTCCTGCGATGAAAACAAGGTCTACACTTTTAGAGGGATAACAGCATGCTCTTTTATATAAAGAAAATCGGAAAGAGTAACGAGAGGGTCTTTTTGTGTAAATGTGAACTGAAAATTTGATGACGTTGCAATGAAAACATCTTGCACATTTTTCAGATAATTTACCTCTATTTCATCAAAATTCACGCAAATTTGAACTGTTAACAGCATTCGACGGCCAAAACAAGAATCTCCATTCAATTTCCTTTCTTTTGGTCCCTGTCTCGAATTCGTGCGCCTATTTTTTCTCGTTTAAATTTACGAAAGAAACAAACCCCGCAAAAGATTAAACTGAATGTATTTGTGCAAGTTCTATGAAACCTGAATACGATCTCAAAGTAAAAGCTTCAGTAATCAAACAAGATTTCGTTCAGTGAGTCGATGAGAAAGTTCTCTAGAAATTTTAATCGCGAATAATTGATACTCGAGGCAGAGATTGACCGCTCTTT
>KZ308852.1:127690-144681 GCA_000376725.2 Ladona fulva | reverse complement strand
TATATATATATATAGACACACACACGAGTAAAAGATGCTTGCATTCTGCAAGCTTAATTTAAGATAGATTAGCTATGAAATTATACACCGCCTTCCATACACCGACTGCAATACTCCTCTTGTCATGTCCTCCTCCTATGGCAGTGGGTGTATTATTATCTTCCCTATAGATCATAAATGGTACTTCTAAATATGGTGTCGTCTTGAAACCAGTCAGATAGAGTTAGATTTGTAAGTCGCCGCCTACTGCCAGTGAAGTATAGCAGGCGGAATATGGCCAGCAGTGTATTGCAGTAGGTGTATGGCAGATGGTGTATGGTAAGTGGTGTATAGTAGGTGGTGTATGGAAGTCATTGTATGGATCACGATTTATGACAGTGGGTGTATGGTGGGCGGTGTACAGCAGTAGGTGTATGTCAGGCAGTGTATGGCAGGTGGGGTATAATGCCTTAACTAATCTATCTTAAATTAAGCTTGCAGTATGCAAGGATCTTTTACTTGAATAATTAATAACCATAACACTGCCAGAATCTTCATAATTAGTCCCTAACAGCTTTTCTAAGGAATCAAAGATAAATAATGAAAAATAACTGGAATCTGAGTTGAGGTCTAATAAACCAGAATCCACTACCCAACTTCTTATTATGGATTTCCTTGGAGGAGCCAATATTTCTGGCCATAACCCAGCCATAAGAAAACCAAGCTCTTCATTGTATGAACATTGACCCACAGTTCGCAACCCAAAACCCAGCCTAAGAATGTACTTCTTTTATTACTCAGATTGCCACTAGTCTAAAGTACATTTTTATACAATCAAATCACATATTCTCCAAGTGAATTTGTTTCACATTTCCTTTGCCAGAAGAGATAAATATTATGAGTTTAACATGGCTAAACTTGTTAGTTTCACTAACAAAGAAATGTCTTTAATGTGAAAATTCAAGGAATAAACAGAAATGAATAAATCATGTCTGACAAGAACTAACAGAGATCTTTTGGTTTCTTAGAGGATGCTCTAGCATAGTAGTGAGTAACCACCTTCTATCTGTTGGCTGCATAGCTTCCCCATTGATTGCTATCACATTGAGAATCAATAGACAGTTCTACTAGCTCAAAAATAAATGCGCAAGAGGACATGTTTATCTAAACAAGCTACTCCAGATGGGGTGTCTGTCAAATGGGAATATTCAGGGCTTGGGGCTTCAAATGCAAAATTAATTTTCATATATGAAACTAGAGAGAATTACAGAACTAGTCTGAATTTGATTCTGAAAAGTCCTACAATCATAATCCCAAAAGGTGAGTAAAAATTGCAATATTCACTGAAAATATGACCTAATGAAAATATAAATAAGGCCTAGAAAATACCATTACATACCAAGAGCGCATACTCCAATGTTATGAGAGGTGAGCCGATGGAGGAGTGATATCCAGTGGGCAAGGCCGTGCTTTAACATCTCTTTATTATACATGCTTTTGTTTCCATCCTCTGCACCTTTTGTCATCTCCTTCACTGCCTCCACCAGAGCTTGGACGAAGGTTTCCGTAGAGAAAGTTTTACAAAAGAAGTCATCCTTAGAGTCTGTTACATTAAACAAGGAGTCTATAAGGCTTAAAGTTGACTTCAGAAGTTCCTCTTTAACAAAAGAAACACAATTACAATTAGGAAATTATGCATCACATATTGCCATTAAAGTCATTACATTGGAAGCATTAACTACAAACATTGAGATAGGAATTACTAATGAATATGATAGGCATCAAATACTATACGTATCAAATACATCAGGCATAACTTAGTTGTAGGACTCCATTGCATATGAAAAGGGAAGAAAAAAACTTTCACCCTTATCATATGTTAATCACCTTGGCATCCACACATTGTGTTATCAACTCTTCTCATCCTAAAATATATATCGATGTCATAAGATATATATTTTAGGAGAACTGATCCTATATGTGAGAAAACCCTTAACAATGTTCTAACTCCAGATAAAATTTTATAAAATACATATGATGTAAATAGTTGCTTGTAAATTATGCAAGACATTGAGTCAAAATTTTGATGTGATAGTTTATAGACTCGATATTATAATTAGACTTTAGTAAATGTGACATGAATTTTTAAAATTAAAACTGTCAAATCACAGAGATGAACATGTATGTGCTAGAACTGTTAATTTATGAGTATGTATAAACATAAATCAACTTGCGGCACTAACAATTATTATAGGTACCTTACAATTAGTTGGGATTGCAATTACAGTACAACTGGTCACCTATGCATATTTTAGATGGCATTAAAAGATTTATTAACTATTGCCAATTTACTAAATATAAGGCTAAAATACAATTTTTAACTAATCACACATAACTAAGTTAACCCTCAAGCTCGGTCGCCTGGGTGTTAGACACCCAGAGAGATTTAGCAATATTGCTGTGGAAAAGTAAATATCTGTGTAATATCATGAATTTCCACAATATCACAGCCACCTCCATAGATTTTTGTTTTAGAAATGTTATACTTTTCTTCTCGTCTTCTCTGGTATATCTAATTCAAGTATAGCTGAGTTTTTAGGTATTTAGAGTATATTGAAAGTAAGTTTAGCAACATTTATTTTTTTCTTTGGTGAGAAAAAAAAACAAAATATGGACTAATGCTGGAGATTTTCCATATGCCAAAAGTATAACTAGGTCCAGGAATAAAATGAGTAAGCAAAGTTGAGATCTTTGGCAGATGGTTTACTTTCAAGCAATAAGGCCTTCCATACAAATACGCATCTCCTAATGTTAAGGAAGGAAGCGCAAGCGGAGAAGCATTCTTATTGCCAAAGAAAAGAAAAATGACAGAAAAATATTTCCGATGCCAAATATGTAAACGTAAGGATCGGAAAACTGAATCAAAGTGTTTATTCTGTGATGTGTGTCAAGAACATTCAAATATTTATTGTGATAATTGCCAGGGCAAAATATCTGCCAGAATGGAGATTGTAGATACTTTGGATGATTGATGTTGATGCATACATATTTTGTACATAAGTTAATAAGGTACCTAAATAATAATATTATGTGTATAAAATAAATATTTAAATTAGATGTTCAGTAAAATGTAGTTAAAAATAGAAGTTACATCCATTAAGAAAAAGGAAAAATATCCTGGGCGTCCAACACCCAGCTACCTTTTCAGTGGTGGGTCATAAGGACCGTTGTAATTACCATATCAGTTAAATCAACCAACCATTTCTTGAACTGGCCAATATGAAACATGTGATCTGTTGGAGGAGTTCTTTTTCTGTCTTGAGTGTGCTAATCCAGCAGGATTCATTCTCTTCTTTGTCTGGATCGCTGCTGTTGGATTGTTTGCTATTCTTGTCACTTAAATTCCAAATGCAGGTATTTATGAGACGCATCACTTGAATGAGAGTGGGGCTGTCAGAAGATGTCAACTGGTTGATGATTATTTTGATCAAATCTTCATTTTCTCCTATCTTCTGTCTAACTTGTTCCTGGCACGCTAAATTCCCAAGAATACCAACCATAATCTCCTGGAAGATTTGACAACATTCATTAATTATTTAATTTATTAAATACACCCTAAACATGCAACTGCACTGGTAGTAACCCAATTTAACTAATTCGATCCTAGATGTACAATAAGTTACTTTATCAAACAGTATATGAAAATATTTAAGTACTACCATCAGGACCGAACAAAGTTTTATAAAAGCATGAAGTATACACAAGAATTAAGAACTATTTAAATTAAACAAAATAAATACCAGAATACAGATACTTTAGAAAATTTCATTGGTCATACGCTAAGCATAAACTAAGAATACTATAGCTATAAAAAGTACTTTATTATAACTTATATTAAGTTACTCATAGAGAAGCAATACCGGAAGTACCCAAACAACGAGAGATTCCGACTATCGTGACGAGTCACTGTCATGCATACTATCGGCTTAATACCTTCAAAGATAATCCAGTGATGGAATTGTTATTCCACATTTCTTCAAAGACTCTCTTGATAAACGGTATTTTACCATAAAAATGTCAAAAGAATCAGGAAATCTTAAATGTATTAACTTCCCTTTTCAAACCCTAAAGTTGATCGAGATAACAAACGTAAAACTGCATAATTAATTACTCACATTCATTCTTGGAGAACAACTAACAGTGATTACATCAGTAATTAGTTCCACGACATTATTTTCCATTAAAAATTCTGCAACAGCAGGCTCTATTGTCATATCCCATAGAACGCTGAGATCCTCCTCTAGACTGGTTTCAAGGTGATAGTCATCTGGATTGCAATAGTTTGAATATTCCTAGGAAGAATTTGCGTTGAGAAGTTGAAACAGGAAAAAAACAATACAGCGCTCAAGTTATATGAATAAATACTGCTTAAAATGTTCTTACTTTCGAAAGCTTCATCAAAGTTTTTAAAACCCACCGCTCGCTGTACAAAGTATCACCAATCGCGTCTCCTTTCATTTTATCTATATCCTTAATCATACTATCTGGTAACGATGGATTCATGCTTGCTTGAGGTACGAGAAATATTTTCAACTACTATACCGATGGTAAAATGACTGTCTTTCAATTTTCAGCTAAATTTTTACCGATTCCAATTGTTTACTAACTCAAACACTCCCATGTAAACATGCGAATTACTACAGTCAGCTGAAACTCCCAGCGAGCCACAGCAAATCTTGCAGCAGACACTAGCAGAAAGCAAGTACAGCGAGGACTCGGGGGAAGCTTTGCAAATTTTGAATAGCCAACAATAGGTTAAGCACACTAGAAAGTTATTTTATTCAGAGTGCGATAGTTTCTGGAACGTAAACATTATTTTAATTCTTTCGTTTTAATCAAAATTTTGTTTTCCTTTTAACTGTCAGCTATGCATACTTTGCATTGTTGAATTACTGATGTTATTCATTTTAGCTATCCTAAAAATTATGGTGATTTAGAATAGAATTTCGATAAACACCATTTTATATTTATATTAAGTTTCAGTGTACCATGAGTTGAAAAAATTCCCGCTGTGCCTAGGAGAATTGTTTTTCTTGATAAGTTCTGCTTAAGAAATTCCAGCCCTGCATTTTGGGGTCAACCTCATAAGTAAACAGTAATTCCGGCGGATGCCACGGCTGAAGGAGGATTCCCATTCCAAGAGCTATGCAGTCCTGGAATATCTGACTGAATTTCTGTATTGCTAATATGTATGGCCACAGGCAGGATTTCTTCATTGGGGTCTGATCAAAGTAAACGCAAAATGTTTAATTTTATCAATCCCTACTTCCTGACACACAAATTCAGTGTTTCCCAAATATTTAATTATGTCACATGCTGAATGCGTTAAAATACTATGATACTTCTATAAAAATATCTTCCTCCTGGGGTGGGCTAAGGGCTGGCCAAGAGTGTTCTGTGGATGCCCAAGTATGAGGATAACTGTTTTATTTTGCAAATGGCAAACTATATTTGTTAGAAAATTCGTTGTATCCAATATTTTACTTTGTTTATTAAAAATGTCTAATCAATTCAGAGGAAACACAAGTGGTAACTCCCAGGCAGCATATTTACCTTCGGTGAAATCAGGCCCTGGTTTGATTTCTGATGGCAGGCCATATGTACAAAATGACCTCAGCCATCAGAGCATTTTTTTAAATACTACAAAAGGGAAGGAGGGAAAATAGACATTTGCACCAGGCCCCCCTTTGTTAAATGGGTGGACTTTACTTTTATGGGTGGAATACCCCCACTTGTTGCTCTACTGCAGTAGTGTAAAGCCCTTTATGAGATACACTCACTTTTAAATGGAGAAATTGAAGATTATGATTCAGGATCATTCAAAGTAGGTAATAAAAATGAAGTAGAATTTAATTGAATGGAATGAAGAAACTGTTTCCAAGGTACCTAAAGGCCTCAAAAATTTAGATTATGTTGGTAAATAAAGTGATATGGATAGTAAATATATAGTTTTTTTATGCAGAACTTTTATTTGCTGTAGCATAGGGATACCTAGTTTTTGCATGCCCCCTTTAGATTGTGAATCCTAGAGAGCTAAAAACCCCATGTAGATGTTAAATAATACAAAAAAGTTTTTATAGATTTCAAGACATGATATTTATTGAAATCTCAATGTCAGTCTTCGTAAATTTATGATAATAAATTCATACATAATGCAAGGGAAATGGAGTAAAATGTAGTTAAAAATAAAAGTTACATCCATTAAGAAAAAGGAAAAATATCCTGGGCGTCCAACACCCAGCTACCTTTTCAGTGGTGGGTCATAAGGACCGTTGTAATTACCATATCAGTTAAATCAACCAACCATTTCTTGAACTGGCCAATATGAAACATGTGATCTGTTNTTTAATAGAATATTCTTGCATGATTTGAAAGAAATCAAAAACTTAGTTTCAACACCATATAAAAATGTGCAAGAAACTTTACGCTATGGTTCATTTAGAGCATACAATAAAACAATATAGATATTGTCAATCACTTTTGGTTTTTTAGAGAATGACATTGACTAAGGGATACCATTCAGTAGTGGTATTGTTAGGTAGTCCCAGTGAATTTAAAGGAAGAGAGACGCCTCCAAGAAATTCATTTTCCTGTAGAGGGTCGTAGTTCCAAACAGTGGCTTGTAGCGTGCGAAGCATTATGGCTTCCAAGGGGAAGAAATACTCCATCTAAAATAGAAAAATGATAATTAAATGCATTAATATCAGTGAATTAACCAACATCCTATGTTAATATAGAATAGTGGGGTTGCTCCAGTTACTAGAGCAGGGTATATACACTGAAAGGTATTATATACATTAAATTCAACTTATGAACAATAACTTGAGTCACCAGGTTAAGTATTATTTGGAGTATTAGTCACTATTTAAGACTAATAGGAAAAATGATAACGGTATAAGAAACCAAACGCACCATTCTTCTGCATGCTCAAAGTGTCTTTGCAAGAAAATGTGTGAAACATGACCATTAACTATAAAACCATTTCTACAGACAGAACTCCCTTTATTTCATGCATTGTCTGGAACATAAACCAAAATCCTTTATTGCTTCCTTTTCTTCAGATACATTACTAGCTCTAATAACATCACCATCAATAGTTCTTCACTTGTTTCTGAAACTCGGGCAGTTCATACCTTTTGGAATTTCATCTTTGCAGTACATCATTTAAAACCATGCCAAACTAGTCCTTCTCCATTTTTCTGACCATTCATGACCAAAATACTATATATTGTCCAGACAAATTGATCAAAATGACATGCTGTTGTCATGAATGTGATTGGTTAAATGTGTTTTGGCTTTGGCAAGTGAGTCACTTTTCCTCCTGCCAAATCTTAGTGAGTGTAGTTGATTAACATAAGGAGTTTGGGAGATTCTTGGAATAATGAGCTGTTTCTGCCAAATGCATTTGGAGGACATTTTGCAGAACATAATGCCAAAAAAAAAAAATGAGACCAGCCCACAGAAGTGTCCTTGAGTGACCTGATTAACACTCACCCTCTTCTAAACATTTGCTCTTTTACTGCTGACCAAAATATTGATGTTTACTCTAAAAATGCAGGGCTACCTTCAGAGAAAATAGAGTTCTTTCATGAAAATATTATAGTGAAGTTGGTTTTCATTTCCTACTAGTAATCTCATCATATTGCTTTGCTTCATTTATAGGAGTATTAATTAATTGGTTTGTTTTAATTTTAATTATAAAAATATAAAATTTTAGTGATTGTAAAAACAAAATTAAATATTTATATTTACTTAGTATTTAACACAATGAATTAAAAAGACTACTTAGACTAAATGTAATCATTAGTATGGAAAATTTTCTAGATAATTAATTGTAATTGGGCATTAATTTCATTTCCTGAAATGGTATTTATTCTTTTTGTAAATCACTGCATTTTATCCTCAGACCTGACACTCATAGAATTGAAAACACCCCTCTCACTGTGCACATACAGAGCAAGCCCTTTTGCTTTTCCTTTTCACTCTCCATTGTTAGCAAGACAGAAATAGAAGTGACTGAGTTAGGAATGAAGGAAAGGCCACAGTGAAAGCCAAAAAAGGTCACATCCCTATGAGTTAAACTGTGTTTACTGCAATGATTAGAGCAATACTTCCTCAATGCAGCTGCAGATTAAGTGAGCGTCAGTGTAGGTTTATTGGGTGGCTGTTGTATGAGCTTGATATTTTTGGAGACATCAAGAAATAAAATAATGAAAGAATTCTGCAGGAATAAATGGAAATAAAAGGGACAGAAATTGGTATGAGATTTTAATTGAAATGAAATTAAAGATGGACTAACCATTTCCATGAAAGTTGGGTGTGAACTGCGCCGAACGATCTTTGTTTTTCTTTTCGTTGCTTTTGTAGGATCTGGAAGAAGATATATCTTGACATAAGAAGATGGCTCTTGGTTTCCTCCAACCAGAGGCAGTGATCTGGCATGGTGAACCATTATGGATAAAGCTCCTCTTGCATATGAAATAGAGAGTTTCAGTTGCCCTCTTAATCTTCCTCCATTACTCATGATTGGGCTTGAAATGCTTGACTCCTTAACACTGCCTGGAAGAGAAATTGGGTATTAATAGAGGTTTTGAAAAGATAGCAATTCACTGACTTTCAAAGAAAAGGTCTCAAAACAAATTATTGGGAAAATGATTGAAAAACACATTTCATGGGTTTGAAATGCAAACACAAAATGTTAACAAGGCATTACTTTTACTATATGACAGGCTGGGTTGCAATACCTTAATGATATTAAATATAAATAGATAAAAAGTAGATGTGGATCCTATGCAGGGTAACTTAATACCCTAGATATTGCTGTATTTCTAATGACAAGTCATATGGCATGCTCTGCTTTTTTTAATAAACATCTATGAGCCAACCCATATAAAGGAATGCATATTAAATGAAATTCTAGCTTAACTAATTACCTTTGAATTTTTTGACATGTATATCAGCCTCCTGCTGGTCTCTTAGGAGAGGGTGAAAGAAAGTGTACACAAGGTCAGAGTGAGAAATCTCATCTGCAAGGCTAAGCAAAGATTTTAAGAATCGCTCTATGTCTGATCTTCTTTTCTCTGCAACCTGCTTAATATTGGACCTTCCAACATGATAACTGGACAGACTAAGAAAGAACCAAGAAATAGAATCAATTTGCATCATTGAAAATTTGTAATGTGAAAAATACTTACAATCACACAACTAAATTATATTCATACAAAAAATACTATGTATATGTGCTGAATCATTACAAATCTAAACATACATTGAGCAAGATAGTATCTCTATTAAAGATGTATTTGACTGATTGGAATAGGCTTAATGTGAATATAAATCAGAAACTCAGGGAGAACTTAGTGAAATTCTATGTACAGACATGGGCAGTATGAACAAAAGTACATGTACTAACTGGAAAGTTTTGAGAAAATTCTCTGATGAGGAACACTAATTGAGAGGCCAGAAAAAATCAAGAATGAGGATGTAAAAGAGATAAGAGAGGTAAGGAAACTTATAGGTATTGTGTAAAGACACTGAAGAAGGGCATGGAGCAATTGAAGTAAAATCAGAAATAAAAAAAGCCACTTAGAGTAGTATTGCTAAAAGTGCTTTGACTGCCAAGGTCATTTCACACATTATGTCACGGGCCCCACCCGGAATCTAACCCCGGACTCGTAAGGCAAATATGCTACCATATTAGCTATCAGGGGGCCAAATGCAAAGCATTATTTCCATTTAAATAAGCAAGCAACAGTGGCTATTATGTTTCCTTTCAAACATTTTCTCAAAAGGCTTGTTGGAAGGTCAACTTTTGTAAATTATAAATGTTAATAGGGATTAACAGCAATGATCATTAATTATATACCGGGTCCAAAGAAAGAATTGATCAGAGGCATTGTAAGTCAATTTGGCATATTTTTCCTTAATGTCATAGAATATTATCTATTAAGAAACCTTAACTGAGAAGTAGATGCATAATCAAAGTGGTGATTGAAGGGAGGTTCATGGGATGGATGGGTATGAACAGATTCTGACAAATATAAGTTCATGATATAATAAAAGAGTATTGCAATTATACAAAAAGGAGTAGAATCCAGGAAACAATGAACAACATAGCATAACATAAGAAAGGACACCTTCAGGGAGAAGAACACCAAAGATGATTAGAGAGAAAACAAGTACTTACCGGTAGCATTTGACCAAAGGAAATCTAGCACACAACTTTTGGTCAAGCTCACAGAATTCCTTATAAGATCTGAACAGATACACTGGATCTGGCTGAGCTTCTCTCTCCACTTTTAAAATATAAATGTAATACTTTTCAGGATCATAACGTTTTTGGTAACCATATACTTTGACTGATTTTATGCGGCCTTCCGACTGCATTCTGTGGGGAAAAGTAGCAATGGAAATTTTAATTTATTTCATTTGAGGTAATTATACTTAAAAAAACAGAGCTAAAGTTATCCTAAAATCAAATAATCTTCAGATGATAACAGTTTAAGAAATTTATTCACAAAAAAATCTTTCTCAGGCAGTCATCCACTAACATCTCTCTGGTTGATTGGGAAGTATGAAAGAATACTGATCTATTTTAGTTAACATTTCATATGTTTCCAAACTACTGTCAGTTGGAGAAAAACAGAAATGAGTGCTCATGTGACCACAAAGGGGTGAATACCTTCTGTGGACTGCCCAAATAGATACCATACTCTCAATTTATAAAGCTTAAGTTTCAATTCCATCTGCTTCTTAGAACTGACCAGAATTCACCTGGGACATATAAGAGTAGGTAAAGTTCCCTGGTAAATAGGTAAGTTTCTCTGTTCCCCTTGCTACAGAAAATCAAAACTGTTTCAAAACCAAAAACCTATCAATTTATTATCTATGCTCATTTTTTATTTTTTGAAGTTATCTTCTTGTTTTTCATTCTTGATATCCTAGCATAGCTTCTTTATGTCAATGTCCACCATTCTTTCACCAGTGCATCTCCTTTAGATAACAGAGGGAGATGAATTTCTTTCTTAGATAATAGTTTGAGGTAGCATGATGTGTCTACCGATAGCGGAATTGATTTTGCTATTTGTTATGCAAGGAAGACATTGTTGAAATAATGTAAAGATACCTAGGATGTCCTACTCGTCACCAAATTGTCAGTAATAATTACAGGGATTCATTTTTCAGTATTTGCTTACTATAGGCATGTAAATTTGAGAAAGCATTTATTATGGGATAGTAATCAAATGTCATAAATTGTGGATACAAATATTATGAGGTAGGGGAGAATTAGGAAGTTGGGTACGATACCTCTCAATGGATGATCTTTTGATCAAAAGCAGAAACACAAACTTACGTGTATGTTTTTGGAATGAAGCTGAGCAACTCTCCTCCACTATTATCTCCTGAAAAACGAAGCTGAGCCAAATTGTGAAAAAAGAAGTTGATCTGAGTAAATCGAGAACCCAGGGAGCTCTGAATCATTCTGGCAAACTCTGCTGCAGCCTCATCCTCAGATAACCCTGGAAGCAAAGAGCGCTGGACATAGCTCACGGCATTTCTCATTCCAGGTATCCCAGATGAGGCCATCTGCAGAAATAAGAGATTCACAATTTAGCAGCAATCCAAAACTGACATACACAGTAATTTTAAATTTAATACCACAAAGAATATACCATACAGCTAATTTTAAATGTTTTACAGCTAGATTAAATGGAAAACTGAGGAGATGAAATAGCAATCAAAAACAAGGACAGAGGACTGAAGAAATGAAGAAAATAAATGACATAATAGGAGGAAAATGGTAGTCAAAAGAGAATGAAAGAATGGACACATACAAAAGACAGAATTAAAAGATTGATTTTGAAGTTGTGCTCAAAGGGATAACAAAGAAAATGTATGCTGGGGAAAATGCATATAGAAAATAATCAAAAATCAATGAAAGAGAATTAGAGGAGAAAGACTTAGGAAGAAGAGAGGTGGCAGATGTGTAAGAATGTCATAAACGATTTTTACTATAATAGAAGGATAAAAGGCTCAGCAAAAACATGGAAGTGTTTGGAGAGTTAATTATTCAGAAAACATCATAATGCTGTCAAAATACTTGAGATATGAATAGGGCTTCCAGACATTAAAGGAGAATGGCCCATTCTCTGGAATTTTTTGCACTTAATTAGCCAGAGATGTATAGCAAAACTAGTCCACATTTTGGGGAAGTGTTTCTTTTAATCTTCTGTTTGGGTGGAAGGACAGGAGACCCATGGTGTATTAATAATGGAGATTATCATGCAAATGTATTAGACTCTTACAATACAAAAAATACCAAAAACTCCAGCAGATTACAATATAAATAATTAATTGCATCTTACCCAGAAACTAACAAGCTTTAACTTGCTTTTTCATCTAGGAGACCACAGATATAGAACATCACCATCTTTATGCCATTGTAAGTATCAGCATTGTTATAATTATTGTTTTAATTCTTTTGTTAATTATAGCTTATGAAATACTATTAGGGTCACTGTAATGTACATTAATCAAATTTCTGTTAAATTTAGAGCATCCCGATTATTTTCACCAAACTGATGTGACGTATCATGAGAAAATACTTAATGTGTTTCCTTGTGCTAGTTATTAAATTTATCAAAAGGTCTACTCTTTGAGGAATAACAAGTGTGAAAAATAGCGACACGACTGGGACTTTTTTGTAGGTTTTACAACCTACTAAGTTACCTTCCTTTCCTTTAACCGTCTACTCTTTGGTATATATAGCTCAAATGTAGCAAAATTGTATGACAACATAAAATAACCTATAATTAATCAGATAAAATTATAAATACAAAATAAATGAGAGTTAAAACTGTACAACTATACCCTCTGCCACATGCTGAAAGGTGGCTTGCTAGGTTTATTAATGCAGATATACGAATTAAGTCAGAAAAAGTTGCATCAATAAGGATTAGCCACAGTTAGTAATAAAAAATCTGCCTGCAATATAAAATCTTGAAAGGAAATTCAACCATGCAAGTAAATAACCTCAAAGATGGTATTCAAAACTAAAATGGCAAACAACCAATACCAACATTTTCTAAAATCGACACTACTGACACTATATTTCATGAAAATTACAGAACAAAACTTTGGGATCTTTGTCTTTGTTTAAGGAAAATAAGTATACAAAAATGTCATGATGAATGTACCCATTTTATCTTCAAGAGGAAATAAAACTTGAAGATGAGAGACAATTTCTATAGGTAGATATGAGGAGAGGAGGGAGGCAAGTAAAAGGCATTGACTGGATCCTAGGATAAGTACTTCTATGCGGATCATAGAGGTAAATCACAGTATAATAAATTCTATGAATGTAAAAAACAACTAAGCAGTTTCCACAGGAAACCTGAATAAGTAAAGGAATCCAAACTTACCAGAGCAAAGAGATTGAGAAGTAAGTTTCCATTATTTCGAATGATGTTGAATGCTTGACAGCACATGTCCACAAAGTGATGAAATTTTGCACTTGGTTTATCTCCTCCATTTATGACATATGCCATATCTGAAGTGAGCACAAACGGAGTTCTGTCCCTAATGTTGTCAAGAAAACCAAACAAATACTTTATTATTACAAATTGGCCAAATAGTGATAATTTCAAACTGCATTAACTGCAGCTTAATTAATATATTAGGTACAAAAACAAAAATTTAATTTTAAATTAACAAATGGGTTACTCAATGGGTACTGAAATTCATATGAGAAGAAAAGTAAAAATATTTCATAACAGCAAGATAGGGAGGGAAAACCAGAAGAATCTGCTGATAATTTCATCTAAGAAAGGGTTTTTATCACTCAATATATCCAGCATTGTGTTCACTAATATTTTTTCCTCGATCAAAGAAGAAGAATTCAAGAGATAGCAATGATAGGGGACGTTTTTCCCAGATTCTTCCTAATCAACTTTTGCAATTTTTCTTTTAAAAAATTTACACTCTTTCAAAATTATTAATTTTTAGTTTTTCTTAACCATCTGACTTATTTTTCACATCAAAAAAGAGAATCTTAGACATGCTTGCAACATTTAATCAAGGAGTTCTTCTAAAACCAAATTACATAACTTTACAGCAAAAGCAAGTCTTTGGCAAATTAAGTTCTAGGGATAGTGGATAAGTTACCCTCTGTACAGAAGATTTAAGTAGAATTCCACTTTTTTACTGGTAAAAGATATAAGAAGACTCATACAGACTTAAATGTTAACATGATCATTCTTGACCAGAAATTTGACATTATATTTAACCCTTTAACTGCTTGTGTGCTAATTATTTTTGTTCTTTTTCCTTTCTGTATATCCCTAAACATCTCATGGGAACGTCACAGACAAATCAACCCAAAATAAAATTAATTCTCACCTCATTTCAAAAAACAGATACACTGTAACCATAAAACTGCTATTCCCATAATGTCTCTGGATTTCATCGGGATGGTTGAAGCTTGTAGCGACGATGTTTCGCCTACGGTGCTGTAGACTTCTTCGGGTCGAAGATGCAGTAGGTTCTTTGACCTGAAGAACTTACTGCAGTGGGCGAAACATCATCACTACAATCTTCAACCATCGCGGTGAAACCCGGAAGACATTATGGGAAGAACCGATCGCCACAGAAACCTACGAACTTGCGTAAAATAATCTAAGATAGTGCCCAGTACATGTGACAGGTAAACTTTTAAATATTTGCACACTTTAAGGATGCATTTAAAAGAATGCATAAACCACCTTGTTGAAGGGTACAATAAAACTCTTTTTCTCTCCCCTAATCCAATGCAGTCCTTTACTAAGCATTATATAGTAAAAATAAAATAGCAATACATTTATATTAAAATTAGTCCTTACCTTTTAATATTTCCAAACATTTGTGCATCTCCTAAAAATTTTCCAAAGTCTATATGAAATAAATGTCCAGAAGTTTTCAGCATTATATTGTCATTATGTCTATCACATATCCCTAAAATGTAGGTGGCAACACTGTAGCCTGCACAGGATGCTGAAAGGAATATGAAAACATAAGCCTTACATCCAAATTAGATTAAATAGAACCAAAGAGGTGATAATTACCAGTGAAGTTTTCAACAGCCCTTTCATACTCCAATGTGGACGGATTGTGTTTAGCAAGCCATTCAGCTATTGGCCTGTCCTTGAATGACCCTGTCAGTCCAAATTCAATCTGAATCTTTCTCAATGTCTCAGCATTTGTAATCATCTCAATCATTCCTGGAAAACATCAGCATGTTATTATTTGTTTACAAAAACTGATAAATGACACACAGAGCAAGCAGGTAATGGTTTATACAAAACTGGACAATTTCTAAATTAACAAAATGTGTCCATCTGACTCTCTGACTTCTTTTCTTTTTTGTAAAATTTAAATCATACATTAAAGACAACATTTCAAATCCATTTTACTTGAAAATTACTTATGAACAGCAAAAAGTGATAGAGAGGATATTGTTGCGGAAATTAAAAGTGACTTTTCAATTTAATTTTGAAATAGTTATTCATTGTAATAATAATTGCAAAGTTGTGTTTACTTTAAACATAATCAAAACACCATATTAATGCATAACATGCATTATAAGAGCATGCATGACACTGATTTGACCAAAGTTACCTTAACCATAAAGAGTGGAGTTAAAACGATAGCAATGAAGTAAAAGTAATTTTTATAATGAGACTGTCCTGGAAAAAAATATGCTTAAATAGGAATGAGGAAGGCAGTGAAAGAATGACTGACTACATTAAGGTAAAGAGTAGGACAAAAGTAAATGTCGATATATTTAATAGAATATTAGAAATAATTAAATAGGGTTAGGAAACCAACATCTCTTCAATCTTCACAAAGACTCCCTTAAATTATTTGTAAGTAAAAGTTTAAATACTTTATTTTGAGATATTCTTGAATCACTGGGATGTTAATAAAACTTTGGGTTATAGAGAGTGAGGAGGAAAGAGGAAACAAGCTGATTTCTGATAATTAAAAGAAGGAAGTGGGCAACCCAGAGAGAAGAGGGAGAAAAACCTTCAACAATAAATTAAGAAAAAATGGGTATGGTACAGGAATCACTAAAATAATACAATAATCACAGAAAATATTAAACATATTATTTTTGTTCTTAAGACAGTTCTTACATTAATTACCCTTGTGAATAATTAGTCATAATAATCAATATCAGTAACATGAAAATTTCTAAGGTATTAGGGTAATAACGCTTTAATTCCTCATTGAACACCTAAAATCATGAAATGATTTCAAATTTTACAGAAACTGTTTCCCCATCAAATATCATCAGGCATAAACAACTTGTAGCAACTAATCTGAAAGAATAAAAATAAGCAATAAGAACTAATAAAGAATTTGAACAAATAAGAATGCACTAACCCCTTTTATTGCCAGTGGGAACGCAAGAAAAGGTAACCATTTTCAGGTCGAGGCCTTTCTTCAGCCACAGCTTATCCATTATGCAAATTATCTGCAGGGTAACCATATCTTGTTGCAAATCATCACCAACCTATTTGCATGGAAATAATAATTTAGAGAGAATTTTTCTATATTGAACAGAACAACTAAGTTCTTACCCTTCAAACTGAAAATCAGAAAAACAAAACCAATTTATGGAAAACAAAATGATAAAATGGGGACACGTAATACAAACTACTGGTGGCATAAAATGTGGAATAGTAAAATTTCATCAGTTTCATTCACAATAACTTAGATTATCTGCATCAGTTTATGCATGCAAATCCATTACTCCCTTTTATTTAGAGGTGCATACACTTATGTATTTAACAATTCAAAATACTCCTCCATATTTGGCAAATCTTGGAGGCATCTAATGCTTTAGACACATCTATACTACAACTCATATAATCTCTTTTGTTCTTTAAACTCTAGATATCTTTTAACTTTAATTA
>KZ308852.1:106469-126479 GCA_000376725.2 Ladona fulva | reverse complement strand
AGATTAGGTGGAAGAGAAATCAAAGAGAGCCTAAGTTCGAAAAGTAAATTGCTACCTAAAATGCTATATTTTCTTCAGGAACTCACATACCACTTTCAACCAGCTCATTTTCCTATTTCTCACTATTTTCTACCCTCCTAATGCACCATTTGTATCATTCTGTTACTTTAAATTGTTTTCACACATTCAAACTAATGTGAAACATCCTTTTGGTCAAACTTTCCGTCACTGACTTCTTTCTCTCACATTCAATTAAAAATGCAATAACTTACACCATGTGCTTTCCCTGACTCCTGCTTCCCTTTCTTACAACCATATACAAAGAATGCTTCTAGCATTTTGCTAAACAAAATCATCTTCTGATTTTCAACATTTGATCCAGCCATACCCATCACTCCTCAACCTGCTTTCCTACAACTTTTTATCTCTGCATCTACTCTCTCATTCTTAGGAATCAATCTTCTCAAGAAAACAAATGTGTATGTCATTTCAAAATTCTCGCCATTTATACTCCTAAGATAATTCATTCATTCCATTGCATGCAACAGCCTTTGCAACATTAACCCTCAGATATCTCTGTAACTATAGTAGTACTAAAACGTTCGTAACACATTCCACAATATCTCAGCCAACACAGAGTCATCAGCATTGCATTGTATTATTATTAAATTGACTATTCTCCCAAGAATTTTCCACTTAATACCCTTTCCTTTACTTCTAGATACCTTATCCAAATATTGTCTGAAGACATTTCTTTTGTCTTCCCTTTTGTCTTTTAATTTGCAACAATCATTAAATTACCGTCTTAACATGTTCAACGCTGAGCGACGACGATCGTCGTCCAGTGGGTGCTCTCTGGTGACTGCGGACCGTTAATTTATTAAAAATTTTTGCTTATCTTGCAAAATACTCGGAAACCAAGTTACTCACAGACTGAGGTTTTACTTACAACAAAACACACCTTGATGAAAAAAATCTTATCAGAGAGCAACATAACTTAACTTCATATAACTGCTGAGAAAAATTTATTTCTTAGAACCACTTAAATTCAGCAGATAACTTTTTGATTAGGTGGTTGAAATTGGACATAAAAGAGATGATGTCAGAATGCCTTTGAATTACTCACTTTGAAGATGGCAGGGACTAGACTGCTGTCACCATCCACCTCTGAGCTAATAAAATTTAACTTGAGAGGTAAAGTGAAAGAAGGAAAATATGAGCAGCTTCTGACTTTAATGCCAACAACTTCCAAACTTGGGCTAAGAGGAAGACACGTGGCAGACTCCTGCAGGTCATGGTGAATGGCCTCCAAACCCAAATAAAGGGTCTCCATACGGAAAGAGTCCTTCTTAGCCTTCACATTTTCAGCTACTTCATAAAGTTTCTAAAAAAAAGAAAAGCAAAAAGGGTTAGTAAAGAATGTAACAGATTAATCATCTGCTATGATTCCCTAAGCATTCAGATGATATCAACAGTAAGAAATTAAAGGAAAATAACCATTAGGTTGGCTTGCTTATTATCTAAATTTAAAATTAATCTTAGTAAGAGATATTTCGAGGAAATCCATCTTTAAAATAACATACAATGAAGTATCTATAAGGAAAAGGAACACAGCTGTAATAAGATATTAGACTCTGAGAAAAGCTCCTAATAGCATTTGCTTGCAAGCAAACTAACCGTTGAAGAATTCCCACCAGCAGGGGTTAGAGTTATCACTGGTCGTGCTTCGTTTGTGGTTCATGTGAAGTATTGTTCTCAATACGTATGTTGGCAACTATGTTGCCATCTTTAATGCACAGTTAACCTTCTCTCCCAAAGATGGCAACAATACTTGCAAAGCACGACCACTGATAACTCCAAAAACCCTGCTGGTGGGAATTCTTCAACAGTTAGTTTGCTTGCAAACAACGGCTATTAGGAGCTTTTCTCATAGTCTAATACAATGAAGTGATTTGTACTATTCCACAAGTTTTAGTAAGCACAACCAGGTTTTGACATACTCACTCCATCATCATGCTCAGAAACTAAAACAATAGCATAAATACCCATAGAAGAAGGTCGCAAGGATGTAGGAAAGGAAAGGAACATTAAGTACCAGGGGCTAAAACGGACAAAGAAGTTATAAGAGAGGTGTGAGAATGGGTAAGGAAGGGAATAAGCATTATGAGGATGGTTGAGGGATTCTTGGAAAGCAGATTTCATTTCTGAGGATGATGGAATGATGTAGATGGTGTAGGATTTGAAATTTTTCAAATGTGCATCCACTTTTGGTCCTTTGGGGCATGACTGGAAAATGGTTAGAGAAAAATTGGTGCTATGCTTACTTTGAATGAGGTGTTTGGCAAAATGGGATTGGAATAGGGCTTTGTTTATGAATGCATCTTTGTGTTCTTTACATCTAATCAAGATATTTCTCCTGCTCTGGCCAGTGTAGATATTATTGCAATTTCTACATTGGATTCTGTAAATTCTGCGCTTATTCTGGGAATCCACTCGATCTTTTGTGTTACACAAAAGAGATCTCAGCTGTAATATGAAACACCTCAAATACTTAACAAGAGGAGGAAGTGGCTCAAAAACTAAAACTGAGTTTCGACATANTCACAGAAAATATTAAACATATTATTTTTGTTCTTAAGACAGTTCTTACATTAATTACCCTTGTGAATAATTAGTCATAATAATCAATATCAGTAACATGAAAATTTCTAAGGTATTAGGGTAATAACGCTTTAATTCCTCATTGAACACCTAAAATCATGAAATGATTTCAAATTTTACAGAAACTGTTTCCCCATCAAATATCATCAGGCATAAACAACTTGTAGCAACTAATCTGAAAGAATAAAAATAAGCAATAAGAACTAATAAAGAATTTGAACAAATAAGAATGCACTAACCCCTTTTATTGCCAGTGGGAACGCAAGAAAAGGTAACCATTTTCAGGTCGAGGCCTTTCTTCAGCCACAGCTTATCCATTATGCAAATTATCTGCAGGGTAACCATATCTTGTTGCAAATCATCACCAACCTATTTGCATGGAAATAATAATTTAGAGAGAATTTTTCTATATTGAACAGAACAACTAAGTTCTTACCCTTCAAACTGAAAATCAGAAAAACAAAACCAATTTATGGAAAACAAAATGATAAAATGGGGACACGTAATACAAACTACTGGTGGCATAAAATGTGGAATAGTAAAATTTCATCAGTTTCATTCACAATAACTTAGATTATCTGCATCAGTTTATGCATGCAAATCCATTACTCCCTTTTATTTAGAGGTGCATACACTTATGTATTTAACAATTCAAAATACTCCTCCATATTTGGCAAATCTTGGAGGCATCTAATGCTTTAGACACATCTATACTACAACTCATATAATCTCTTTTGTTCTTTAAACTCTAGATATCTTTTAACTTTAATTAATTAAAAAAAAATGTGTTCTTTTCCCTCATTCTTTGAGGGTAAATTCCTGCAATTTGGCATTCTTTTTCGTCAAATAAGATTTCCAAGGATTTCATCCTACACTCAATTCTTTTATTAATTTTTTTATATATTATAATGACATATGAGATTAGGTGGAAGAGAAATCAAAGAGAGCCTAAGTTCGAAAAGTAAATTGCTACCTAAAATGCTATATTTTCTTCAGGAACTCACATACCACTTTCAACCAGCTCATTTTCCTATTTCTCACTATTTTCTACCCTCCTAATGCACCATTTGTATCATTCTGTTACTTTAAATTGTTTTCACACATTCAAACTAATGTGAAACATCCTTTTGGTCAAACTTTCCGTCACTGACTTCTTTCTCTCACATTCAATTAAAAATGCAATAACTTACACCATGTGCTTTCCCTGACTCCTGCTTCCCTTTCTTACAACCATATACAAAGAATGCTTCTAGCATTTTGCTAAACAAAATCATCTTCTGATTTTCAACATTTGATCCAGCCATAGCCATCACTCCTCAACCTGCATTCCTACAACTTTTTATCTCTGCATCTACTCTCTCATTCTTAGGAATCAATCTTCTCAAGAAAACAAATGTGTATGTCATTTCAAAATTCTCGCCATTTATACTCCTAAGATAATTCATTCATTCCATTGCATGCAACAGCCTTTGCAACATTAACCCTCAGATATCTCTGTAACTATAGTAGTACTAAAACGTTCGTAACACATTCCACAATATCTCAGCCAACACAGAGTCATCAGCATTGCATTGTATTATTATTAAATTGACTATTCTCCCAAGAATTTTCCACTTAATACCCTTTCCTTTACTTCTAGATACCTTATCCAAATATTGTCTGAAGACATTTCTTTTGTCTTCCCTTTTGTCTTTTAATTTGCAACAATCATTAAATTACCGTCTTAACATGTTCAACGCTGAGCGACGACGATCGTCGTCCAGTGGGTGCTCTCTGGTGACTGCGGACCGTTAATTTATTAAAAATTTTTGCTTCTCTTGCAAAATACTCGGAAACCAAGTTACTCACAGACTGAGGTTTTACTTACAACAAAACACACCTTGATGAAAAAAATCTTATCAGAGAGCAACATAACTTAACTTCATATAACTGCTGAGAAAAATTTATTTCTTAGAACCACTTAAATTCAGCAGAAAACTTTTTGATTAGGTGGTTGAAATTGGACATAAAAGAGATGATGTCAGAATGCCTTTGAATTACTCACTTTGAAGATGGCAGGGACTAGACTGCTGTCACCATCCACCTCTGAGCTAATAAAATTTAACTTGAGAGGTAAAGTGAAAGAAGGAAAATATGAGCAGCTTCTGACTTTAATGCCAACAACTTCCAAACTTGGGCTAAGAGGAAGACATGTGGCAGACTCCTGCAGGTCATGGTGAATGGCCTCCAAACCCAAATAAAGGGTCTCCATACGGAAAGAGTCCTTCTTAGCCTTCACATTTTCAGCTACTTCATAAAGTTTCTAAAAAAAGAAAAGCAAAAAGGGTTAGTAAAGAATGTAACAGATTAATCATCTGCTATGATTCCCTAAGCATTCAGATGATATCAACAGTAAGAAATTAAAGGAAAATAACCATTAGGTTGGCTTGCTTATTATCTAAATTTAAAATTAATCTTAGTAAGAGATATTTTGAGGAAATCCATCTTTAAAATAACATACAATGAANTATAATAAAATTAATAAATATTGCAACAAATATAATCAGAAACACACAGAATCGTACAAAAGAAGAATCTCTTACCATGGAAGCAGAAGCTGGAAGGCACTCAATGGGTCCATGGGTTTCCAAACATGAAGAAGAGAATGGAGGTGAGGAAGACAACTCCAGTCCCAGGATGGAGCCAACAGAAGGATCTTAGGAAGGGCCTCTGGCTTACTGTGTAGGTAATGTCTGTGCTCCCATAAAAGCAGCCTGCTTATACTACCACACCTGTCTGTATCAGCCTTGTCACTCATATCCAACTTCGGACACCTATTCAATAAACGCAAGAGGAAAACATTTGAAATGATAATAATCATAAAGTTTATAACATGCAGTACCCTATATACAGCACTTTTTAGACTCTTCATGTATATAATTACTAGAGATGCACCAAAGTTTGACTTTGACCTTGGTATTCTGCCAAAATCCTGTATTCTGCATCAGCTTTAGCCTTTTTGCAGCCAAATAGCTGAATAACAACAAATCTTTGCTTCAGAATGGTCCAATGTCATATTAATCAAGTTTGTTTATTTTGAATCAACTTCATTTGTAGAAGTAATAAAAATGCTTTGACTGCTAAGGTAATTTCGCACATGGGCTCCCCCCATTAATTGAACCTGGGACCACTTTCACTGAAGTCAAATCCGTTACCCACTTGGCTGTCTGGGAGTCATATCATCTTCTTATAGCTACAGCTTTAACTGTCACACATGTTCACGCATAGCCAGGGTTTAGGTTACAATAATTATCTATCTGTTTGAGAGAATTAGTTAACAAGAACAGGCATATGGTTACAGCTGTCAAAACTGCTTTTGTCATTAAAAAAGGAGTTCAAAATGAAATACAGTGGCTGAAGAATAAATAATGCTGAGCAGTAATTCTTTTAAATATGTATAATAAGGGCTCTGGATAGCCAAGGGTGCTCGGCTTTGACTGAAGCAGTCCTGGGTTTGATTCCCAGTGGGGTCTCAAATGTGTGAAATGATCAAAGTTATAAATCAATGTACCTTCTCTGAATGTATCAAGTAACAATAGCCTAGCTTCTAATCTTTCATTCAAGGATTCCCAACCTGAACCTGAGAGCATTTGTGTAATGCCTGCTTTTTTATCACAGCACTTTTTAACAAATTGTTTTGCCTTGCACTGCACTTTTTCAAGTTCTTGAGGGTATGTTTCATCTGCTGGATCCCATATATTCGCTGCATATTCCAAATGGGACCTGACTAAGGAGAAAGTATCCAAGAACATAGCAACAATACATTCACACATTTCTAGCAATAATCTGAACATGAAATAAATTCCATTTAAGAGAACAGACTTTCCTGCCGATAGCATTAAACAAGAATATAGTTCCATGATTAAATTTCCATTAACATATCTTGCATTTTTCCAATTCTAAAGTTGATTTCCCCGAGCCAAAAAAATAATTTTCACTGACAATAGATTGGTGGGTACTACAAAACATTCTAAAAATAAATAAGGAAATACTTACTTGAGGTGATTGACCAGGTAAAATCTGAGTTAAGAGCCAGTAGAGGTGATGGGCAATTCGAGGAGAAGACAGCGCCCTCTCAAGGAGAAAGTGAGCCAATGGAGAGGCCTCCCACGCTTCATGTTTCAATGCCTGCACCAGCTGAGGGAAATAATCCACTAGCTCATCACTCCCAATTGCCCTTATCCACTGAATGGCCATCCTGCGTACCTCAGTATCTGGAAAACTGAATGTTCATTATAAATACAATTAACAGATAGTCCAACGCAATTAAATACCAAAATTAAGGGGTTATTATTATGTTTGAACTTTCCACCATGACCAGCATAACATCAGAAGATTTGAAAGGGTAATTATAAGAAGAATCTATGGTCCAGTTAAATAGGGAAAGATGTGGAGATCTTTGATGTCCCAAGTGTGCGTAGGAGTGGTGCCATCTTAGATGGATCTTCCGTGGCACACAGAGTCCCATCATAGCACAAGAAATTGAAGGAGAGATTGTTCTGTCATTGTAGCTTAGAACACCTGCCCGAAAAGTGGGGGACCCTGGCTACAAAAGACTTTTTCTCTTTCATTTTCTGCCTCTAAATTCAAGCATGTGAACCATGCATTTTTCATTGCTTATAAACATAAAAGTAAGTAAAACAACAAAAGGAAGGTGGGGAAAAGGTTAGGTTTGAGTTAGAAACTTGAGTTATTTTGACTGATAAAATGCAGACAAAGTCAACAAAAACATTGAATTATTCACTGAAAAACTTCGAAATGAAACATCACAGTAGGAGAAAGGCAACACCTGGTGGAACTATGCAACAACCATGACAATGGTCACATAACTAGAGGGCAAGGATGAAACTTCTCTTGATCCACATATAAAAATTAACAGAAGAAAATTGAAAATTGTCCATACCAGTCCAGTCTATTTCTAAACTCTTAAACTACCCAGATAGAATGACAAACTTAGTTTGTACCATTAGTTACATAATTTCAAAAATTTACCTAAAAAATAAGTCTGGAGTTACAGCCATTCAATAAAAAAATAATGAATAGAAATTATTTATATCATTTAATGAGCATTCTGTCAATGGATAAAGGGCAGGTAATGTGAACTGAAATTATGCTGCTAACATCATTAATTATGACAGAAATGAGAATATAAAAAAAAACTTTGAATTTAAATACAGACAACACAAGACAAACATAGAGGACAAAGAAACAAATACGGTAAATAAATACATATAATAAAATAAATCAACCTTTTCTGTAAATAATAATCTAGTCAATTTTTCATAAAACTGACAAATATTAAAATGAATTCACAATGAATGAAGAAATGCACTTTATCTACCTTCACAAGGAGTTGCTGAGAGCAAAACCTTTTTGCCATGGCTTCTCCAGATATCGCCAATAATGCTCTCAGCATCAGCTGCAGACGACGATGATAACGTGCCTCTCCAATGGTTCTGTCATCCATTAGTGGAGTCTCTAGATTGTTCTACAAAAACAGGAATTAAAAGTTGCCATTTAATTGTAATACTAACATGAAGCAGTCAGAAGACCATTTTAAAATAAATAAATCCCTTAAGCTGCAACAATTTCAAAATTTTTGTACAATGTTTTAATTTAAGGAAGCGAAAGAAATTTTTGCCATCATTCACTGGATTTTATGGCAACTACAAGTATAGCCAAAACTACTTTCTGTTGAAAAATTATTATTTACAATTCAGTTTGAGTGTATATATGTATAATTATAAATAGCCTAAGGCTTGAGAATTGTGGGTTGTACAATTTTTTTGCATGTTAACAAATTTTGACACACTTTAGATAACATAACAGGCTATTTTATGTAAGGAAAGAAATTGGAACACACAGATAATGAATTAGGGGTCATAATGCCTCAAGAGTTATTTCCCCAGTGGAAGTTAGGTAGTTAACCCATTCCTTTCTATAAACTAGACAGGTAGAAGGCTAGTTAATCCATTTCCTTTCTCCTATTTCCAGTTTTGGTCACAGAGGGTGGTACAAACTACCAACCTCTAGGGCTATTTTTTATGTTCCCATAAATCAAATCACTAAGAATGTACGTTATTATCCATCAAAGAATGATGATAATAATAATGATGATGATTAAATGAAAGAAGAATAATTTTTAAATAAATACCAAACATTTCTCATTAACAAAAATAATTTAAACTTACTTTAATCAAATAATAATCATAAATATCTGAAAATGTTAGATTGAAACACAAGTAGTTTCCATAAATCTTTTGCACATCTCATAAATTTATTTGTAAAACATTTCTTTTCCTCTCTTCAACCATCTCTCAGCCAAATATGTCAGTAGTTAATGATAAGAGGCTCTATGGATTTCCTCAAAGATTTTTAATATTTATGCTGATAACTCATATACAGAGATGTCAATTTATATATTTATGGTCAATTACATTAGCATATTTTCCAGTAAACAATGCAACAATATGCATGCATATACATACATCTACATAGATACCCTGCCAGTGGCCTTTTGGCATGTGGTAGAGAGTGTCAACACCAAGCGTTCGAGTTATCTCTTCAACTTATTGCTGTTGCATGTTGTTCACAGAAAGAATGAGTCCCTAAAATGACATGTTCTCTCATCTATTTCTCTTATTTTATACTCATGGACGGATCAGCTGAAGTAGCAGGGGTGTCGCATAATACCAATTACATATTCTGCAAATGTACCTTCTCTGAATGTATCAAGTAACNGAAGCTGCCTTGTGCAAGGACTCTGAAACAGCACGAGCAATTGAGAAATTATTTAATCATTAAAATCTGAATTATTAGTAATTAATCATTAATGAAAATTAAATACAACTAATTCATGTCACTGTACAAAGATATCAAAAAATTAAGCACAAGAAAATTGATTTGACAGTAAAATAAGTTGGGCTAAATGTCACCATGATGAGTTCCACAAAATTGCTGTGTTGCTCATTATGTCAAGAGAAATAATTGAAAGAAGAACTCTCTACCACTCTGTGCTTTCATCTTATTGTGAAGTTTGGAAATTAAAAAAACAGCAGGATATGGTTAAGGGATCCTGAAGGACTTAACCTCTTACCTGATGAGTCTTTTTGAAAAATTTGAAGAACACCAATGAAAGTTATGTATCCCAAGAATGAATGAAGAATTTGGGGCCATTATGATATTTTTATGAAATTACTATCTTAACTAAATTATGCACTCATAAAACAATCACAAAATGTAACAATTGATAAGAAACCACAATTATTTTACATATTAATAGATATTACAATCAGAATCATTAAACTTATTCATATATTCATAGCCTGCACATTATTAAAAAGAATCCCCTACTAAGAGAAATATCTAAGTGTGCATTTGTGAAAAAATTAAAACTCTACAAGTAAACACCCAAAAGAAGAAGAATCTGAAATTAATAATTAAATTTAATATTTAAAGTTAAAAAAACAAATGCAACAACAAGACAAAAAGATTTAGGTTTATGGGGAAAAATGTTCTTAACTGAAGGTTGAAAAAAACAAAAACCATACTGTGCAGGAAAACACCCACAGAGAAGGTGGGAGGGGGGAAATCCTGTGAGATGCTGTAGACAAAAATTACAGTTATTTTTAAATTTGTTTAATAATTGTGCCAAATACGTAGATAATGTGAGGTGGCATGGCCAGGTGCAATTCTACCATCTTGAGTTGACACTGCCTTCATGTTTATTAACACCGATGGTAAAATTCAACTGGTCTGTCCAATTTAAACAACATTTACAATTTCCTAAATATAATTTACAAACAATACTTTTTCTCCTTCCTCAATTTTACCTCAAGTCTCTTGAAAAAATAAAAAAAGAAATGATTTCCACAAAATTTTAGTAAGCGGTAGTACATTTTCTGTCCTTGTCATGTATTTTCAAATTACTAAGCCTTTGTTGACTGACTTTCATAATTTATATTTCTTTTTAATGAGGGATAGTTTAATTATTTCTTTTGGCATTCATCTGTAGGCTAGGAGATTTGATGAAAAATATTGATCAATTAGATGAAATCTGTGCCGTTTTTAGAACAACCAAAATAAGGGGCTTTAACTAAATGAATAGAAAATTTAATAGAACAGAATGCAGATTTAAAACTCTACAATTTGGAATTCAGACAAAATGAGTATTGGATGCATCATTAATAATTACCTTATAGTAGTATTTGTAAAAAAATATGCTAAATAATACAATAACTAACACATTAAATTTTCTTATACTAATAATATTTGGAAAGAAGTAAAGAATACACCCATAGTTGTTGTAAAGAATAACCATTGTTAAAGTAATTAAAATTCCATAATTATCTTAAACTGAGTTACATTACGTATTTTTAAAGAAATGCCATAAATAAGACATAATGAGTTACTTTTCATGACTTAAAATCAATTTGGACTTTGGGCAATGTACAATTCAAGCAGTCTGCCAAAAAAATTTAGTTCTAAGAGTGAGGTATAAGTGAATTTACAATCAACTTAAGCTAGCTGACCATGCTTAATTTATCACTATCATTTTTCCGGTTAGCTTACATCTTAGCAAGCCACTTCTTACCTTATGATTGTGTCCTGCTCAATTATCTGAAGAAGCTTCATCTGTGTATCATGATCAAGGTAAGTGAAATCATTTACAACAGGTGGAGTGCAATTTATTTCTGGAGGAAAGATAACTCTTCCTCCATAGTCAGGTAATTCCACTCCTAAAATGCAGAAATTAAATAAATTAGTAGAGATCCAAAGCTACATATGTCATCAGTGACATATTTTAAAAACTAGAGCAGTTTCAAAAATATAAAGTGGGTTAAACAAACTTCTTTTAAAATAAATAATTAATAGCAAAAATTATAATTTTCCTTTGTTGGAAAGAAATAATGTGTGTGGATCAAAAAGAAACAAAAATAAAATTTAACAATAAACTGACATCTACATAAGACCCTTGCTGAGTATAAGTTCCCAATGTCCTGTTACCCTGCAAGTACCCTGATACAAGTACCTTTTGGTGTTTGGCCATGGGATACATGCACTCTGATTCTACTTCCCTAATTGGTTACTTCTGCATACTATTTGCAAAAAAATGAATTCCTGGAATGACTCTTCTAGCATATATTTGTCTGAATTTTCTTGCGGTATTATAACAGCCTAAGTAACAGGAAGGATGCATTACATCAGCTATATCTTCTGAGATTGTTTTAGCTTCAGAAAGTGTCTCTATCTTAAGGGAAAATGCAAACTGAAATTTTTGAAAACCTGAGCAATATGCAAATGCGATAAGTATCCTTTTTGGGATCTTCTAGGATCAATTCCACACTACCGAGATCTACTACTGAGTATCAGTAGAATGTAGTAGAATGAAAAATAAAAATCATTGTATATCTCCACAACAATATGGAAAAAGAAAAAAAAATGAAAAACTCAGATTTAATTTGCAGTACTGAGCAAATGAATGAAATCTATACTAAATATTACAGAATGGAAAACTGCCATCTCTCCAGAACATACTTCTTCTTGATTTTAAACTGTTTGGAAATGCATACAGTTTTTAATGATCTTCTTCACTGAAAGTGTGCCTAAAACTGTGAAACAGTATAAAAAGATGTTTATAAGAATGGATAGTGAATTCAAGTACAGAAATCCAAAGCAAACAAAAAAAAAACAGTAGTACTTGATACATTCAAAGTGACTTGTAGATGATGAACTCATCCCTAAAACTAACTTATCATAATTATCTTTTCCTATCCTTTTTATGTTGTTATTTACATAAGAAAACTGTTTATGAAAAACATTGCTGGGAATGATAAGTCACCACTTCAGAGGATCCATACTACTAGTTAAGTCATTATTTATGTAGAAATAAGATTCCTTTTTGATTCAGAAGGTTCTTCACAACCATTTCTTCTTAGCTCATTCTGTAGTTAGTAGTGAATTTTGCAATAAACAATGCTCAACAACAAAAAAAACTGAAAATGAATTTAATACATTAATAGACCAAACAGTAGTCATTATACTTACTCAAAATTTTACAATACTGCTGGAGAAAATATTGAATCATTTTCTACTGTGTACACTTTTCAATAAATTCGCTTTTAAATCTCACTGCTCACCTAATACAGGGAAGAAGTCTCCAAGAGGATGAGTTCCTGTAGCAGGAGCTGGTCCAAGGATTTTGTCAGCTTCAACTGGCCATAGGGATAAAAGGAAGCTGCCTTGTGCAAGGACTCTGAAACAGCACGAGCAATTGAGAAATTATTTAATCATTAAAATCTGAATTATTAGTAATTAATCATTAATGAAAATTAAATACAACTAATTCATGTCACTGTACAAAGATATCAAAAAATTAAGCACAAGAAAATTGATTTGACAGTAAAATAAGTTGGGCTAAATGTCACCATGATGAGTTCCACAAAATTGCTGTGTTGCTCATTATGTCAAGAGAAATAATTGAAAGAAGAACTCTCTACCACTCTGTGCTTTCATCTTATTGTGAAGTTTGGAAATTAAAAAAACAGCAGGATATGGTTAAGGGATCCTGAAGGACTTAACCTCTTACCTGATGAGTCTTTTTGAAAAATTTGAAGAACACCAATGAAAGTTATGTATCCCAAGAATGAATGAAGAATTTGGGGCCATTATGATATTTTTATGAAATTACTATCTTAACTAAATTATGCACTCATAAAACAATCACAAAATGTAACAATTGATAAGAAACCACAATTATTTTACATATTAATAGATATTACAATCAGAATCATTAAACTTATTCATATATTCATAGCCTGCACATTATTAAAAAGAATCCCCTACTAAGAGAAATATACTCCTCATGAAAAAGGTAGTTAATTTAAAGAAATGTGGTGAAAAACTGGAAATCCTGGAAAACTTATTTATAAAATCAAGGTAATAAATGATAAGTCAAAAATGAAAGAAATATGCAAAGAAAGAAAAGCATGGAGGCAAATAGGACCCTGAAGGTGTCCGTCAGCATTCTTGTCCCAAAAGGTGTTTTATTATTTAAGGTTTTTATTAATAAAAGATTGAGACTTAAAAGTCTCTTCTGCCATCTAACCTGTCATCAATGACATTAATAAAATCAAATAACTTTGTAAATAGAAATTGAGAGGAAAACTTAAGGAGGAGTTGTGGATATAAGACATACCTGTGTAATATTTTAGGAAAAAATTTCTAGAGCATGTTGACACCCACAAAGAAGGTGGGTATTGTATTGATAGTAAAAGCTAAAGGAGTTGAAGGAAACTGTATAATATGGAAATTACTTGAGCAGTCATATAGCAAAAATTAAAATCTATACAAAAATTACTTAAATGATAGCAATAGTTGTACGCATTGCAGTAGTTCACACTTAGTAAGAGAAAACAATAAAAATCAGTGAGAAATTAGCATTTTATATAAAAATATCCAAAAATTAAAATCATTTAAAAATTTAAAGTAAGAATGTTCTCAAGAAGCCTTAAAAAAGTAAAAATACTGAAAAAGACAAACATATACTGTATAGTGAATTTGACAAAAATAAAGGAAAATTATTAATAATTATACATAGAAAACTTTGGACCAAAGGTAATATGAATAAAAGTTAAATATGAAAGTTTAAATATGATTGGTGAATTTCTTAGAAAATGTTTCAGACGTACCCGTCATAGTTGAATAGCTGTAGAGCAACCCACCCCAACTCAGTGGTCTTGAAGCTCCTAGAAGATGCCTCTCCATCACCTTCCTCTGGAGGCACCAAAGTGCGCCCATAAAGGGAGAGAACAAGGCGAGATTCACGAGGGAGCAAACAAAGTGCAAGATCCTCAATTTCCAACCTGAAAGATAAAAATGACCAAAGAATGAACAAAAGGCACCTGAAACACCAATCTCCATTAGTGTCTGAATGGGAATTCTTTCTTACTTGATCTCTGGACTATTTTCCATTTACCCAATCCTCAAATCCCATACCATAGCCATTGCACTTTTATAACTCAAAACCTCAGAAAGGTTGTATCAGCAACACGAGCCCTAACTTCAATATAGTTCCCTTACCAATTCCAAATAACTTCTATGCTACATAATACTTTCTGTGATAGCTATTATTACACGGAATTGACAATTACAAAATTAATAAAGGCCATTTTGGGAACTCTCCATAATTTCTAGGAAATATAATTTCCTATTTTCAATTCCAGAAGATTCATAAATGTTTAGAAGCCCTATTCTCCCTTCAGTAGCTGATACTGGCAGAGTCGAGTATCATTAGATACAGTCATTATATCCTTGCCACAGTTCAATACCTAGAATATTTACTTTACAATATTTGAATAATTTTACTATAAAAACATTTTATTAAGTTACAACAAATTCAAAATATAACAATTGCTATCGAAGCACTATCACTAAAAATGTTTCATTATAAAATCATATCTGATACGCTCCTTAGCTGCTGCTAAATTTCTTACAGTAAATCATAAGAGGAAACTTTTTGGCAATGAAATTACCTGAAAAAGAGTAAGGATAAGGTAGTGTGCATATTGCATGATGCCGACATTGAAATCCTTTAAGTAAGGTAAGCTGCTGCTTTCCTTCCATTTAAATGTATAGGAAGTCTTTGCACAGGATTAGGTTTTCAGACTTTTCTGACTTATTATTGGCAAATCTATTTTAAACCACTGAATATCTCCTCCCCCAATGTTTTTCAGAAAAATCCCCCTATCTTATTTTTTCTAAATCATTTAAGTAGTACGTAATAAAAATTTAAACTGCATAAGATCAAATTTGTAGAATTCAGATGCTTATCAAAGGTTAATAAATCACGATCGGATCACAGAAAAGCAGATTATGCTTCAGGGCTGTACAGCACAAAAATTTCTGTTAAAAGTTTGACTTTTATGTGACACCTGGTCATTGCTGCACAAAGGTGTGAAGATGACCAAGTCATGAATTTGTGTGAATTTACCATGTTTTGATTTGGTTTACATAGACTCAGATTAAAAGGGAGATTTACATTGAATTTTAATGTACATCATTTTAAAGGAAAAGAAATGTTTTTTTCTAATTATGTATAACATGTCCCATTGTAATGGCAGATCATCAAAGGGGAACGTGTCAAAGTTCAGGTCTATACTATTTTCAATCCAACAGTAGCGAAAAATTTTGTAAGTTTTTACCAAAGGTTACAGCAAATGATGAACAATAGTTACCAATTCAAATAAAAATCCTTAATGAAATTCCCAACCAACCATAATAGCAAAAACCTTGCATGTTAACTCAAGAATGAATGAGTATTTCGTGACAAATCCAGAAAGGAAATAAAAATTTTAATAAGGTGCTTACACAACCTTTCATAGGACAGAGATAATAGGTTGTCAAAGCCAAGCAATCAAAAAATACTTATCAAGAATAAGTTTTGCAAGTTATTGCAATAAACTTTTACAGTTAATACATGATGTAGGTAGAATGTTTGGTGGAAAAAATTTTGCAGAAAAGATTTTCTAACAAGTATTCTGCAAAATAATAATCGCAGCAAAATTATTTCCATGCAAATGAAGCATAAAGTGACCCTGATGATGACCCAAAAGGATCAAAACCATAGTCACATAATAAATGCGGTCCTATAGAATGCACTAAAGCTAGGTACATAAACTCTTTCTAAAGACCAACTCACCAACAGTCAAATGCAATTCGATCATAAAAAGAGTGTGATGGACGAACTGGACTAGAAGGCATGCAACTCTGAACAGGACGAGTTCCATGATAGACTTGACAAATTATGTAATAGTCATCATATTTCCAACTTTGCATTGGCCGGTGCAACGCCTCCACATGAAGTAGCAAAGGATCCATCACATCAGCAACTAATCTTGTCACTGACAAAAAAATGTCAATCAAAGATATTCAATAATTTGGTGAAACTTTCTCAAACTTCAACAAGAGCAATGTTTTTAAGTACATATGTAAGTCCATTGACAGANGCTACAAAATCCTTTTCATAAATCAAATTATTAATTAATTTACAATGAAATAACATCAACACTCAAGTAATACTTTTCTGAAAATACTAAACCAGTTCCATAACAAATAACCATGTAATTAAATCAAGTTTATTTTTATTACAAAATGATGCTGTCCAAATCATTAACTGGTGCTAAATCTCTCTCTTGCTTTAACTTATTTAACTCCCACAAGACAACTCCTGCACAATCTTTCTCGCTATAGCCTATGCCATAAGCAATCCCACTGCTCGGTATCTTTTTCTGTGTGTTAAGTGAGGCATGTCAGTTCTTTTATAGGTCACACAATTACATATGTCAGCAACTGACTTGCAATGATAGTGAGATTTGGTGCCATTTATGACAAATTCTCATCTGGGTTTCTCCAGTTTCATCCAGAGGAAAGGGAAGACGTTCCCTGTTACCCTAGCTCTTGGAGTATCCCCTTCTCATTCTTCTCATTATTTCCATTTTCTTTTGTTTCGCCCATCAAAAAGTGTTGACTGTTTTCCCAAAGGAACCATAGAATTGATGATGGGTGAAGCTGAACTCTGACGAGAAAAACTCCCTTTTTGGCATGTTGCAGTTGGCCATACATTTACAGGTTAGTGAAAGTTTGAAAGGGCTAATGGGGATTCCCGACTGCACCCCTGCTGAGAAGGTATCTACAGTAAAGGTATACTGGCGGTGACCGATCAAAAGTAAGATGGGAAATGGTGGAACTGTGATTTCTAATCTACGCCGTGGGCATTCCCTAACGGAATGAAGATATCCATGTCTTTATATTTTAAATAGATGTCCTTTCAGGACTTTTCCAAGGAGTTCAATTTAGGATGGTTGAGAAACCCACTGTTTTGTATGGCAAAACAGAAAGAGTGACTAGCATATTTAAGTTGTTAATTGTTTAACTTGGAACATTGCCAAAGTAAGATAAATTGAGTTCTGAAGATGATCTTGCCCGATCGACTAAAGTAATTATTATGTCACTAAAATACACATTTTAANTAATTTTAAATCATTAAAATACTTAAAAAATTTTCGTCATATGCTATAAAGACTGTCAGCATAAATCAGGCTGGTAATAAAAGGTTCCAGACATTTTAAGAGTAAGAAATTAAATGTTATAGGCTTTAAAAAGTATTAAGGTTGACACTTTTGTGGACGCATTGGGAATTTGTATTTCTTGATCAAAAAGCTTTACCTCCTATGCATTTTTGAAATCTGAACAAAACAGTAGGTCTATAGTAATTAAAAATGCATCTCTCAAGTAAATACTAAAAAGATGGAAAGGGAAAACCCAAGCCCAAAACTTGAGCCTCTAATAGAGTTTAAAAACTCTTAACATATAAAATAACATAAGTAAAACTATTCTACTTCAGGGGCTACCTTAATGCAAAATAGAAAATTTATTATGGCTAAAATGACATTTATGGGACAAAAACGGCAAAATATGGTTGTGTCCAAAACAATACAGGACATTTAGTATCCCAAGGTACACCTCAATTTGATTTGAGTATACAAATGAGGAACTTACTTGTTGGCAGGTCAGATCTTGGTTTTAGCTGGAAATCTACCCTGAAAGCATGACAATATGTTTCTATAAGAGCATTCACTGCCTCTCTGATTTGCTCTAGGCGAACTGCAATCGTTTCTGAAAATCCTTCTTCAACAGTAGTTTGGCTGCTGTTTAGATCACCTTTTCGGAGAGTCACAAACGAATAATCTCCATCCTCCATCATGATTTCAGGCCAAGAAGTGTCTGAATAGACGCTTGTAACACCCTTAAAGAAATAATTATGTATCTCATTAAAATTAAAATTTCAACTGTTATTGTCAATATCAAACATTTAAAAAAATATGTAGTACAACATTAAGAATTTCATAGTTTTAATAATAAGACTGGTAAATGTAGATTTTGTTGTATTTAATTACATCAAAATCTCCAATGATATTTTAAAAGTATTTTAACAGGAAATTCAACAATAAACCAAATTTTTGTTTTGATTTTGCAGAGACCATATAATTGGTTTATCAAGCTACCATTCTCAAATAAATTCTTATACATTGCTCTTTTCATTTCACTTGTAACTTTTACTCCATACCTCTGAAGAAGAATGAATTACACAGAGTTTGGGCCAAAATAAAGAAATCCTACTTTAAATCCCATTTAATGCTAAGCTGCTAACATGATGTCAAGCATAATCGAAATTTGTGTTATTTTGAAGCATAATCAAATAATAAATAGTACTTACGGTAATATTATCCACACAAAAGCATTTCACAATGACTTAGAGAGGCGCTGACACAGTGTTTCACTCAACTCTCTCCTTCAAAGAGCCAATAGAATCCGGGAAAAACTTCAGATTCGCTCTCTTTGAGCTTCCTATCAGTTATGTGGGTTGCGTCAAAGGTGTATGGGTGTACACCTAGCTCCACATAAATCTTACCACCTTTGACGCAACGCGCATAACTAGCGTGAACCACAAAGAGAGCGAGTCTTAAGTTTTCTCCGCATTCTATTGGCTTTTGGAAGGAGGGAGCTGAGTGAAACACTTTGCTGGTGCCTTTTTAAATCGTTGTAAAACGTGTTGAAGGCTATTATATCATTATTATTAACAAAAAATCTTTTTTAAATTCAGTGTTGCATTTTAGGTTAGAAGTATACTACTAAAAAAGATTAAAGGTCAGATTTCCTCAATTAGGCCTGAATCTTACGATTAATTTACTCTTCTCCGAACATATCGGGTAAAATTGTTTTTGCTGCCTCAATTATCCTCTAATAAAAATATGATAGCATTGTATAATTGAAAATAAGGATTTAATTACATTTTATGCTCTTCATATCCATTCTGTTAGAAATAATCTAAGGAATAGTCTAGAAATAATCTTTTAAAATGTAAGATTACTAAGAGAAAGCTCATTACCATGAATTAAGTTAAAAGGTGAACAAAAACTCACCAACAGATGAAGAAGATAAATAATAATATGGAATAAGAAGGCAATCAACTGTACTTCAACTCATTTATTTTGCAGAAAAATGCTCTTGAGAAGGGAATTGAAATGAAAGTAAAAAACTGCAAAACTTACAAAGGAAAGCTAAGACAAAAGACATTATCCTGACAAATACACTGAAAAGAATCAATCAAGCTTAACCTGTAGATCCAAACAACATATAACTAGGTAGTAAAAGAGGTAAATTAGAATGAAATAAATCAAATAATTATAGTAAATACTATAAAAATTTTAAATTCCAACAAATCAATAAAAACAACGTAAAATATTAATT
>KZ308852.1:43783-97279 GCA_000376725.2 Ladona fulva | reverse complement strand
CAGTTCGGATTTCAGAAAGGGAAAGGAACGAGGGATGCAATCAGGGTAATGAGGGTACTAGTAGAAAGAAGCCTGGAAATTAAAAACGATATATGTGCATGTTTTGTTGATTTTGAAAAGGCTTTCTATAGAGTTCAATGGCCAAAATTAATGGGAATTTTGAAGAAAATTGGGTTGGACTGGAAAGATAGGCATTTGGTACAAAATTTATACTTAAATCAAACAGCATGAGTTAGAATAACTGAGGGGGAGTAGGAATGGGCAGAGTTAGGGAGAGGGGTAAGACACCCATTATCACCATCGCTTTTTAATATATATGCAGAGGAAATGGTGAATGAAGCTTGGGNCAATGTGATGAATTTGTAAATTGAATTTTAGTTCATACAACTTTACAAGTATTAATTGTACCATTCATAAATACAAATTGATGTTTTAGAGAAATAAATTCCCAAAACAAATAATTCAATACTTTTGTAATAGAAGGAAGCTGTTAATCCACATAAATATATTTATTTCTAACAATGAAAACATTAACTTTTCTTACCATAAAGGGATATACATACCAAGTAGTATAATGAGAGAATCATGGGAAATTGGATGAACTGGTTCATTTGGAAGGAGATCATCAAGTGTTAAAAGACTATCTCGCTTGTCATCTTGTGCCTGCAAAGTTTGTAAGAAAACACTGCTCATTTTAAATGTAAAGCAATTTGATCAAAATTAACAAAGATAAATCACTCTATGAAGTATTAATTTATACTTTATCCCAACTTATTTCTTTATTGCACTTCATGTTTACAAAATCACACATAATTCTCTAACAAGGGGAGGACCACCTCTGTGGGAAACGGATTTGCACAAGACTTTCAGTGTAAGTTCCTTGCTCAAAAATAATAGACCGGTGTCTGACCATGGACTTACCTACACATTTTTAATGCAAAATTAGAAACTGAAAATCAGAGTTTTTCATACATGAAACCATGCCATACACATGCATCACCATAAAGATCTCAAAACTTTCTCAAGTTGGGTAATATTTCCTCCCACTGCTTTTTTTAAATAAATTATTTTTTGCCATTTAGTTTTATCTCCCTACCCTCTAAACATTCTTCACCCTTTTCCTCGACATTTATTTAATAATATGTTAGGTTAGGACTCCAGCATGTATCATATTGCTACATACAAGACACAAATTCTCTGCCTAAACCACAATTGTCACTGACATGGCCGTTTCATGTTGTACAATCCAAAACAAAAAACTCCCAGAAACAATGAAATATCCATCCTAGCTATCATACATTTGATCTTAGAGGGTCCCAAATTCCCGATTTTCCCATAAGATTGCATTGTGCAGTTTTATGGAAATTTATTTTGAGTACATCCCAGAATGGTCAAGGATTGAAAATCGAATTTTTATTAGAAGATGTGCTTTTGTAACGTAAACAGCAAAGATATTACTCAAAATGGTCTTGGGTTTGATGACAGGCCAATATAAAATTCTTCCTGAAATGCATGCGTGATATATGAGCTGGTTTCAAATTGCAATGCATATTTTGATTTGCCTGAAGAACAACCCTAAATTTTTCCAAATACATCATTGCAAATTTATTGTTTATACTCTCAAATAATGTTATACTAATTATAGATGAATTATTAAAATGAAGATAACGGATTAAGTTATAATCTAAAGGTATCATAAAAAATTAATTTCAGTCGCAATGAAATTTAATAATTGGGGAAACACTTGATTTACATTCGAGAATTCTTGTTTTTTAATAATTTTTATGAGAAACATGCATATCATATCATCTCTTTTAAAATGGGGGCCAACAACTGGTTATACATATACATAAAGCATGAATGCAAATTGCCTCTTCCTGCTTATTCAATTCTCCCTTCTTCAAATTCTCAGGTGCATTTAGAATGTTTTTAATAAAATTTTTCACTTGAATTTTTAAGTGCACTGTTTGGCCACCAGAACTAATCCACAGAATTTCGCAATGACTATACATCAAATCCAATAAAAAAATAAATAAATAACCACTAAACTGGGAAGTGAGGAAATTAAATTCACTGCCATTCTTTCAGAATATTCTTGGGCCAGAGAGAAGAAACTTACAGTGCGAGCAAGTGGGCGCCTTAGCTGCTGAAGAGGAAGTAGAGTCAACTCAACATCTTTCTCCAGTTTGATGCACTGATGGACATACTCATAATCAGCTAGGCTGGAATGCACACTCAGATATTCAGAGAGACCAGACACTTTGAGGACAAAATCATCAGCTGATGCTGTTGAGTGATTCGGTGAAGTCCCTGAGCGCTCCTCAATTTCATAAACAACATGAAGAATAACGTGCTCCACAGAAGAAGTGACTGAAAAATACAATTTGCCAAAATAATACAATGATATAATCATAAAAGTTATGAATGTCAAAATTATATTTGTAAAAGAAAACAGTTAGCTAAAATATTGCAGGTTTAATGGTTTAAAAAATTGCTATACACGCTGCATGAAATACTTTTGTATTTTTTTTCAACTTTCTAACTACAAATTATTAGTATTAATTAGAAATTATGATAATAGCACTATTAAGATCCAGTAATGAGCAAAATTTGTAATATTTCTTTAATGGAACTTTGTAAAAAAATATGCAAATAAATTGTGAATGTATATAATGTATTGAGCTTAGTTTCAACTTATCACACTTAGATGCTCTTTGACAAATCTCAACTTAATGTATCACTTCTAAACCGAATAAATTCCTGTCATGGGATTTTCCATAATTTAAATATTATCTCTCAAGTTAAAATTGACATAGATTGATGAGTAAGTTTTAGTAAATTCTAACCTGAAAATTCATTCATCTTATGGACCAGGAAATATGGCCATTAATTCCAAACGGTGGTTCATAAATGAGGAGTTTGTACAATAAGGTATAATTGTATAATCAGAGATTTAAAAACACACTGTAAGCCGTATTTCAGCGAGTGGAGCTCACGCTGAAATATGGCCAAATGAAATAAGAGCCAAATGAAGCTCCAGATTACCGATTTCTGGGAAGTCCTAATGATCATTTCAGAGACAAAGCCTCCATTGTCAGGGGGTCTCCACAAAGGAAGTGAATAGGAGAGGTGAATGCTCTGGCTTTTATCTTTTCTGAAGGTGAGGGGTGGATTAAGTGTGGGTGGAGGAGGTGAAAATTGCAATAGACAGAATTACATTCACTCTAAAATTTCAAAGAAAGAATGAAAATAATGCTAAAGAAGTCATTTATGTCACTGAAACAAGAAACAAACTAATTATCATTTAGTTATGGAGCTATTTTGAATCAAGGAAGGCTAAATCTCCAACTAGACTTTCAATAACTTAGATGCCTCTCTGTTGCACATGATGCCTAAACAAGAATTTTGAATTCATAAAATGCTTGATTAGGATGAATGAATTAGTTCCATTGTTTTTATTCCTAGATAGTAAACAAGAGAAAAAATTTTTACTCTATTTAAATTCAATTCATTTAATTCATTGTTAAATAAAAATCAATTACGGAATAAAATGGCAGTGTAATATCACCTGCATATTTAAATTCTGCACATTCAGGAATCAATAACAGAAAATTTTATTTCCTGAGCATCACAAACAAAATATTTTAATTTTCATTGATATCCAGCACAAAAGTGAATAAAAGATATTTTGTTACCCAAATGGAGACAAGGGGAATTTAAGTATATAACCTTGTCTACAGTCTTGTAGAGATGCCAGTTGTTCCCATACAAGCTCATTACAAAACCAAGTCACAATTTACGTAGAAAAACATGGACTTGAACTTATAGGATATTAATTCATCTATTGCAGAAAAGGTTAAATGTCAGTAACATATAACTATGGTTCTACCATGCTAGATGCTTTATCAAAATGTTAAAAAATATTATTACAGACTTCATTTAACCAATACCACAAAGAAATACTTTGGGAATTTTCCTAGAATCACTGGCTTGTTGATTTTATAAAAATAACAAACAATTTTATCAGAAGAACTTGCATTAACTCTTAATGAGTGTTCTCCTGGGCTTGAGAAAAAACTCTTCACATCTTCCAAATTGACATTTGGAAGTTGTGAAGATTAGTGCTTCATTACTTGAATATTCTCATAAAGACGACTCTAGGATATAGGAATGGAGAAGAGTAAAAAAATCATGAATCAAAAATGAACACTAAATATATCTCTACCATCCACAAACCCTAGCTTAGGAAAGAGTATTAACACAAATGAGATTATCTCACATGTGCAACAATGCTATTTTGCATATTTCCCCCCTGGCTGGAGCATCCAAAACAGAAAATGAACTTACCATCGCAGGTGAATGCAATTATTTCAGATGATGCTTGTGTGCGGACAATGATTTTTATACTAGTTCCTTCAGAATAATAGCTTTCGAGGGTAGGGCTGATCACTAAACCAGGATTTGTGCAGGAATCAGAATACAAAAACTCTCCTAAAGAAAAAAAATGCAAAATATGTAGTGAAAGAAAATTGGTTATGCAATTAAAATGTTATTAAAATGCTCTTTATTACCTCTTAGTTTCTTCACCATGGAATGAAATGCTTTCAAATCAGAGTCATGGTAGGCAGATTTGCGCTTCATTACTTGAATATTCTCATAAAGACGACTCTTGGATTTTTGCTGAAAAACAATTGTTGAAATATTATACTGCAACACAATATAACTCTACTAGTTAGTTTTTAGTTCTAAAAACCTAGATGACAGTATTAGTATTTAAATGGTTTAATCGATTTAATTAACAGGCAAATATAACAGAACTATGCAAGATAGTGAGGTTAAAAACTACATTTATTAGAACTAACATTTATTCTCATTGATCCTTTTCAATTATTTTGCAGACTTTTGGGAGTCTGCAGACCCTAGTTTAAGAATTGCTGACCTAGATCAATGTCTCTTAAACTTTATAACCACTTGCCCAATATTATAAAAAATATGGTCAAAATTGAAGTCTTAAAAAAAAATTACTTTCACAACATTTGTTATCTCAGTGTTTTATTCTGTTAATGAGCACTTGTTTTCAAACTCCACATAAATTAGGATATGTTTTAATATTGCAAATTTGATCCATGATTTGGTAACACCATAAATTTATTTATACTGGTGGCATGATGGATGAACTTATATATTTTAATATCTTGAATAGAAACTTGGATTTCAAGTCCTTGAAAACATTCACCATATTCATCATAATACTGCATACTGAGGTCTATGCATGCTGAGTATTATTTTTTGGTCTGCTTGTTTGACCAGTCCTATATCCCATATTCTCTATAGTGATCTTTAGACAAATATTTTTTTATTATACTTTTACTGGACTTCATTTTGACATTAATCCATAAATTTTTAGTATAATTTTTCAGCTAGGTTAGGGTTGGGGAACCTTTCTCATTAGAAAACCATATGTACAATTCAATCATACAAAAAACCACAAGGGTTGCACATGAAACCATGAGGCTGCAGTTAAGTGGCATATTGCCTACATTCAATTGGTATCCATTCAAGGGAAAAAATATATAATCATAAAGTAAACCTAGGTAGAATATGTTCCATTTTATATTCACTTAAGTAATAAACAAGACTGTGCAACACTTTTTCTTAAAACACGCAATTCTTTCAGGAAGTGAAAAAGGTTGAATTTAAAATGTACAAAAGCTGAATGATGAAGAAGCTTTCTAAGGCGATGGACAGCAGATATTTCACCAATAAATATCCATGGTAAATAGACTAAAATGAATTTCAAAATGACGTAACAAAGGTAAGTAGAGGAGGCTATAGAAATAGATGCGTAAAAGAAGGCATTACAGACAGTTCCCCTTTTTCATCCAAAAGAGCAAGAGTTTCACATTTTATTCAGTATGTAATTTAATCTCAGACTTTGTAGTTATCTTTCAACAATGAAATTGATGCAAGCTAGCATATATGGGCTTGGGTTATTCAACAAATTCTAAAATTCACTATTTCATTTTTGGGAAATGCTATTTGAGAATACATAGCCTAAAAATTGACATCTGATTGTGTCTTTATGGCTGATAAAAGATAAAATACCAAAGCATTTGGTGTAACACTCACCCTCCTCTTTATTACTGGCAGCCTTTTTGCTTCCGACTCCTTTATGCTGGACCGAGGAGGAAGTGGGGGAGGTGGAGGACAAAATGCAACACTCTCTGTGGAATCATTGAGAGATTTCCTAGGTGAATCCTTGTTGACTGTGGCGTATACAGGCTCAGAAGAACACTGAGAAGGCAGGGCATTCATGAAATCAAATGGATCGTGTACATCATAGATACTTGACCCCTCAGACTTCCCATCATCCTCCAGCGGAACTCTAGGAGGTCGTACAGGCATTGTTACCACATTTTCCTTCACAGGGCTTTCCTTTTCAATGCTACCAACATTTGGATCCAATTTCTCCTCAACTTCACTACACATTGAGTCTACCTTTTGCTCAACCTTTTCCTTTAAGCTCTGAAATAGTAGGGGGTCAAATGCTTCCAAAACACTTTCTCTAATAGAAGCATCGCAATTACTCTTTGGTTCACCATGAGCTTCTCTCAGGTCCACTCTCATTGGAACGAGGTCAATTAAATTATTGTCATCTTTTTTACCCATATACATGCTGACATCCAAATTGATATCTGACTCACTAGTAACACCCAATGGCCTTGGGTAAGCAATGCCTTGGGAGCGACGTAAAACAGGAGGGTAAAGGGGTGCATTTAAGGATGAAAAATGTGGGCTGAAGTTAAGTGAAGAGAGTGACAGTCGGGGGTATATTCTAGGAATATGCTGGTTTGGAGGCTGGAATCGTAAAAAACTTTCTTCTTCCGAAGTCCTCGTTTGTTCCCCAATAGTGAGAACGGGGTCATGGATGGACTTCCTCTCAGAATTAGGAAAAAGATTATCATCCTGTAGAAACAAACATGAGAAAGCATTAAAATATCTCAGGAAATATCACGAGTAACAATAAAATATATAATCCTATGTTAGATCAGAAGGCACTTATTCAATGAGTTTTGCAGAAGAGAGTTTTGGCTAAAGAAAACAGAGGTTACATATCCATTACATAATTTTAGGAATTAAATATGAAGTTATATTTACAGGCAAGAATATATATTGACATTGTTACAAAACACTCCATAACACACCTTATGCTAAATTTGTAACTCTATAACAATTTAGAGTTATCTCTATAACAATTTTTACTATAATAATTTAAATCCTTTGACTTATTTAGGGAAAAATAATTTTATGAAGATATTTTACTGATGAGCATCTGAATCGTAAAATTTCCATACTTATGAAGATTTCTAAACTTTTGCTTTAGATAATGTTCTATTAGCTATGCATGCACTGTTCATTATTCTGATGTTTATACATAAGAGTACTTCACTAAGTTAATAATAATTTTGCATTACACCATATTTTATACCTATAAAAAAATTTTAATATATATTGTAAACCCACTATTAATATATCTGTATTATTCAAACCTATGTTATCAGTAAAAAATCAAATCTTCAAAAGAGAAGTGAACATGCAGATAAAATATAATGGCAATTATGGAATCTTTCAGATGCATTTTTTTGATGGGAATCAAGTTACTTAATGGTCATCAAAATATTAGAATCCAACTAATGTATAACATAAGTGTCTTTCCAAAGTTTGGTATAATCATAGATTATGAGTATGCTGAGTTTCCTTTTAGAGAAACATGATGAAAATGATAATGAATAAAAACAGTAATAAAAAGTCAAATAAATGCCCAAAATACATAAATTATTTTACATGTTTTCATAATATGACAATTATTTTAAACAGAGTGTTTAAATTTTCCATAGTTATATCATGTACTGAAAACATATTTATGTAATGAATGAATGGAATGGTTTCTTTTGCACTTCAGAATTTCAAACTTCATTGGCAACATGCCTCTCAAGAGAGAGAAACAGATATTCACCAAATTTTAAGATTAAGTAAATTAAATTAATTTCTAATTTTAATTAATTAAATTAAGATTGGAAAAAGGAGTTTAATTTGTAAATTCTCTTGCACGTAAACTATTTTTGTACTGTTTGTTTAAGAATGACAGCCATTTACCCAGTTGGAAACCCGAGAAATATTCCTGCATCATATACACCGGAAATAAATTTCATGGTTTTCGGTCACGTCTTCTTTAGACAGAAAGTAAACAGCACTTAAAATAGCAATAGATTCAGTCTAATCCTTCTAATAATACAGCTAACATACCTTAATAGATAGGGCACCAGTGAATTCATCCAAAACATTTGAAGAATGTGGTGGTGATGGGCTTCCAAAGGATATGAGATCTTCATTTTTGTCCTTTCCTTCTGCTTGGATTGATGTGGATTGAGCTGTACTGTTTTTTCGATGATTTGAAGGCGGGGGAGCAATTATTTTCAGAGGATTGGAACTTGTGTTAAACGTCTCTGGTCGAGGTCTGGGCTTAATCTTCACTTTGGCACCTTTTCTCTGTCCAGCTTCCTTTTTCTCAATGGAATCCTCGGCTTTGGGAGCGATTAATATCACATTTTAGGTTAAGTTAATACTATCTGGTTCAATTTTAATAACGTTAACAGTTTCTTAAATATTAAAAGAAATAAAGTTAACAAAATAGGTGATAAAATTTTCGAGTTCAAAAACAAAACTGTCAACTGACTCAAGTCAAAATTAACATTTTAAGAATGCCTAAAACGTTAAAGATTTGACATGTTGATTAATGAAAGCTTCAAAAGCGAACAATTCATGGAGAAAGACATATACTGATACACAACAGTTCATAAGTTCTCGAGTCTAGAAATACAATGACTTACCGAATGACGACTGAGATTCCTTCGCATGTAACTGTTCTAACTTCTGTAAACGAAATTTTTCTAATGCTAAGCTTTCTAAGCTAAGTGCCTGAGCTCTTTCTAGGTCCTCTTGAAATTTTAAATCATAATCAGGGGAGGAACTTCCTTCCTCCGGGACTTGACCTGATTGATTATCCATCTGTGGACAAAGAGAAATGGTACTTAAAAATTATGATAAATATTTGATTTTTCTGTAATACATAGAATTTTGTATACGTTATATTCTAAGCAAATAGAAAATCACGAAATAATGAATACCACAAATATATTACTTCAGTATTTGGCAACATGACATCATTACCACAATAGCCTAATGCAATAAAATATTACAAACCTGTTAATAAATGCGTAGAACATTTCCCTTCTTTTTCAAGAGACGTATGAATTGATTACCTCATTGTAAAAATAAATGAAATTATTCATCCCTTACTCGAGCTTAGTGAAAGGTATTCGTAAGACTTCGTCTGGCACCTTTTCGCTTTTCCATTGATTATTAATTTCACTAAAGTATTATTTCTGTATCAAGAGAGACACAATTAAAGGCACAGGAACAATATTTAAGGCAATGTTTTTCCGTAAATGCAACAGTTGTTTGGGCGTAATTTGGTAGCACTAAAATTATCTCCTGCAGTTGCTGCATTGAAAAACGCGTCACGTATGTCACCTAAAGATACCGGTACATACAAATCATTCACATTCTTCGCACTTCCTTTTGTATCCCTGGTTGAGCTACGAAAAGCATATAGGAAACAGCTTTAAATGCATAAACGTATAACTTGTAACGTGGTCTTGTATTACTAAAACAGTTATTCGTGTATTATAGCGTAAGTTGTCATTACTAATTTGAATAATTAACCAGTTTCCATCGGTATGATTATAATATGCTCGTATATCCCTGATAGCATGACGTATATCAAAATGATACCTTGAATATTAATCCTCGCTCAAAATTTAGCATTGTTCCCTCTTTCTTTGCCTTTCCCTGATTCATCTGAACATTCTCTGTGCACTTTTATTAAAAGAAGTTACTTTTTCATGATTTCGCTCTCTCTTGGTCAATCGCATGTATTTCTCAAATTTTAGCAAGCGAATAATTCCTTTCCGCCACTATTACTTATAATTTTGATTTAAAATTAAATCATTGAATTATATAGAACTTTTGAATAGTTTTTACAAATCTAGCATACGTAAATTATTATTTTTTATGTCCTGAGATTTTAAGATTTCAGCTATTTATTCGTGTTATGTTAATAGCTTTTTAGTTTATTCATGTTAATTGGGTGGAATTCGAACTGAATAGAGAGTCCTAAATGATGATCTCTGATTTAGAGTTGAAATCAGCAGAATGATATGCAGCTCAACTAGTGGCAATAAGCTAGAATGTTTATTCAACTTTAATTCTCTACAGAAAATATGACATTATGCATTCCCCTCATTTTACAAAAATCAAAATACATTCTTATATCAGTTTAAATTATTTCCATCTTTGGGAGGGTCCTCTAGCATCTGATCTTGTTTTGCTTGGTAATGCTGACGATTGGGCTTCATCCTGACTCGCCAATTCCTCATCAAGAAGCAACATGAAATTACCCAGAGCTTCTGGGGCAGGAACCTTGTTCCATCGGACACTAATAAAGAAATGAATAATTTGATTTGCAAAAAAAAACAAAATGGAAAGTTATTTCAGTGATGAGTTTGTACCCACTCAGGAATTCCATCAGGAGGTAAGACAACAGATATTATGTTGTCAATCAACTTGTATTTTAAAATCCGATCATTAACTGTGGTAGAAGTTAAGGAAGGTGAAGCATTTACCTGTAAGAAAAGAAATGATTCTCATTAAATCTTTTTCTTTCCATCTATATCAGTACTGAACGTGAATCTTAACATTTTTGTTCATTTAAAAGATCTACAAATGAAGATGTTTTTTTTAGACCATCTCTGTTTACAGCAACACCTCAATCCTGAAATACAATACTTTTGCCCTTATTTCCAATTTATTGAGATTGACTGATTTCATGTTATTGTTATGACAAACATTGCAGCCCATCCTACATGTAATTCAATCTTCATGCCTCATATAAAAGTGAAATTTCTCAGTGAAAAGTCATCAGCCTTAAAGCTGGTTGGACCCTCATTGCCTCCAATGTTACAGCTACCAAATGCTATATGGAGGGAATGAGGTCTACCAGGCTAGATGAGAAGTGAAGCAACATTCAATCAGAATGAAATGAAAGAAACAAGTCCATTTTAATACTACTCAGTGACCCTAAGCATAATTTTTTAATAGTTTTCAGTATATCGTGACTGAAATGAATGCCATAATCCAGCATTGCTCATACCTCAACAGCTTTCAGATTATCATGTCCATGAACAAGAATGTAACAAAGTTTATGTTTTTTAACATTCTAGAACTGAAGGAAATTTGTGAATTTATAGTTCATCTTATGGCAGAGCTCTGCCATAAGATGAACTATAAATATTCCATTCATTAAGATATTGCAGAGGAAAAAGGAAAATGAGATCATTCCATCTTCTATTCAAACAAAGAATAATACTAGAAGAGTAGTTTATTAATTCAAACTTAATTCAACACTGAATCGGAGGAATCATAATTACTATTTGAATGGGAATGAGTATTTTGCATGGTGGTTTTCATGACAAGAAAGTTGCTTTTAGAAACTGATGTAGAGACTTACTGTTTTTACCACACATAGTTTCATATATGAATATTCTAAGGTATCATTAGCCTGGGGTATAGTCTGTAAAGCCTAAAATGTGTTAGCTAATCAAAGAGAAGACTTGGAAACATAGCTCAACCCAGAAAACATCAAAAGTTTCCTCAGAAATATAATTTTCTCTAACTTCTACATCCATATATTTATAAAATATCAAAATCTTCTATTGGAATTGAAAACAACCAGTAAAATAACAATAAGTGTCCTACACTGAGCTTAATTTTCTCCTAGCAGCAATAATACCAAATGTCCATCAGATATTATCAATAACTCCTAAATTATGCTTAATCTATTAAAGAAATTTCATAAAAGAGCTTTAATCAACTGAGGATAAAAATGTAAATAAATCAAGGTTTATGCAATTTATCACAATGTTTTTTGCAAATGATTTTCTTGATTGAATCTCAGGGTTTACAACTTGTTCTATGTTTGTACAAATAAATCAGCAAGGGTAATAATTACAGCAGAGTCTCAAATATCCAACTTAATGTTAACCAGGGCCAACGTGGATGATAAAGGAACTCTGATAATACGGGTCATCTGCATACAAAAACTGTGAAATACACATGCTATTTTTATGCCTTACTGAAGTATGATGTGTATTTACAATTAATAAATCACTCTTACCTAAAACTCCTTCAAACACGATATTTCTTTTCCTTCATAATATATACATCAATTGTCCAGATGCAGTTCTCACTTTTTTTTTCAATTACCTCTAGATTATTATGCCGATGTTTGCTTGTGTATGCTGAACTGGCATGGTGTAATTATAGGAAAAGTAATTTAAGCAGTGCGCTGTTACGTATGTAAGTGAAAAAGCCAAAGCACACTAATATGTAATACCTCAAATAATACAAAACCTTGGTTGATCAGGTCTTGGATAATTGAGACTCTATTAATATAATGCTGGCTTGCAGGGTATATTTTTAGATGTAGATGGATAATTCTCTCTACAATTACTATACCTCAATCAGCCAAGGCTTCAAGCGATCATCTATAATGATGTCATATCCATAGCATTCAAAGCAGTGCCTATCATTTGCCATGACAGGCGCCACTGCCTTCAAAGAATGCACTATCAGCCAACTAATGGATGAGAATAGTCTTTCTGTGACAACTTTCCCTTTAGTGCCCTCCAGGTACAACCGCAGATTCTGTACACTTAATTTCCCTCCATGTATACCATTGTATTCTCCCTGAAAGGTTTGTTTGGTAAAATACAAATTCAGTCTAAGATAGAGGCTTATGGAAAGATTTATCTGTAGTATAGCATGAGTGGCAGGTTTTGAGTTTATATTTGAAGACACCTAGTAAAATATTAGGCATCATTTAATACAATCAACAAATACTAAACGTGAACTTTCATATAGAGGAATAAATTCTACACATAAATTTATTAAAAATTCCGTATTTTAGACCAACAATTCATTGAATAACAAATGAGCTACCGAATGCCTAGAATTTGTTAATACAATAGGTTTATAGTAATAAACATAATATATGCAGCAGTTTGTCTTGTCAAGTTACACTATCAAAAATTTAAATACATATAAGTTTCACAAAATGCATAAGATTCTTGAAAGATAGAGTACCACTAAAAGGTCAATGAACATTGCATGTTATATTTCATCATCTCAAAATTAAAAAATGCATTTCATATATTTAAAAATTACCTAAATTATTGATAACATTTATTTATTTACCACAAAGTTTTCCTATTTACTTAAAGAGGCCTTTGCTTTTTAGGCGGATTTTCCCTCTTTTACATTATCATTATTATGACAACTTTTCTATTCATATCTAGCAGGTAGTTTTTAAAAAAATCATCTAACTCATGAGAAGATGCTGTAATTCTTTAAGAATAAGTTTGAAGAAGTTTTACATCTTACATCTTACTAAGGTAATATTGGTACTGAATTGAATTATACCACAGAATTACAGAAGGTCAATTTACATGCTAAATTGACACCAAGGCCAGCATATGGGATGAGCAAGGAAGGAAAGCAAGAAAAAGGAAAGGAGCAAGGAAATAACATCCATGTATAGTTAAAAAAAAAACATTTTCTAAAACTCAATGCAAGGGGATAAAGGAAGGAATATTTTTAGTACCAAAGAAAATGATTTCTTATAAGAAATATTTCAATGCTTCTCACCCCATGTTTCTGAACAGAAACATTTGTTAGATGCACATACATGTTGTCCAGTTCATGTGTGCTGGTATCATATTTTACAGTGCAAAATCTACAAAATCCCAGTTTAAACAGATATGCTTTCAGTGGCCGAAATGAGGTCACTAAAACATACAAACGAAGATCAAACTTCTTCCCTCCAATTAGCAGGGGGTTGTCTATGTACCTGGAACATAATTAATATGTTTCTTAATAGGAACATGACATTCTTGTGATACATTCCCTTTAGAATTTATACTAAGCATCCTTTTTATTTTGAAATACAGGCATGCAATACATATCAAATGATATAATCCAGTGCTTGGCAACTATTCAGACCTCACAGACTACTTAATCTTGAATCCTGTGGACCATTAATAGAAGGTTTTTTAAAGGTACAAACATAAATATTAATGCTATCATTTTTTTAATGGGCTTCTATTTACTAAAATGAAAGGGTATAACAATTGTAAATATTGCAAATAATACATTCCCTCACAGATCATCAGTGATATGCAGGCCATAGGACCTCCTAATCATTCAACATTACCTGGCAACAAATAATTAAGCAGTTTGGCAAAGAATATTAATTCCTGCAGATCTTGTTGAAGCAAAGATGTTTAATTTCTTTGTATTTGCTGGAGGAGAGTGATTTGTTATCGTGAAACAGTTGTAGTTCACACTGCCAGGTATTCAGTAAGAAAAATAAAGACTGAATATCAACATTTATGCATTATTAACATATCATCAGTGATTATTTTATCCCAAACATTTCTCAATCAGTATCTGTTCAGCATTTTGAACTTGTTTGTCTCAGAGTGACAGCTTTTATGATAAAAATTAAATTTCTTTGTCAAATAATGCAAACAAATTTCTGATTCATCCATAAGTTGATAATAAAAAGTATAAAAGTATCTTACATGAAAATGTGTATAGATAAGGTAAAAAAACTGGTAACCATTTTTGTAGAATGAATAATTTAATAAAAAAGGTTTACTCCTCTGTGTGTACCTCAATGTGATACCTTAGTGGATGCTGGGTTTCTGTTCTTCTAGTGATGCCAGAAATCATTGAAAAGGTTATCATTTACATTTATGAGAAAATACAAAAGTTTAAGTAAATAAGAACAATGTAATATTTTTAGCACTACTAATAATTCCTAATTAATATGCATGTGCAGATTGATGATTCAAGCATAATTATGAGCATTGCATTTATATGAATTTTATAATTACCTGGAAATGACGTAGGATTCTCGAGCTAAGCATGGATTAAATGCTGATGGACTTTTGCTCTCCCTTGACCATTTTTTCAATTTCGATAATTTATTAATCAGAAATATTCCTGCCCCTTGAGATTTACCGCATGGTTTCATAATCCAGGTACTTTGAGGAGTTTTTCTGTATTCCTCCACAAACATATTGTAATCAGCAGGGAGAACAAATGTCACAGGGACTAGGTCCAAGTACAAGTATGGTCTTCCTGAAAGAAAATAATACCCATTTCAATGAAAGTTTAGGGCAAAGGTTTAGAAAAAATTTGTGCTTTGTAGTTCTAAATGGGAAATCATGTTTTAATTTGAAAAATTCCTCAGTTAATGCAGGACAATCAGGATGATCTTTGCACTTCAAAGTGAGAAACACTGAGAAAGTGGTAATATTCTCCCACTCTTTTATTTATAACAAATGTAATGTGAGTAGTGTATTTTATAACAAATATAATTTAAGTGGTACCAAATGAAGAGAAGAGAAAGGAAAAGTTATTTGATCTTTGTAAATCAGATTCTACAAAGTTAAAAGGAGAATGATTTGAATAGTGAATTGAATTGTGGGTTGCCAAAAGTGAGAGACACATGCATGGGTAGGAAAGCATTGAGGAGTGTTGTGAATAAATAAAAACAATTGACTGCCCTAAATATATGTGATTCATACACATTTAATTAGGATATATTTTTCAAAAAGAGTTCAAATAAAAGATACTGGAAGCAACAATCAAGTGTTACACTTAATTACCACCAGATATGTTTCCATCATTTCCTTCTCCTGGACCACTGGCTGAACACCTTCCAGCAAGAGGACTTCCCTCTTTCTCCAGCTCCTTGCGATATCTTTTTATATTCTTTACCAATAAGTCCTTCCTTGTTAGCTCATAATGATTGGGAAAGTGGTTAATGGTCCTGCACAAAAACAAAAAAAATACATCTCTATCATGAAATAAAAAATGCTAGCAATGGGAGGGGGGAAACTTGTGATTTTTCAATAATTCTTCAGAAAATTTCAAATCTTTCACACTGCTTTCCTAAATATTTTAGAAAGTTCCTAGTGGCTTGAAAAAATAACTCAGGATTAGCACATGGTAACACAAACTTGCACCATCTCTTCATCTCAATTCAAATGAACTTTAACTAATTTTTTCTTTGTTACTACCAGGCTAGCAGCTCAATCGCAATTGTTGCCCATGCAAAAATAATAAATAAATGTAAATAACCAATTAACAAAAAAGGTAACATTTATTCAATGAAGTTGTACAAAGAAAAAACTGAATTTAACAAGTTTTGTCACTATTTCAATAGTAAATCCTCACAAGGGTGGTGAATCATGAGGGTTTCGAGATATCTATTTTACTCTGGTCAAACAAATTGGTCACCACTCCGATATTAAATTCCTATTCATTGGCATGATTTCATCATTATCTATTTGGCAGCAGAGCAGAGCAGATATTGTTTTACTTAATGTAAGAATTACTTCCATTATTCCTTTTTAAGCATGAAATGATCAATAAGAAGAAAAATAAATAAATGCTCCAATAGATCTAGACCACTTCCTTCATGCCTGTCTTTCGAAAAGTTCGGGGACCCATTCTAAAATAACAACTTCCCAAGGATAATTTTCTTCTCCCCTTGTCTAAAAGCACTTATTCCCATATTAAATAATACAACTTAATAAATAGATACCATTTTTTCTACAGTACATAATTCATAACTTTTTTAATTTTACCAAGTTATCCTGTGAGTCAGCATTCAAAAATTATTGATGTCTCATTATATTTATATGTTAAATTTTCCAAGAACACACATATGGTTTAGATCCCATCAATATGACAGAATTACAAAACGTTTTAAAGAAAACAAAAAACAGTAAATCACCTGGACTAGATGGTATTAATTCGGAATTAATTAAGTATGCCCCCCTATTTTTCATTAGCGATTGCTACATCTCTATAATATGTTCTGGACATGCCTCGAAATCCCAGACGAATGGAACATTGCAAAAGTAATTCCCATTTTCAAAAAAGGTGAACAAAATAACCCAGAAAATTATAGAGGTATTAAACACAGCCTACAAAATATACAGTAAAATCATCAACGAATGACACCAAACTATTTCAGAAGTTTTGCTCCTTGAAGAACAAGCAGGATTTTGCAAAGGACGTTCATGTATGGACTATGTTTTTAGTTTAAAACTAATAACACAAAAGGGAATAGAGTTTAATCTGGAGACACACATAGCCTTTATAGATTATCAAAAGGCATTCATTGAGACAAAGACAGCATTCATTGAGACAAAGACAGCATTCATTGAGACAAAGACAGCATTCATTGAGACAAACTTTGGTCCATAATGGAAAAGCAGGGATATCCAACTCATTTAATTAAAACTATTCAATCTTTCTATTTAAATACAAAAATAGTAATTGATACTGGTATTGGCAAAAACGCAACACAGGAAATCATAACCAATCAAGGTGTTAGGCAAGGGTGTCCGTCGTCTACATTATATAACTTATACATAGATGATTGTTCACGAGAATGGAGAAAAGTTACACCAAAAGGAATTCAAATAGGAGAAAATCAATTTTTAAGTCATAATTCAAGAAAATGAAGATAACTTACAATTGTCAGTCCACAAACTAAATCTAAAGATTACAACTTGAAAATTTCTGTACAAAAAACCAAGACAATGGCCTTTCTAGGAAAGTTCCCAATACGCACAAAAATATTGATTGATAATAATATAATAGAACAGGTTTTGCACTTTAATTATTTAGGATGCAATATCACCTATGAAGAAGATAAAGATGTTTTAAATAAGATAACCAACTACCAAAGAATGTGTGGAACCATAAGGAGAACTCTGAAAGGAAAAACTGCCAGAGAAACACAAATAAAATTTTACATAGTAATGGCTGTCCCCACATTGCTATATGGATCAGAAGCTTGGGATCCTAGAAAAAAAGACTATAGACAGATAGAAACATAAGAAATTAAATTTCTGTATCTGATCTGTAAAAGGCTGTACACGTCTGGACCACATAAAAACGATGAAATTAGAGTAGAATTAAGAGTACAGCCAGTGACAGAGGTAGCAACAAATTATAAAGAAAGATGGAGAGAGCATGTTAATCGTATGCCTCTAGAAAGGATTCCTAGAAAGATTTTTGAATATAAACCATCAGGGAAAAGAAGCATAGGACGACCAAGACTATGTTGGTGAAGCCGGAACAGGCAGAATGCCTAATCCTTGAAAGGAAGGTGATGATGATGATTTTCCAAGAACTTCAGCAACACATTATGAAGCTGGAAAGAATATTACATGCACTGTATTGATTTTCTATTTACACCAATATATAGATCCTGATAGCTGTCAGAAACATGTGGCAATGGATGGACACACTTTGTACACTCCATCAGGGCTGGTTCTAGACAGCAAACAAATTAAGCAAAGCATTGGAGCACTGGTGATTTAGGCACACAAGAATAAGTAAGGACTCTTATGCTTGCTATGCAGAAAATTGTAGACAAGAGTGCCTCTGTACGATTTTGCATAAGGGTGCCTTAATGCCCAGAGACTCAGGGAGAAGCTGAAGGCATTGCTAATCTTTTGGAGAGCCATTAAAAATTCTGCACAATTCATTTGGCTATTAAAATCATGGCAGTCTCTAAGTGATATGAAAAGTATACGCAAAGTGTTGGGACTCTGGCAAACGAGGAGTATCCTTTACATCCTTGTTAAAGAAAGATAGGGATGGGTGAACCCAGGTATGATTTTTGCAACAGGGTGCCGGAGTACCTAGAGCCGCTCCTGATTAGAAAGTAGGATACGGCGGACTTTACAAAAGTATGACTTCATTCCCTAATAGCAAAATAAAGGCTCTCTCTTTCTCAGGCATTTCTAATGAACTTTAAATAGGCAGACACCTTTGAAGTTAAAGTTCGAATTTAAAATAATTTTCTGACACACTTAAAAAGATCGTTCCACACTTTAATTTTCTCACCAAAGAATACGATACCTGCGTTTTATTTACAGGCGTCCAGTGGCGTGCAGAAGGGGGGGGGGGGCTACTGGGTGTTGGCATCCATATGGGTGGGGGCATCAGGGCGGGGAAAAAGAAAGATTTTGAAATTTTTTGCTTAGGTGAATCGATGTTTGGAGTCTCACCCCACCTCAGACCAGATCCAAGATTTTAATGTGCCGCACAATCAATTTGTCGAGCGCACGCACGAATGCGTTTTGAGTAGTCGAGGCTCGCTATCGAAACTGCTGCGTCGCAGCGAATTAATCGCCTAAGAGGTTCCCTCGTCTTGTTTACGTTGGTTCTCGGAGGGTAACCAACTTCTCTGGTTCCATATCTGAAGGGTCCATTCATTCTCACCACATGACCATAAGCACTTGAAATAAACTTTTGAAGAGGTTCTTTCCGAGCAGTGTCTATTTAGTCCAGTCAATTTATACATCCGACCTTGCAGATCATTTAGTTCTAATTTTTTAATATGTTGTTAGGACCTATGTGGATGGTAGGATCCCAATTTTTCAAGATCGAAAGACCTGTGCAGCGCTATTCCAAAAAAACCAACTTTTATTATTATAAAACGTTATTCAATTGTCTATTAATGTACATAAAATTTCCTACAATTTAAGCCCAAATTTAACTCCATACGTCGCGCTTTTTGAGATATAGCTCGTCAAATATTGGCCGTTTTTTACAAAAAATGAAAAGAGTTCGTTTTAGTCGTGTATCTTGCCAAATATCGGGAGAAATAATCATTCCACGAGGAAATTTATAAGAAATATTTTAAGAATTTGTAGTAAATTTACTAAGCTTTCATTTGAATTCAAAAAGATGCTCGTACACCCAATAGTTCCTTCGAAAATGGCATAAAAATTTTGCTAAAGTGGATTTTTGGAAAAAAATAAATACAACAATTTTGAGCACAACAAACATCAAAGATATACTAAGGAAAAAATTTATCAGTCACTTTTGCATGTTTCTTGTTCTTACTTTGATTACCATCCCCTCAAGGACGAAGGAGATTTAAATCACTCTTACTCTACGATTGGAGGAGGTTTAAATGGACAAGGACATTTTCAGGTGCTGCAATGTAAGAATTTAAATTCAGCTTTCATAAATCCGAATTACTTCAAAATTTAGATTTGTTTTACTGAAGGATTAATTATATATCCTTATTTTCTCGTTCTTTTCGCCTTGCGTAATTTGCAATTAAAAATAAGTGATTGAGAAATTCGATCATTTCATCAAAGTTTGCTGCTATTTTTAGCGCCGATGCAAACAGATAAACGTGAGGAATGGCGAGCTGCTGCAAACCAATCTATAGATTGAACACTGAAGAAGCAACCAATTGCCCAAAAAGGATGGCCTATTGCGTCCCCTAACCACATAATTATCATCGTATATCCACCCTCAGCTAAAGTGGATTCTCATCTTTATCCTGCTGACTCAGTGAAAATGCATACGAACCGACTGCTCGATGGACCTAAGGCATCTTTTTTTCTCAAAAAGTATCACCAATAAAAATAATTACGGAATACTCCTCGACGCTTCGTAAAGGCAACCAAAAGCAGATAGGTTATTTCTCTATCTCTCTTATTCTCAACTTCATCGTCTCTTCAACACTCTTTAACGTAAACAAACAATTGATCTCTGAAGATATTTGTTCCTGCCATAAGATTTTAGATGGGGAACACAAAGACCCTTTTGTGCCTATATCGCCTTAATGAAATGACGAACTTGTCGATGTCGAAGATTAATTCTTTCGCCCGAAAGAGAGAGCTCAAGGTATTTCATCGCAGCGATGCGATGTCAAAGTCGTACCCTTTTTAGATGTGTGCAAAAGGGGGGGGCACGGGGCGTTGGCCCTAGGCATCCATTCAAAATAAGAAACGAGGAGATATGGAGTTCAACTGAGATAAATCAACCTTTGAAGTGTTCAACTATAGTGCAGTGCGCCTTCTATAACAAATGCCTTTTCGTAATTCATTTCGATAGCCCATCATTTTTCAGTGACGCCAAATGAAAATAAAATGGAAAATCCTCTCTTTAATATACTCAGCGAATGCATTCGCATAGGATTTAGACGTTAAACTACTTGAAAGTGTGCCGAAAGCAATTCAAGTGTAGCCTATTGATACATGTTCGGGGTCTTTCAGTTGTAAAAGGTTCCCCAATCCTGCTTTAAACCCTAACTCCAGCTATTAGGAAATCGCTCGGTCATATTGTCACACACCCTTGACCATGAGTCCCTTCCACAGAACCCTTAGCGTTCGACACGTGGCAAAATTTATGATCCTCTTCACTTCTAGTTGTCGGTCCCGGCTGCTATTCCCCCTCTCTTAATACGTTACAGTAAAAAAACCCTTCAATGTTTTACCAGATGAAGGGAAAAATGTACACTTCCCTTTTTCTTCGAAAGTAGGCAACGATGCTTCTTAGCAGAAAAAGCTTGGAGAAGAGGTTAGTTTCATTTTGGATTTCGTTGGTGACACAACGATGTGCTGTCAGTCCGTCTCCGAGAGTTAATAAGCGCCAATGACAAAAGACCAGTCCAGTTCTGTTTCAAGAAGTATTTAATGCAATTAATTTCGAAGAATATGTTTCTGGATTTTTCTCCAGTATCTCGCGTTTAGTTATCTTCGGAAAAACACTATCTGCACTTCAGCTATTTCGACGTTTTATTGACTCATCATCAGGTTCGTAGCTCTAATTATAATTTGCGATAAAATTATAAATAAAATCAGCCTTTATTGTGACTAAAATTTTAAAATCTTATTTAGAGTCATAATTATAAACTAAAGTAGGAGTAAAATTTGCTATGTGAAACTCCGTAACAGAAGAAGAAATAAAACTCCACAATTTCTTGCGTCAGTGCCATCCCAGATATTTTGTAATGTTTTTCAATTTAATTTCATGCTTGCGGAAATTTCTCATTTTAAAATCTTTGTCTTTTTTGGACCCTAACATTTCAGTGGTATTAATTATCCTGTTTTCTAATAACTCCATAAACAGCCGCCGAGTTCTGGGTGGAATTCGAACTCGAAACCGTGAGGTATCGTGACTATACTTCGTCACTTGGATCTACAATAATTACATTAAAAAATGCTCCCATTATAGAACTTGCGTAATTGTGATACTCCCTTTTCATCCCCCTTTCTTTCTTCAGTCAACAGATTTTTCTAAAGCTCTACTATTTCTCGATTTTAATCTAACATCGTAATAACTATTTTGGGGGACTCGAGATTTTTACCTTTTCAGCTTAATACTTTCTATAATCGTACCTAAATCTTCACGAAATCCTGGGTCCTCCGGAAGATGGATGCTCACGTCCAAAATAATCTTAGCTGTCGAAGCACTATTAAAATTACTACCATTACTTAATGAAATCCTATTTCTTTTGAGTTCAAAGATCATGTTACGTTTTCGAAATAGCTCTCTAATTTAAGGATTAACGTTTCTACGACAAGGAAAGGTATTTATTTTATTTTGTTGCTTTTTCCGATCATAAATCCTCCTCCGTAGTTTTCGCGTTATTCATATAACGTCTTCCTAAATTACTGATTTAGTAACAAAATTGATTAAGAATTGGTAGCAATATCATACGGAAAGGCGTACGGGGGATCATGGAAGGGATTGGGATCAGAATAATTTTCTGCTCCGCGGAAGTTATGAGGAAAAATTCCACACATTTCTTGATTCCCTTACACATGAATGAGTATGCAAAATAGCAAAGGTTGGGGATTACATACATATTATGTGTAAACATGTATATTCGTACCAGCCAAAGTTGCCTGCCCCTACCCCCTGACTACTTAATGAACGTAAAGCCGCTATGGTGTCTAACGTTGGACAGTTCTCGACAAAGTTGCAAATGTAGAGACGGGACGATCTCTTCCGGAAAGTTACAGAGAAGAAACTCTGAAATTATCACAGATTTGTGTAATTTTTCTCACTGATTGAAAGAAATACAATTGCTGTTGAAAACAACTGAGAAATGATCAAATTAACGGTAATATCTAATCCAAAGTATTAAAATGAAGCACTTACTGGTGGTCATGCATACGATATCCACTGTCCACGCTAAATAAATTGCGGCATGTTTGCGTTCCGGCCCTAAAAAGGAACATTCTTAATTGTTCAGAAAAAAAGCGCAAGACAGAGTCGAAATAAAATATACCAATAGAAATTCCAGTCTTCTTCGGGACCAACTTGTAACCATCCTCTTTTCTCAAAGTTACTCACTAGAACCGATTTATCTAAGTCGGAGCAAAACACTACCTTCATGCTTCCGTTACCAACTATAAGTTTCGCTCAAGAGGGATGGCGCATGAAAACATGAAATTGTTTACTCGTTGCCATGCCACGAAGAATCGACGTTTTCGATCACGATCTTCTCTGAAGCAGATCGTAGAAGTTGGTGCTCACTGATTGCGGTTAGTCGAATGACTCCGCGGCGAATCGTGTAGTGTAGTGATACTGTTGGAAATCTTGGTGTCCTTAATTTGTAAAACGTTTGATTACATTGTCTCTCTTGATTCATTCTCTCATTTCAGAATTTCGTGCAATTCAGTGGGATACTGTAATGAGTGCTAAACCAGTTTGCAGTGGGCTGCTCCAAAAGGTATGCCTGTCTTTCGTTATGTAGTGTCTCATTCTAATTTTTTAAGGATAATATGAATTCATAAGTAACAGTTTCTGTTGTCATTCTGATTATGGTTATAATGGATTTTTTATGAAGGTGCAGGTGGAGAATATAATGAATCGGTATCTGGGGATCAACGGAGAATGCATCTGCAACAGGCCAAGAGGAAAAATATTATGCAAATCGTGTGGTTACATATTGGAGGGCCGCGTTAGACGTCCCTGCCCGCTTCATCCAAAAGTAAAAGAATAATTTCTATTATTGATGCTCACGGGAGCTAAAATCTCGTATAATTGATTATTGTCAGGATCGACTGCTCCAATCGTATTAGTAGTCAAGTCGATTATACTTCGACAGCACCTTTCAAGTTTATTTTCTCAATTTAGTAGTTGTCAGTTCAAACACTCGTTGATTTTGAATTCATTTAAATTATTGTATTTTATCGTTTTGATGCACAAATTATCGTTTGTTGACATGTAATCAAATGTCTTTGTTTGCTTGCAGGTAATATTTCTCATGGATAAAGAACAATGCCCGAGGTGTAAAGCTTACGCACATTTTATGCAAGAACTTCGGTGTAGCAGGTGAATTTTGGAAAAAATAATTTGAGAAGTTATGGGCCAATGTTTGTAAGATTTTCATTTTTGTAAATTTTTCGCGCAATAAAAATCCGTTTTCATTTTAATTCTTACTTATGCTCCACGTATGATTTCTACTTAAGAATGAGAATTGTGTCGCATGTAATTAAAAACGACCGTTAAGAATAACTTAGCTCGAAAAGTAGTCAAGTTTTCACTTATCGTTCAGCACAAATTTTGTTAATCTCACAACCATTGTTATTAATGTAAACTTAGAATCAATCGGTCTATCCACGCATTGAAAATTGAGTTTTTTATAAGTACTGTAATCACGAGTGCTGGCTAAGTTATGACTACGTATCCTGTAATGTATATTAAGCATAGATTCATGTATTTATGAGTCCGTAGTGTCCTAAACTAAAGAGCTCATTAGATTAACTTAATATAAACTCTGACGAAGCTCTCGTTGGATTTCTTTGGTACATACTTCATTTCGGAACAGGTCAATGGTTCTGCGGATGTGTACAAGATAATCTGTGTCCGCATTAAATGTTTTCATAGATCATTAGGTTTTAATGAAAATTTTTATCCTTCCATTTGCATTATTCATTCATTCATTCGTTGAGTGTCATTGCAGTAAACAAAACATTGACGGCAGTCATATTATGGAAAACTTAAAAATTGAGGTTTCGGCAATTATTGACATTAAAATTATTTCTTTGATATGTTCACTCCCTTACGAACAGTGCGTTAGGGTTGTGCAACGTAGAAGCTCTTGAAGTTTGTAGGTGATTCGGTCTAGCGGGTCCAGCTCATTCATTGAAGGAAGGATACTGTGACTCGCATATATCCTACATATACTCTTTCTTCTCCTTGAAAATATGAGTGGCACCTGGCTGCAACGCCTATATTGTCATCAAGGTGGGTTTGTCACCTGTTGCAGAGAAATGGGAGTGAGAGTAAGTAGCAACAGGAACTGAGAGGAACGGAAAAACAGCAAGAGAACAAAATGACGATTGGTAAGTAAATATTACCATATGTTCGTAAAGTATTTCATAGATTGGCTTCATTTTATCTTCTGTCATGCGTACTCTCTTGGAATGTGATCACACGATTGAATTTTCTTTCATTGAGAAATGTGTAGTTTTGGACAAATCGCAGGCTGATATCCCAATCTTTTGACTTAATTCACATTGGAAAGAGCGACATTTTATGACAAATTATCGGAAACTTGAATTTATCAGCATACTGGATATATCGTGCTTTGAATATTATAATAGAGCGGTGATCACGTTGCATGCGGTAAAACCACCTAGCAAGAGCTTTGTATTTGTTCACCTGATAGTGGGGAAACTCTGAAGCTGTTGGTTTCAGTTTCTATTGAACTATGAATACATTTTTCCGACATGTTACTACCTATGATATTGATGAAACTTCTCAAAGTAAATACTTGGATTAACCCTCAATTTACATTTATCATTCATGTTTGATAGAATTGTACGTTCAATGAAATAGAAGAAGACGAAAGACCGTCGGTATCTAAACTCAAAATTAGAAAAAAATTGTAGTTACTCTTATATGCCGAGAGAGAAATTAAATAATCCACTGTATAAAAAAATAACCAATTAATATCTTTGACATCGTATGCTTCAAAGGAATGCCAAAAGTTTCTTTTCTTTCTCTAGATTACTCGCGGATGTTTTTAAATTAAGTATTTACTGCAAATATATTTGTTTGAATGATTAAAGAAGATGAATACTAAACACACAAGCACATTTCTAGAGTGCCTTTCCTAGGCACAATTTTTTAGGTTTTAAAAATTTGCTGATATTATTGTGACACGAGAAATTTTCAAAGAATTACACACCCTTCCATCGATCCTTATCTTTGTGAGCTAACTTTTCTTTTTGGCATTTAAAGAAATCACATTTTTGTTGTTACCATTTCAGGTTGTAAGTGAAATCTGCAGTCATGGATCCTCGCTACGAATGTCCAATATGTCTGAACTATTTAGAAGAAGCTGTTGTTACTTCATGTGGTCACCGATTTTGCATGAAGTGCATTAATTCTTGGCTTCAGTATGTTTTGATTTGGAGTTAATTTTTTTCCCATTCAGAGGTACATATTTAACTATTTTGTTTAACTTCCAGACAGAATGGTTCTACATGCCCTATAGATGTTACTCCATTGGAGCTAAAAGACATTTTCCCTGATAATTTCACCAGAAGAGAAATACTGCAAATAAAGCAGCAGCATGTTGGCAAGGTATGTAATTATTTGACCTAATTCTAGACCTTCGAATTTTCATAGCTGAAAACTTTTAGAAAAAGTTTTATTTCCTATGAGCCATAGAGTAATTTTCATTGTATGCCTTCTTAAGCTTCCTCTTATATCATATGGTAGGTTCTTTTACTCAAAATTCTTTACTTAATGTCCTTTACTTAATGATAACTTATCCCTCTCTATCATCTTGCATATTTTGCATCATTCTATTCCATTGGATCCTGCTTTTTGTTACTTTTATTACATTTGCTCTCTTCATTCAGCCATTTTCTTTAGCATGTTCAGTGGGGATACCTCCATTTCTGCTGCATTTTTCACTCCAACGAAGGAGTGATCCACAGTGAACATGTTAATTTCTTCAACCAAGACCTTTTCTTTTCTCCACCATCTTCAGATTATAATTTATTTACTTACCACCTACTTCCTATATTGATGCTTAACCACACCTACACCACAAAGTTCTCCAATCTTTTGGGCCCCTACTTTTTCAGTATCTATGTTACTCAGCATAATACTTAAATCAGGATTTTCTGATTCCCTTAACAAGGCCTTTTGTCATCAGGTCCATTTCCTTCATAAAAGCTTACTTTACTTGTTTATCTCTCATCCCAAGGAAAAATGTTACCCAAGTAGAATAAGACTACCTGTTATAGTTTTTACCTCCTCTACCCTGATTGTTAGCTTAGCTTCATTTTCTGTTGGTGACCCTGAAGTTAAATTAACATATTCAAGTGTTATGTCATGGTGTCCTCATAAACTTAGTTTTACTGGCATTTATTTTATTTTCTAAATCCCTTTATTTATCATTTGGTGAATTAACAGTTGAGAGTCAAATAAAACAGCTTTATTGTTTACTTATCTTACTGCTTACTTTCACCCTCTCTAACAAAACTGTCATATATATTCATCCTCCAATAATCAATTGTTGTAATTGTTCCTCTATTGCTGCTGATGCATCCTTTCCTTTTAACCCTCTCAGAAAACCAAAATCAGTCTTCATTGGTATGCCCTACCATCCCATCTTTTCTTTTATTTAGAATCCCAAAAATATTTTTGCTGCAATAGCAACCTGATCATTTGACAATATTGATTCTATCTTCTTATGCTTCAATGGAATCAGAGATGTTGCCAATGCCCACTCCTTCATTCCTTTTCTTGTTACAGTTCAATTTTACTAACATTTCTGTCAACTAATTAATTCCTACTAACAGAGAACTTTCAAGAATTTGCAAAAGATGGACTTATAAATGGAGGTGAAAAAGGCAACATGGTTAGTAATCAAACCCAGGTCTTCCACTTTCTGGGGAAATTCCCTGGCTGCTGAGCTACCATGCTGAATGAATCTCTCTCCATTTTTGGGATGCTTTGTTAGCAAGGTGAGAGGTATTGTTACTCACAGCGACCTTAGGACCTTGCAGAACCAGCCAGCTTGCAAAAGAATAGAAGAGGAAACTCCTCTAGGAATCACAAGTCTGGGGCTAGAGATGTTGAACTTTGCAAAAATAAGCGAGCACCCAAGTGAAAAATGTTAATGTAACTGGGGTTTGAACCAATATCTTCTCTGTCTTGTTACATAGTCTGCCAAGAAAGGTTTCAGCCCAAGTTACAGTAACATTTTTCAATTTATCTTTTGAAGTTCAAGCTCAAGTATAACCATTCAAAGTCAATACCTTTATCATTGATGATTGACTGCTTATTTTAACTTAAGAAAACTGTGGAATCCTTATGATAATAACTGACAAGTACTGGAAGTCACCCCTGCATGCTCATCTAACCATTCCAGGGAAACATTTTTTTTCTTTTTCAGTACATAACTTTCAATGTGAAACAAATTGAAAAATATGGTGTACAATTGACTCTTGCTGATGATTACCTTGGAGATTCTGTTTATAGAAGGACATTATGTGGAGTAACTTTTCTCCCTTATCTTTTATATGGTGCTATTAAAATCAGTTAGAAAGTTCAAGTGAGAGAGGCCAGATCAAAACCTGAGTAAGATAGGAAAACATACAAAGTTGAAGAGCTTATCTCAGGATATGAACTTGGCCTAAAACTGTCTGATGATGGGACTGTCAGAATTATTAAGTGCTGGGTCCCTGCCAATCTGCATGCTTATACAATCTTGCAGTACTTTTGCTGTGAAGCTAATTTGTCTAGCACCCACTATTAATTGTTGGCTTCTATCTTTATTTTTCATGTGTTTTTATTTTGGATAGTATAAATTGAATTGCAAGATAACATGGTTAATTTTGTCATTTAAATGAAGAAAATCTTTAAAAATACCATTATAACCCTTTCTTAGTAACAGCTCCATAAACCAAGCACCCACAGTAATTCCTTGCCCCTGAAAGATGGAAAAAATTTGAGGGAACTATGGTGGGTACTTTTTCTCTGGATTGGTGTAAAAGCTAGATTCTTGATCCTAATACAATGGAAAATTAGTGTTTTTGAAATGTTTGTATGCTGTTATGTACCCTATTCCTATAAAAGTTTATTACATTGCTACTTCCACCACAATTACTTCTCGTTTTCTCTTCTCCGAACATGGTTTTGTGCTCAGTTCATTCTCCTCCCTTACTCAAAGTTGACCCTTTTCTATTTCCCTCTCACATTTTATTTGATAATTTTGAAAATACCTTTGGTTTAATAAGTTTATATTTCCTGGTTTTCTATCTGGTACTTTATCTATCTATACCTTCTATTAATATTTATTAATTCCTTTTCTATAACATTCCTCTTCTTTACCTCCTATAGCCTTGCTTTCACAGTAATTCTGCAATTTTAAACACTATATTTAGCCTTTTTCTGAAAATGTAGTGAATCTGAAGTATAGAATATATAATGAATTCCATGTCTCTTATATCCTCTGACCTTTTCCACGTGTACCTCCATCTGTGGTGCTGCTGATATAGATAATATATATTATAGTTACTAATTATATTCCATATAGATTATTCCTCTTACAATATTCTATCAGCTCTTTTCCTCTGCCATTTCTATACACTTTCCCCTCTTCTTTCCCATATAGACTTTGCCAAACTATTGCATTCCAATCTCCCATAGTGATTGCATCTTTCCTCCCTTTTAACCCAACCATTACCTTTTCAATTTGTTGATTAAATTTCTCAAGGATTTCAGGTTTATGGGTAGTCTCTGGAGGATAGTTTCTTTACTTGAAAATATTCAATAAATGCTCAGCCTTTTATTCTTTTGGTCAATAATGTGAAAAAGAGTTTTAAATGCACAGTTAATTAATAAACTAAAGTATTAGCAGCCTTAACCTGCCAGCTCTCGAAGTGTTGCTACAACATGAATGGGAGACCGATTATTAATGTTCTTGAGCTACTTGTGGTTGAGTTTATCATGTTTTGTTACAAAATGAAAAGGATTGTTATAGAAAAATTATTCAGAGAAATGGAGATGTTGTCATAATGTAAATTTGGCTTCTATTGTATGCCAACCTCTCAAGTGTGATTACCTCATCTCTCTCCTTTGGAGTAGAGTTATAAAGAATTAAACGGCCAAATTCTATCCATTGTATTTTGTGTCCATAATTTTCTAATATTATTTGATTTATATGATGTGGTTGTTTATCCTTGCTTTTGTAATGAAAATGGAAGATTACGCAGTAACATTCCAGGCAGTATTACCGAATCAGTAATAGCTTCATAGATAATTCTAACCTTTTTCTGGGAGAAATTATTCGCCGATAGAAATGTGGAATGGGATACACATCCGCTGATTTGAAAACTTCATGATTATGGTATTCTGAATGGATATTTATTGAACGTCAAAAGAGAAAATAAAGAATTAAAAGTGCGAACACTGCCGAGAAAGCGCCAAATATTTGAATGGTGACGTTTTCCATCGCTATAATTATGAAATGGAAACACTGAGGCATTCATGACGCGTCGTGTCTTTCCCTCTCATCAATTATGTCAATTTGCCTCTTTATGTATTCCAGTTTCGGATATTCTACGGAAGGCCCCAGCATGCGTACGTACCTTTATTTAGAATTATTGTGATCTTATTAATACCTCCTTTATAAAACAAAATTCCAAAAAGTTAAGGTTAATATTTTATATTTTCTAGGAAACTACTACCAAAGTCTACTGAAAGAAATATTTTGGAATAACTCACTCAATCTTTACAATTAACTGTGAGAAACTTTTTGCTAAACTTGAAACTAACATCTTTGTGCACAATCAAAGCAGCCTTTTCAATTAAAAGACAGTTCAAAATAATAATAAATGTGAAATGAGATTAAGCTATCAGTGGTACATGTAATATGTCTTCAATATGATTTAAAATTGGTTAAATAACTCTTTGCTGTAATTTTTTAAAATGATTTTTTATAGCAAACAAGTGTTGCAGAGGATTCAAATAAAAAAGAAAGTCCATCTCAGGAGAAAGTGTTGGATAATGTGGTTTGTGAAGGTCCAGACCTCCTCCTCCGAGCCTTGTATGAGAGAATAATTTTACTGGAGCAAAGGGCACATGAGCAAGATATAGTCGTTGAGAATTTAAGGGTAAGTACTGGAAAAACCTAAACAGCAAATTTTGGAGACACTCTGAAAACAAGAAAATTGCAAGTATATGTAATTATTGATTTTCTATTATTATTAATTGTTCGAGAAATTACGTGAAGTTCATCTGGATTGCACAACTGGTGTGGATATTTAAAATGTTATAAAAAGCTTTTGAGAGAAGAAACACTCAAATACACTTATTAGTGTTTATCTCATTTATTTAATGATGAAAAGCCACTATAGTGAATTTTTATGGTTACTTTTTAGTAAATTGTTTTGCTAAACAAATATGTACACTTTAAGCTGTTAAGTTCAAGTAATCTTTAGAAGAGTGTAAAGTGGTCCTCTTACGCAAGGCACATGGGTAGGCATGGCCTCTCTCCAAATAATACAGTTTAGAAGAAATAACTAACTTGAATAACTAGCTGATACGTGTCAGGAACACAATTCACTGAATGATTTGATCCTGGCAACATAAGACTCAAAGTTAATCAGGAAATAACAAAAATAAAGTGACACAATGTAAAATCAGCAATAGACGAGTATTATTCAAAGTAAAATAACTGCTTAAGCCATCAGATGTAAAGATAATAAAAAGAAAGCTTATCCTTGGTGTGGTTCTCTGCTGCCTTTGGTATGGTCCAACGTTGCAGGGAAGTACACACATTTTGTAAAACAAATACACAAACACACATAATATTCAAACTACTGAAGATGAGAACATAGTTCTCGAAATACATATCTAGTGCCCCTTGATACGTGTGTGCTGTGAGTGTGAGCTCAGTTGTCACGGAACCAAGAAAGATCTACCTTTCAAATAGTTAGCAGGTTCAAAGCACTATTTTTATCATGTGTTTGTGGTATAGAGACAAACCTAGAGAACATCATGTATTAAATGGGACTGTTGTAAAAGGGATTTACTATTCCATGGTTTCCAAAGGAAATTAACTCACTTCATGCAATTTTGACATTGAACTATTTTAATGTTAGTGAAACTTTGTTGATGTGGCACAACTCAAGTGTAGTTTTAGAGCTTCTTATGGAGCCTGCTGGTTTCTTTTGTGGCTGAATGATACCAACAGCCTTCCAACAGAAAAGATTCCCCACTCCTATACATTTTACGTTTGTAATAAAATGTCATCAGACCATTTTTATGCCATTATTTCTTCAGTCCAGACTTGTTGTTCTTAACCTATTCACCTACAACTCTCAAAATGTTTCCTTTTGTTCCCTCTCAACAATATTTCCAACGTTTGTTTATATATGTACATGTTAGTGTCTATGTATGATATCATCAATATTTGTCAATACTGGAGAACCAAAATCAGTGCAATATGCTTTATTTACAAACATGACCTTGTAATGCAGAACATGGTCCACTTTTTATTCTTTTAACAGTCATGGGTTTAACTTAATGTAGTGTTATGTTTTTGAACAAGAATAGTTGCAGATTACTTTTATGTTATAGAAAATCTAAATTAGATGCTGATGAATTCTGCCTAGCTTTGTGAACAAAAGGTGATTAATGAACGAGTCGAAAAAATTAAGAGGGTTGCAAATAAAGAAATAAAGAGGCAATTACATCTATACCAGTGGAGGTATTGCATAAATCATGAGTAATTATGTATTATAACAGTCAAACAATTTATTCAGTTTCTATATTTGTAACAAAAAAATATTATCACTTTCATTAAATGCAACAGGCAAAAAAAAATTATTCCCATTTTCACTCAAAAGTCCAGTGACTCGAGTTCAGTCTTCATCTTCCCCCACTTCACCCACACCACCTCTTGTGCACATAAAGTACAACTAATAACAAAATAAACCTCTCTAGGTGCCACACTCAAAGCTAGGCTCAATGGTGTTAAAACTGTTAGAATTTAAATCATTATTAATAGTCAGTGTGTTTGTAAGTTTAATCAATGTTAATTCTAATCCTAATCTTTTATCTTTGCAAACTGTAGAGAAAGATTGCAGTGCTGGAGATGAAGGAGGAGTCTAACTCTACTGTAGAAGAGGAAACGGCATTGCGCTGTTGCAATGGACTATTTCTTTGGAAGATAAGGAGGTTTTCTTCACAGTTGCAGCTTATGATGGACAATCAAGGAGATAGAAGTGCTCCACCCCAAATGCTTTACAGTCCTTCTTTTTATACTCACCCCACTTGTGGTTATCGGTTTTGCGCAAGGATTAACCTCTCTAAGAGAAACCCCTCCCATCTCTCCTTGTTGATCCATGTAGTCAGAGGAGATTATGATGATATTCTACCCTGGCCATTCACAGGTACCTGTATTCTTTTGTCTTTTAGCCTTTAATTTGCTTTTATATTAGTCTGACTCATGGTATGAAAGACTGCCATTTACTCTTACTTTTTATCTGTATCAAGTAGTTGAATTTAAAGAAACTGTCAAACAAAGCCAACATTGGAATCAGACACACCAACCTATAAGGTTGTTCACTGTAGTTTTTCAGGAGTAGGAGGCAATGATTATACACACAGGAACATAAGCTGCTTATAAGTGAAACAAAGAATTGATATTTGTAAAAGAATGAAAGAGAAGCTCAATATGCTAGAAAGGCTTCTGTACAAATTAAAAGGTGAAACTATTGAGTCAAAATGCAACATCATCACAGTTACTATTTTACAACTAATCCCGACATCAGAAAAAATGCTCACCCTTGGCCCATAAAACGCAGGCCAATTTCAGATTAAATTTTTACAGGCAAATAAGTGTGCCTTATGGGCTGGGAAATATGTTATAGAAAATTCTTCCAAGTTCATAATTTCCAAATTCTATCACTTATATGACAAATTTAATTACTGAAGCCAAGTTAAGTGTTGAAGATAATAGGTAGAACATTAGCTGTGAGAGTAATGGCAGGTTCTCTACAAAGAGTCTTTGGAAGGCTGTTTCTCTTCTCTCTTTAATGTGGAAGAATCAGATTGATCTCCCAAACATAATAAAATTCACAGTTGCTGGCAATGTTTTGTGGAAATACATCATGATGAGAATGAGAATAGTTGTACTTTTTCCACAATATATTTATTTATTAATGATGATGGCGATCATTCGCCAAAACTAGTCCTGAATTTTTATTGTTTGTTTATATAAATACATATATTGTGGAAAAAGTACAACTATTCTCATTCCAAACATAAGTTTATCATGGTTTTGAAGAAACTTTGTTGTACTGAAAGCTTAGTGTTGCTCACAATTATTACTTTCCATCTTTTAGGTAACATAAAACTTGAATTAATAAATCAGAGAGAGGGAGGGGACCATCTAGTGGAGAGCATGACAGTTGGTGGTGAAGGATGTCCACGAGCCTTCTCTCGTCCTCCCACTGACGGTTCCCGAACTGTCAACCCGAGGGGATTTGGATACATGGAGTTTGTTGCCATTGCTGATTTGACAAGTGGAGGATTTCTTCAGAATGACACTTTAGTGATCCGAGTGAAAGTGGAGCATGATGTTCAAGTAAACTAACTGTTAATCCTGCTATGATCTAAAATACCATCCAATCAACTTTGTACAGAAATATTCCTTGAAAATAGTGGTTGATGTCTGTCTTGGCTGAAGCCAAAGACAGTTTGAAGGGAATAGGATATTTTAATGAAATATAACTGAGGTTAAAACTTTGTGATATCTGTTGTAACATGTGTTGTTGAAATTTCATCTTAGCTGTAAGAGGGACCGTTAAAACTGTGTGCATAAAAATAAATATTTTGTCCAAAATGTTTAAACTTCAGAATATCATTATTAATTACCTCAAAAGCAAAATTTTGAAGCTTCAGAGGATCTATGAACTTTTGTAAGTTTTGTTTAACTGTGAAAGTAGTAATTTGCAGATTCTCTGAAATCTATCCATTGTCATAATATCAGCAAACCTAGGGGTTGAAATAACTCCCTTTTTGTGAAGTATGATTGTAATGTGGATTTCTGAACAATGCCCATAAGCCCAAAGTTGCATATAATTCATCAAATATTAGGTTTTTATATGATATAGAAATGAAGAGTAACACTGGGTATACTAATACATCTGACAGTTTTTGCACGTCTTTGGCTCCCAGATAGCCAAGTGGGCAACGTGTTCGACTTCAGTGAAAGCGGTCCCGGGTTTGATTCTCGGTGGGGGCTTACATGCAAAATTACCTAAGCTGTCGAAGAACTTTGAACAATACTACTACTACTTTTGCAGGCCTTTATTAAATGTCTGAAGGCATTGAGGGGTTGAAAGCAAATCAGTCAATTATAAGTAAATATGATGCAACAATTAAAAAAATGTATTACTATTTATCATCATAATAGTATCTGCAAGTATAACAAATGCTCTTCTATAAAAGGATAATTAAATCAGACTTTTTTAATGATACGAAGGAGGCAGATCTATTTAATTTCTTACTCTGTCCTTTATTATGCCTGGTATGATCTAGTATGTGGAAATTCTGAAGCTCACCTTTTTGTAAACTCGGGAGGAAAAACTTTTTGTTCATAGCATTTGAATATTTAAGGGACTTGATTAGTTCCTGTACCTCAGTGATTCTGTATTCCTTAATATTTTGTGTAACTAAATTGGTCAAAGGATTTATTATTTACTTTTGTAGATTTGAGGGCTTTTCTCTCTTTGAAAGTCAAAACATTATTTTGTATCCTCTAAATTAATTCTGTTCTTTCAAGCAAATTCACTTCATGTTCAATTGAGAAGGTGAAAATGAACATATGTTAAGTCAAGTTTCAAAATTTTGTTAAAGCCAATGACTCTTTGAAGCTCAACAAAGATAATAGTGAGGTTTTATTACATTTCTGTTGAATATAATCATGAGTGATAACTATTTTCATTGGTTCTTATCATAGTTGCCACACAGTCTTTCAGAAAAGTACCAAATGAGATGTATAAAAGAAACTGGATAAGAATACCAAATTTTAAAAAAGTTATGAAAAGAGGAATCGTCCTATTTTGTGAGTATTGTTGTAAAATAGCTGAGATTACCAAATTTTGTTAATGTTATGAATTATTCATTTCATGTTGAAATGTTTGCATATCAACATTCTCCACAAAAGAATAGTTTACTTTGATGCAGTTACAGAAAATAGTTTAAAATTTTTATCAAAAGGAAAACAAATATAACTTCATATCTGAATTACAATTATATTTTCATATTTTGTAATTATTTATGAAGAATTCCTTGTTGATCCATGTAGTCAGAGGAGATTATGATGATATTCTACCCTGGCCATTCACAGGTACCTGTATTCTTTTGTCTTTTAGCCTTTAATTTGCTTTTATATTAGTCTGACTCATGATATGAAAGACTGCCATTTACTCTTACTTTTTATCTGTATCAAGTAGTTGAATTTAAAGAAACTGTCAAACAAAGCCAACATTGGAATCAGACACACCAACCTATAAGGTTGTTCACTGTAGTTTTTCAGGAGTAGGAGGCAATGATTATACACACAGGAACATAAGCTGCTTATAAGTGAAACAAAGAATTGATATTTGTAAAAGAATGAAAGAGAAGCTCAATATGCTAGAAAGGCTTCTGTACAAATTAAAAGGTGAAACTATTGAGTCAAAATGCAACATCATCACAGTTACTATTTTACAACTAATCCCGACATCAGAAAAAATGCTCACCCTTGGCCCATAAAACGCAGGCCAATTTCAGATTAAATTTTTACAGGCAAATAAGTGTGCCTTATGGGCTGGGAAATATGTTATAGAAAATTCTTCCAAGTTCATAATTTCCAAATTCTATCACTTATATGACAAATTTAATTACTGAAGCCAAGTTAAGTGTTGAAGATAATAGGTAGAACATTAGCTGTGAGAGTAATGGCAGGTTCTCTACAAAGAGTCTTTGGAAGGCTGTTTCTCTTCTCTCTTTAATGTGGAAGAATCAGATTGATCTCCCAAACATAATAAAATTCACAGTTGCTGGCAATGTTTTGTGGAAATACATCATGATGAGAGTGATAATACTTGTACTTTTTCCACAATATNATGGAGGGATAAATATTAATAAGTAATTTTGAGAATGCACCATTCCTCTTTAAGTAGACAGTTCATTAATTTATTTCATCTTTGGAGATAATATAGAGTAAAAGAAGTAATATTTAAATTTAGTACCAAATCCTGATGTTTACCAGTCTTCGAGATGTACTCAAGTCACTGAATGTAGAAATGGCAACGCTGGTGCTTATCCTATCTTATGCACATATATTGATCATCAACAAAATTTATCTTCATTTTCAAAAGTTCTTGATAATTCCGATATTTTGACGTTGTAATAATAATTATATATTGTCAAAAGTACTTTCCAGTTTCGTAGGTGTGAGATTTGTCATACATATTTCAATTTTCTTCATTATTTAGTTTTCTTCAATCAAAGTCTATCACCAAACATACCCATAAAATAAATTTAGTTTTGCCATTGCGTTTTATTAATGACTGGACCAGTTTTGAAGACCAAAGCGTGCTAGTCTGACCATTCCGGGTTCGTGGGTTAAAATCTTAGCATAGTTATAGTGGTAGTAGCATAGTTTCAGTGAGTCAAGGCATTAAATGTAGGTTTTGCGTATTGGTAAGGCAAGAAACCGCGAAGTAAAATTAGTGTTATAAGTATACGATGAATGAATTTCAATACCAGTCAACGAGCCTGTAGTGGCTGTCTGCTGCTTCGGAAATTTTACTTGAAGAGATGAATCGTATATTAGCTTACATATAAGGTGCTTCCGATACGAAAGGTATCGGAAAAAAACTTTTTGAAGCACGCGGCAAGCATACAAGGAGTTGCACCAAATAGCACTTCGTTACTGGTACAAGCAATAGGTGGCATGGGATTTCTTATCTGAACATGCCCTGAGCCTTATTAATTTTGCGAGTTGGCGGAATAATTGGTGAATTGTGCTAACAGAAATTCCTGATTAATTTACGGGAATTAAAGGATGCTGTCAATAACTTGCCGATTTGTACATATCAGTTGATACGTGAGCTCAGCATTTGAAAAAAAGTGGTTCAAGTATGTTCGCAATTCAATGATCTTAATTTCCTGCTTTTGAAAATACCTTAGTTAATTTCGGGGGCTTGATCTATATCCTTAGTTCACATTAATTATAATTTCGAATCTGCTGTTCTTCATTTACCGTTATCATAAAGAAGCTACTTCTATAGAATTTCTTTAATCCTTAAGGTTGGAGAGTGAACGCTGTTTCTTTTATGAAATCTCTTATTAATTCAGTTTTTTATTATCAGTCGTGTATTTGGCGTTTCATTTCGTTAACATAAGTATATTCTTTAATGTATCATCAGTGAAGATTTTACAGTGAACTTCATTAATCTTTGTGAAGAGGAACTAAACCATATTCATAACTCACAGGAAGATGAAGAATATTGAGGTATTAATTGTAAAATTTCTACGAGATCAATTGGAATCGGGAAAATTAACTCCTGAAGCAACAGAAGGGGTTGAGGTTGCAATCCAGTGCATCCAGGAAGCCTTTCAGATCTCAGAGGAAGAATTACAAACTTGCAATGAATCACTGAATGATATTTGCAACCGTCAATCCGTGAGTAGTTTTTTACACAAATTATGCAGTAAAATTATAAGAAAAAGTCGAAGTTGGAACGTTAACAATCTTCGGTATATCATATGAGCACTAAAAATTGTTAACATGAATTAAGGTTTTTTGTTAGTTACGCTAAGTTTATTAAGTCAAAACAAAACAATTTTGTACGCCTTTGTCACAAAGTTAATTTTTAAAATTTGTCAGGCGACTGAATGGAGAAATTGCCTGTGTATGAGTCAACACAACTTAAGTCATGCTCGAATATAAATAATAGAAAGATTTTTGTATTCTGACAGTTAAGAATATCTTCTTCTCAGAAAAATCCATGCGGTTCTTAGAAAAATTCCTTGCAGAATGAATCCTTTTTTTTCAAAGATTTATCGTATTTTGAAAGGGAGATTGGCGATTTAATCTAGTACTGGAAGTGAGAAGAAGTTTTCAAACTTGAAATGAAGACATTCACGTTTAACTTATCTTTTCATGGCAATTTGTTATTGATTATGAAGCATTCATATGATATTTCAGTACATGCTACTTTAAATAATTTTACCTCATGAGATATTGTAATGACAGAAGCCCTTTCAATTCCTATTTCATTTAAATTTGTTCTGAGGATTTCATATTTTTGTATGTGGAATGAGAGAATTCAATACTCATCATCATGCTTTGCCCGTTTTGCTTCTTTATCAGTTGTTTTTAGTAAGAAGTTTTTATCGCTGTTCTACCAAGGGCAGAAAGAATCTAGTATATTGCAATGAAAAACATTGTGTTCTGTATAAATACTTATGGTGCTAAATTTTCATTGCTATATCAAATGTAAATAATGTATTAAATGTAAAAATTAAACATTTCTCATGTGTTGACAATGTTAAACGCAGTTTGGTTTCCTCATATAATGGCTGGCAGCTTTAAAATTTCTATGCAGCTTAATTGTTTCAAATCCCTGCCGATTGAGTTATTCTCACATTCCTGTTGTTTATGGAGAAGTTTTGGAAAAAATGCTAATATTTTGCTGCCATTGAATCCTATGGTATTCTTAATTGTCTTATACGTTTTTGTTGAGGTATACCAGTTGTGCTTCACAAATGTGACTTTTTTGTAATTTCTCTGCCTTTTCTTGTTTAGAACAATACAATATTTTTAGCATTCTTGTATTTTCTTTCCTATCCAATCCTCCTTGTTGCTCTATACATAATTTTCTTTTCAAAGGCTCTATATTGCGTTAATTTCAAATGATTTAGGTTGTTCATTTTTCTATAATGGTGTAGTTTGTTTATAATATTATATATTTAATATATAACTTTTCCCTCAGCTGTTATAAATAATTTGCTTCTCCTGTACTCAATTTCTGATCATTGGTTATGTTTGACTTTCATGTTTACTTTCCTTACAATACAATTGGGAGAGCTGAATTGTGTTACAGATGCCTTAATTCACCTTTACTTTTAAACGAGTTTGTTATTGTACCCCATAAGCTTGCTATGAATTTGTTTTGGTTTCACCATCAGTGTTGTATTTATCTCATTCATGGTGATTGCAGCTGAGAACTATTCCAGGGTTTTCACATATAGGCTTATTTATATTACAATTGTTCTTTGTCCCTACATCTTAATTTTTTGTCCATATTTACCCATAATGTCCTGTTATTATATTAAAAGATTTATAATTAGAAGAAAGAAGCAATTATTCTGCTCATAGTTGTGTCATAAAAGTTGATGTTTGTGATGAAAATTCTAGGAATTGGTAAAAATGAATGGAATTTATGAAAAAGGTAATGCTCTCAAGTTGAAACCCATCCTTGTTTTGTATTGGTTATAAAAAGTTAGTTTGAACTTCCTTTGTGATAAATGGAAGAAAAGAGATTGAATAAATGAAAACTAAAATAATGTAAAATTTTAATAAATGATTATGTAAGTGACTGTGAACATCTTTGTTGTAATTTCTGCATATTACAGGCTCCTAAGGAATTGACTAGTGGGCAGCGAGAGGAAGCCGAAAATCTCAAACAAGTTGGAAATTCTCTAATGAAAGAAAACAAATTCAAAGAAGCTATCACAAACTATACTCGGTATGCTGTTTGAGTTTTTGATAACATTTCACTTGTTATCTCTAGTTTTCATTATTTTCTTCTAGTTATACAGCTAAACTTTGCTCAACTTACTTTGACTTTACAATAACTATTAATGACCAATAACTAATTTCCGCCTTTAATGGAAGTAATGTTTAGGCATATTATAAATTACTGTTTGGATTGAATTACTGTATTTGACAGCATATAAGGTGAACTCCCAATTCAGTGCAGCAAACTCAAGAAAAAGTCTTAACATCACTGTTAAAATTTAAATTATAGTTCTGTTTAATTTTCAAGTTTCAGTTTTCACATTGCATTCTGTTGTAATGATATATTCCAGTTGAATAAACATGTTCAGTATCTCCATCACTCCTTTGATGTCACAGAAATGAGAAAAAACATAACAAAGGCCAAACCATTGCTTATTAAACCTAGGGGTCATTTTTTGAACGGTAATTTTTAGAAAAAGTATATCTTATATGCTGTAATTGTTAACCATTTGCACTTAAAAGGTGAAAGACCATTTCTTACTTTCAAAATCTTCCCATGTAGACCTATATACTTAGAACACTTTCTGTGAGATGTATTTATTTTATTTTCTGTAGTTTTATTCCCTTCATAAAAATGCTTATAATGACTGAACAAGATCAAGGACAAGAATAAGGTTATAGCATTAAGGAAAGTGATTACTAAATGATTCTTATTTTTATAGCAAAAAATAGTTGTAACTCAATCATTGTTCATGAGAACCTTGTTAAAATGTTCCAAAATTTGTCATCTTCATTTACTATAATTTTAAGGAATATTGGCATTGTTTCACTCAATTTTATATTAAATTTCTTGTCAATTTTACTGGATTGCATTGGAAAATAGTTCTGAGCACATGGTGATAGATGGATGAGCTTTTGCCATTGAATTTTGACTCTTGACAATACAAACATCTCAAGGGAATAACAAGTGTGAAAAATAGCGACGTGTCGGGCAGGTGTTCTAACCACTGAACAACCATGCCGCATGGTAGTTCAGTGGTTAGAACACCTGTCATGATTAAAGACAGAATAGAAAGAGATAGCTAGCTAAAGAACAAGAAGAAAACTAATTTGTGGATTAAAAACCTAAGCTGAAGGCCTAGGAAAAAATTCCACAGCAGGAAAACACTCAACAGAATGTGAGTGTGAAAAACCTGCGAAACCTACATACATCGAGAGCTAAATTTTATGAAGATAGTTGGTTGGAACAGTTCCAAAGACAAGAAGAAAAATCTAATTAGATAATACAGATACATATAAAAATAAAACACTTACATAATAATTTCAATACACTAAAAAGACATAAGTAAAAAAGGCATAATATACTGACATTAACAATAATTGAAATGTATAATATAATGAAACATGATAGAAAAAGTATAAAATGTAGTGAAAAGTCAACAAAAGCACAATAAAATGAGAATTACAATAAAAAGAAATTGTTTCGGACGGCAGATAAGGACGAGGATAGATAAGGACAAGCAAAAATAGCGACATGACTGGGACTCGAACCCAGGTCTCCCACTTTCAGGGCTGTGGAGGCTGCTTGCCATGCTCGCAAAGCATTCCCTTAACAGTGTGGAAGAGACGCAGCATGGTAGTCCAGTGGTTAGAATACCTGCCCAGAAAGTGGCAGGTATTCTAACCACTGTTTTCAAGTTTTCACACTTGATATTCCTTTGGGATCAGCCGCAAGACTTAATCGTGCATTACACCTTTCCTTAATCCTTAGTAAAAAGATCATATTCTCAGTTATCAAAAGCAAATTGTAAACTTAGGGGTCATGTACATTGTTTAATGCTCCTGATCAATTAATTTAAGGTGTTTTATATTAATAATTCTGAATATGACGAGGAGTATGTGGCAGTGACCAATTCATCCATGTGTACTGCTAAGTAGCCATTTAATCTCCCATTTTACCTTTTCAGAGCAATTGAAATTGATCCTAACAATGCTGTCTATTATTGTAACCGTGCTGCAGCCAATATAAAGCTGGGTGTGTATGGAGCCGCTATTGAAGATTGTAATCAAGCTCTTCGAATTGATCCCCGTTACAGCAAGGCCCACAGCCGTTTAGGGTGAGTTTTTCTACATTCCATTCTATTAGAATTTTGGAATTAAAAAGGAAAGGAATGAGGAATTAAAGATAACATAAATTAACTATCAAAATTCTATTTCAATTCTTTATTTGTATTCATAGTTATTCCACCATTAAAAGACCCAAGTATACGCTCTGTTAAAAACAGATTGGACCTATATGATGTGACATCTTTTGGTCAGTTACCATATTTTCTGGTAGATAACACACGCCTACTAGATAACACGCATTTAAAAAATTTCTTCTGTGATACATGCATTGATAATGCGTATTTCAAAATTGTTATTATGTTGACAAGAATGTTTTTTCATGTTGTGATGATTTTACTGTGGTGCAAACCACAGGGTTTATTTTTGCTTTTACATTGTTTGTAGTATCTTTTCTGCCCGCATAGTGGGTCAGCATATTGTGTTCTTTTCCACTTCTGTTTCTACACATGATGGTGCAGCAGTAGCTTTTTGTGCCTAGCCATGCTGAATGTGTGTCTATCCTCATCGGACGATGGGATGCATCTCAACAATAAATAGTGTTATTGGAATCATCTCAGTACTCATTTCTGAACGACATCTAATAGAATGTTTTTTCACTACTGTAATATTTATGATAATTACTCTTGTATTTTGAATGGAATTATTTGATTAGGTTAACATTTACAATATGTTGGTTGAAATAAAATTGCCCTAGTACGTATATACTCTGTGACTTCCGCGATATATGACATGTGTTGTTTAGTCATTTGTTTCAAAGTTCAATACTCAAGATATTCAATGAAACGAGATTTTCCGTTGTATAATCACGCACTATTACTTTTATCATTTTTCTATATTTTTTGTATAGATAACACGCAGGTTATCTACCAGAAAATGTGGTAGTAATCTTTCATGAATTACAGCAAGGGTGTGCAAAACGACCTGAGGCCATTCTAGAATGAAATCTACGATGTAACAAATATTTATAAAATATTATTTCTTTAATGCATTTTGTTCTTTTATTAAAGTTGATAAGATTTGTTGTTAACGCACAGCATTATTTTCATGGCAAAATGTTGAGAATATTGGGAAATCAATATAACAGTGAAAGAAATTTGTCCAACCAAAAGCCTAAATTGTCAAAAAAAAAACTTGCATTTCCCACAAAATGGATGCTTTCAATTAATTGACAAAGTAGTTAAAGAGTTAAGTATAAACAAGAAAGAAGCTCTAGAGAATTTTTAATAACCTTTCATTGGTAAAAACACTGACCATGACTTCAACTTTAATATACAGTTGGGAAGTCAACTAACATCTTCAATTCACAGAAAAACTTTCAAGTGGATGCTACTCCAAGTTTTGCCATGGTGTATAATACAGTCAAGTAGTAAATTTTTTATAGATAGCAAATTTGTAAAGAAATGTATTATTGATGTGATTGCAGTTGTTTCTTGACTTTGTTAGTATGCCCAGGAGAGTAACAGCCCATCAAGTGTAGGTAGTACTGTATTTATTAGCCCTTAAGACACACTTTTTCCTGTAAAAGTTTAATCGAAAACTGGCCTGCTTCTTATGGGCGGTGAGAATATTAACTGATCTCTGGAATAACTGCACTATAACAATTGTAAATGATGTTGTGCCTTGACTCATGGGTTTTCTGATCGCTGTGGAAGGCTTTCTAACAATGTTGTGTTTTAGTCTGATTCTTCAGTAAATGACTTCTTTTGTGTATCTTGTTTCTTTGTTTCACTTATAAGTAGTTATCTATGGGTATTATCTTTGTTTCATTCACATGAAAAATCACAGTGCGTCTTATGGGCCAGGAAATAGTGTAAGTTGTGATTTACATGACCGGTTGAAGTGGCAGTTACATCTTTCATATAGTATTTGCTAGCACTGGAAAGTACCAATCTAAGAAATCCATCACTGGGTTGATTATTCTTGTTAAATGAGAGAATAAATCTTTTGAGGTACTTAGTAATTGTTATCCATCACACTTTGAAAGGCACAAGTTATCTTAGGTGTCACTTCGTATTAGGAGTTGTCGGAGTAATGAATTCTGAATCTTATCAGGTATTCTGTCAGGGTAATGACGTTCCTGATAAATTGTATACATTGTGTTTTATGAGTACAATATATGTTGTGTACTCAGTTTATCTTTACTGACCATCTGTTATGCAAGCAGTTGTGATGAATAGTTACATCTTAACACAGATTTTCTTTGTGTGAATTTGTTTAGCATTATACCATGTAAATTTAACAGCCTTCAGTCTGCAAGGTTCATATAGTGTATTATTAGAGAAATATGTAATTAATATTTTAATTAGGGAACTCTCAAGTTAAGGCCAAAACTAAACCTTCCCTTATTTATTTCAGCTTTGCATATTCAGCTATTGGAAATAATGCACAAGCTAAATCTTGTTATCAAAAAGCATTAGAAATTGAGCCAGAAAATGAAAGTTATAAGACTTGCTTGCGAGATATTGAAGCACATTTGGGAAGCTCTGGAGCAGCACCATTTGCAGAAATAGCAAATATGCTTCCTAATATGGATTTGTCTGGCTTGTTAAATAATCCTCGTTTCGTAGATTTGATGGGAGATCCTGGAATTCAGAGACTGTAAGTTATGAATGCTTTAATTATATCTTGTACTTCCTAAGTGTTGTGTAATATTTAAAAGGAAGTTCAGTAAGACCATGCTATGGAATGAGTTATCATTCTTGAAATATCTTATGCTCTGGGAACTGTAGCTGAATTATTACTTTTTAAAAATAGGTTTCAGATTAACAGACCCCTGATCTAATTGAATATATCCTAATACAGTAAAAACTTGGATTTTGAGCATAATTCTGTCCAGAAACATGTTCTCAATCCAAAACATTCATGTATCAAAGTGATTTCCCTATAAGAAACAATGGAAACTCCGTTGATCATGATTCACTCCAAAACCTAAAAATATGCGTATACATAATGATGATTATCAGGGAAGCAGTGATCACGTGATACTCAGCAGACAAAACATCATATATGTACTCCATGTATTGCTCATATTGCAAGAACTCACTCGTATCAAGTTAAAATTTATTCAAAGCTTTTACTCATTTTGCTAAACAGTTGCAAACCAACTTACTGACAAGCTGGCCAAGGTTGGACTGTTTGGGGAAATTTTTCTGCTTCCCATTAATATTAAGAGGATGGGAAATAAGAATTATTTAAGTCTTTTTCTGAGGACAGTTTAAAAATAGTATTAAATAATTTGAAATCATAATTTATAGTTGGTATTAAAATCGATTAAATCAACTGCACAGATATTCCTTTCTCGTCTTGAGTTAACCATAAATAATACTTTTCTCTAAACTTTAGCCAATCCTTAATTTCACATAATAATCTCTCCTATATAAGTCCTGTTTACCACACAGAAAACAATAAATAATGTTGTTGACAGCTTTCGGGCACACAGCGTTGTTTGTCGAAGGATGACAACGTTTCGCCAGTGCTTCTGCTGGCTTCTTCAGGTCAGAAGTGACCTGAACCTTCCGACCTGAAGAAGCCAGCAGAAGCGCTGGCGAAACGTCGTCGTCCTTCGACAAACAACGCTGTGTACCCGAAAGCTGTCAACATGGATAATTACAGCAAAAGCCTTTGTTCCAGAATAAATAATGTTATTGTAATAAGAATAATGGTTGGCTACCTTCTGTCTCCGCCCTTAAGATGCAGTCGCCCGGGTGCAATGCACCACTCGCACCCATAGGACTGCATGGCTCTGCATCCATTAATAAATTAAAGGAAGGATGATAAAGACTTGAGTAAACATTTAATGAAACTTTATTATGTAATTGGTGCTGGGTAATCTCAGTACATTTCAACTCAATGCAATATTGGCTGAAAATAAAAGTCATTTATAAAGTAAAAATTCTTGCCATAAATATGAAGCTTGGCCTGAGTCCCTTAAATTTGATCTTTGCCTTTGCTCTTTAATTGTCTGAAAATCTTTTTTAAGAAAGAAATTGGAGAAACTGTTTTCAGATGGAAATTATTTTGTAGATGATTAAACATATTATAAGATATGAGTAGAATCATTTGGTGTAACATAATGAATTCCATGCCTAATTCTTTATTGAGAACTAGAATGGTTGCTCTCTTACAATACTGAAGGTAATACCTGATTTCTAATTTGTGATGATTAAGTATTGCACTACAGAAAGTAATTCTGGGTAAATGTATCATAGAAACTCAAGAAGTAAATTTGAAATTCTTAAAAATTATAAGTCTCCTAATGTAGGCAAGGAGGGCTAGGCTTTTGTGAAGTAAACACTATTGAATTAATTCAAATCTAAGATAGAGGTAAAAGAGTTTATAAAATGTATGACAGAAATATTTTAATGAAAATGAAGCAAATCTCCCTTAGGTTTTTGCAAAACAATTATTGGTATGTTTTTAAGGAAACTTTGTTTCTGATGCAGAATTCTACTGTTTCTAGGGTTGAAGGAGTTTTTGGGATGTCTTCTGGAGGGAATGTACAGGATCTTATTTCACTGTAAGTAATCAATTGTGTGTCAGTCCTTTTTGTCATCATGCTATTTTCAGTTTTAATTAAGTGCTGATTAATGTCACATTTAAAGCTGATTACCTTATATGCATGGAATAAATTTCATTCCATCTGTAATGAAAGCCACAGAAACTATGCATAACTTAAGTGTAAGAAAGGTACTTTATTCTTTGATAAATAATTTTTGGATTTTAATCTTTTTCCATAGAGTTGTTGATGTTTTCTTTACGCTATTTATTAAATATATCTGTTTTCAATGTTGTTAGAGTACACAGAAATGTCTTCTACTTAATTTGTTCTGCCATTTAAGAAACATTTCTCTGAGATTTGTTTAAACTAATTTTTGTTGCAGCTGTTCTCCAATTTTCTTGGAAGAGTAGAATATCTAGTAAGTCAGAACTCTCTGCGTAATAGAATTACTGATCTTTTTTTATCAGTATGTTTATTACTGATCTTTTTTTATCAGTATGTTGATTTGTTGTGATCAATATGACAAAGAAATAGTGTGGTGAGAAGAAGGGAAGATTATTGGGAGATGAATGAAATTTGAATGCAAGAGATATATTAAAGCTGTGAGCTTATGTAAATCTGACATGCATAGTGTTCAATGAAATGGAGTTTGTAATTTTTTGGAATTCCTCTAATATTCATTGTATAAACTCTAACCTGTTTAATAGCTATAAAGTAGTTTGGGTATGATTAGGTTCTGTATCCTGTTACTATAATTCCATCCTACTTGATGGGGGCATTTATCAAACCCAATTATCAATACAGAGCTAAATTTGTTATTCTACAAGAATACACTTGAAATTTTAAAGGAGAATTAACAGTTATGATATGATAGTATATCTATTGTAAATTTCATGGCTTAAAGTTTTAGTATACAACAGTTATGAATGTTGACTTCATATTGACAATTTACAAAATAGTCTTTTATGCATTAAATATGCACAAATGTTTACCAAATCTATTCTGTATCAATCATACAGTCTACTAGTCATAATTATATAATTATAGAATAACGATTGATACTCAGGCTTAGGAAAACCAGATGAATGCAATAACAGGCATTTTTAAAATAAGTGAAGTTTTGTTATGTTTGCTTGGTACGTTTACTGGTAGTTTCCTAATTCTTTTGACAAAAAATTACAGAATATTAATTATTATTAATGGAAACAGGCAGACTCCAATTGCATCCATTTTAATATATACTTACAAGCAACCATTCCCTAACCAGAAAATCCGACTATCCAGGACTTGAACGCAGAGCCACAGTGTTGGAGGGGTAGCATGTTAACCACTCCACCATCACAGACAGTTGAAAATACAATGGTGAATGAAAGTTTTGCAAAACTGAAACATAAATAATAGAATAAAAATTTTGGTCATAAATTTTTTAGTATTGATTACATTTATTAGAAATTATGTACCTTCAAATTAATGACAACGGTTAAATAACAAAGGGTTAAATTGATCTTTCACTGCAATCATTCAGATAATTTATCATAAAGTGTGGGTTATTTACTCATATGTCATTAAATATTGGAAAATGTTGCTTGTTTATGTAAGTCTTTAGCTAGGCATAGAAAGAATATTCTCCAAGCACAGGAATTAACTTAATGCCAGAATTTAAAATTAGGTTTAATTTTTGGCAGAACCTGATATTGATCTTGAGTGTGCAAGATGATTTTCCATAGATTTCTTGGCAATAAAATGCTTACGTAGTAAAGTAAGATGTAAAATAAGAATAATAGTTGTGATTTCTTTTATTATATATCCAGGGGTCAGCAGTTAACCTCAAGGCTACAACAGGCCACTGCAAACCCTGCTCAAAATGCTTCTAATGAACAAGGAGATGGGTCTAATGGTTTCCCTGATTTGATCAGACCTCAGGAAGGTGATGCCGCTCCTACTTCTCAGGGACAGAGTGCAGATCCGCAACAGCAAGAAATAAAGCCAGATGTGGTTCAACAAACTGTTGAAGAAAATCTTTCTGATAGTAGAAATGTTGCCCCTCCAACGTCAGCTAGTTCTGTGCCCAGAGGAGCACCTTCGATGGCACAGGGTGATGTTCTTAACCAAAATAATTCAGGAAATAATGAGCATTTGAGGCAATGATAATTCTATGTATTTCCTCATTGTTTTTTATTAAAATATATGTTAGCCACCAGTACCTGTTTTAACTTCAATTCCTGATATTATTTAAAAGGCACAAGTTATGTGGGGAAGAACAAAATGGTGACTATTTGAAGGACTGATAAGTGATGTATTCCCCTATCATTTATTTTGTATTAAAATTCATGTTAGCAAATCCTATTTTCCTTCAGTTCTTAAAAGTTTCAAAAATAATCATTTTTAATGGAAAACAATGACTTCCACTGATTCTGATACTGAGGAATTTCTACTTTGACATCTCTTAGTCATGACTATTTTTATGTTCTCATATTTTTCTCTCTCCCCCTCTTGGTGGATGCTCTGCATATTTTTACAATCATGCTTAGGGAACTCAAGTGCTAGTATCGGCTATTGAAAATTGAGTAACATGTCTTATGATGAAGAAATTCTTCATGCACTGGGTCAGGAATATGAGCTTGAGCCAGGACCAGCTTTACTTGATAGGCTGTAAATTAGGACCTCAAAATCTAAGAAAGTTTTGATGCTTTCATAAGTTACTTAAGTCTCCTAAATACCTCCCAATTATTTTCCTTGGAACTCTATAGCCTCTATTATAATGTATACTTAAACTAGATTTTAACTAATGTTCACTTTAAGGTACAGTATTATAGTGTTTTCTTAAAGCGAAGATTATAGTTAATCTCTTGTATATGTGATGGATTAGCATGGTATTAGTTACAATCTTTACTTTAAAGTATACATTATGACACAGGGCCTATGATTCTGTAGTATCTATTGGGAATTCAAAGTGGTTTTACAAGTAAAATAACCTAGGACCTCTCCCATGTAAAGCTGTCCCTGGCTTTAGTGTAAACATTATTGGGCTTTTTTGCCTTTGATCATTTTTGACTTTCTCTGAGAGATTCATTTTCTTTGCAATTTGTCAGCTATTCAGAAAATGGTTTGTTTCTGTTGGTGTGAAATGAAATTCTGTGATAATATTAAATTCTGTAAACATTATGTTTTCCAGGAAAGTCATCCATGGAAATAACTTCAACATAAATTGTTTAAGTCTTCTATTTTGTGAAAGATGATTTATAAGAACCATAATTTCTTGAATTGCCCTCCAGTGAATTATGGTATTTTTCAAATCAAATATCTTATTTAATATAATTTCTGTTGATGTCAATTATACATAATACTGCTAGTTATTATTTAACTTGTTTATCTTTAAGACTTGAAAGATTCTCTTTACTTTTATGCATTTAAAAATTTGCTGCTTTTTGATTATATCATAGGAATATCCCATCAAGAAAATGTATTATTTCTATACAATAGATCATGAGTTTATCATATAAGTTGTAAATACATATGGAAAACTGTGCGTGAAATCATGGAACATCTCCAACTAAAAATCAAATCTCCAACTAAAATTTTCTCTTTTATTACACTTGCCTTTCTCAAAAGCTGTATTGGTGGTGCTTATTTACAAGGGAAAGTCAATAAGTAAGTTACAAATCGTGACAGAAAAGAAACTAATGGGGATAATGGCATACAAATAGCATTTATTTTTCAACGTAATCTCTATACAAATTTAAACACTTACCTCACCATTTCACAAGTCCCTGGAAACCTGCCACGTAAAATTCTTGTGGTTGCTGTCGGAACCACGTGCGCACTGCTCTTTCAACCGCATCATCACCCAGCAGGAGCACACTTTATGGAAGCCTAGCCCATTGTGCATCATGTTGTAAGCCTGGCCATGTGAACAACCAATAGCAGTGACTATAGTGTTGGTGATGACCCTCCTGTCTGCTCGGATGATGTCTTTGATGAGTTGCAACGTTTCCAGTGTGGTGATCTCCACCGGCCGACCGACTGTTCGTCTTCGATACTTGTCCGCCCTTCCAAGAACTTCTGCACCCAATTATGGATTGCCTGATGAGACAAGCAATGTTCACCGTACATAGCCAGCATTTCTTTGTGGATATCCTTTGCTGCCATATTTTTTGGCAAAAAACCTCACAATGCCACGCTGTTCTATCGTGGTACACGTGTTCAGGGGTGCCGCCATCTTGTAACTGCTGCTAGGTCTGCACAGTCATGCGCATACCAATCATTGCGCATCACAATAAGAGTAGATTGTGCAGATATCTAGCGCTAACATTTTCCTGCTCTTAATTAAAAAACTTAGGTAGCAACTTGGATTTGTAACTTACTTATTGACTTGCCCTCGTATATTCAATGTTCTTGTTTATGGTAAGATTCTTAGGGATTTAGAAATTATGTCGTTGTTTGGCTTTAATTCTTCTGAATTAAAAATGGACACCCAATTTTNAATCTTGTTTCCACTGTTCTTCCTGTTTCTCCTATGTACACTTTTCCGCACTCGCACGGTACTTCATATATTCCTGCTGTTTTTAGCCCTAGTTGATCCTTTACATTCGTTAGGAGGTTTCCAAGTTTTCTTGGGGGTTTCTGGACCGTCCGGATGTTGTGTTTGGTCAGGATTCTTGAGATTTTTCCTGAGATAGGGGCTATGTATGGGATACACGCCGTTGCTGTTGGTTCGTCCTTTTTTGTTGTTTCCTTTTCGGTCAGGGAGCCGGCATTTTTTAGGGCCATGTCTATATTTCTCCTACAGTGACCATTTCGTCTCAGGGTTGTTTTTAGATGTTTTATTTCTTTACTAATGTTTTCTTCGTCGGAAATTGTGTATGCACGATGGGCGAGCGTTGTGAGTACGGACTTTAATTGGGCTGGATGATGGTGGCTCTTTCCATATTTTAGGGTGTATCAGTGAAATATTAAGTTTAATATTTTATCTCATAAATTAGCATGAAATTATGGAATGGATCACTGTTACTGGTGCTCAGGTTGATGGATTTGCTCCTCCATTGGAGTGTTTCTGTATTCAAATGCTCAAAATAATTTTCCTTAGCAAACATCCTCTAGCCCTTAGTCTTAGACCTAGATGAGAACAAATTAGGCTACTTATTATGAGAAGCCATGCTAGGCATTTACCCTCACTAGAACCAGCTCTAGTGGCAGTGAAAACTATGATTAACAGGTAAGCATTACTTTAGGATAAAGATTTGTGGTACTAAGTCTTCATTTCTTGTCATTGTCTTTTTAACTAAATTAAGTGTGCTGCTTGATCATGCACCTATCATAAATTTTGGGAAGTTCAAAAGCTGTCCCACTCTCCTCCCTTAAATTTTTGGTAATATAAAACCCAGATTACATCAAAGATTTTTATATTTGTTTGCTTTCTATGGTTGACGGTATTAATCTGAACCATTAGGTGTATGTCAGCACATGAATTCTATAGGAAGTTGTTCTTAAATGGTTACATTTAAAATTATTTGAGCAAAGAATTAATCAAATGAGTGATTTTGGGGTTAGAGTAATTTCTAATATAGAAGGCATAGGAGAATTCTTAAGAAATATTTCTAGAATCTTCTCTACAAATTGTTTGGCAAATTTTCTAGATTATCTAGCACTTAGTAGCAGCTTTCAGAATTTGTTCTTGAAATTACCTTTAGAGTTACATACTTTGTTAAATGAAGATTACAATAACTCAAATCCAGCAAAGCCTTTGGAAGTACAGTCAGTTCCGCTTAATCGGGACACATTGGGACTAAGACATTTTGGCAATTTAAAGCAATTTCTATAAAATGTGAACATTAAAGCATTTTCTTTCGACATGTTAATAAATTATTGAGCAGAAATATGAAATACAGAAAAATATAATGAAATGCAAAGAAAATAAATAAAACAATTTAAACGTAATTAATCGAGCCAGTCATACTGCATTCCCTACCTGTCTTACAGCCTTCACTCTGAGGTATTTCATCCTAGGGAAGGAATAAAACACCGGAAATTCAATATTGTTTAATTAAAAACTATAAAATTTTAAGTAAAATAAAATTAT
>KZ308852.1:24913-37177 GCA_000376725.2 Ladona fulva | reverse complement strand
TAATCGGGACACATTGGGACTAAGACATTTTGGCCCAATTAAGCGGCTGCCCCAATAAAGCGAATTTCCATAAAATATAAACATTAAAACATTTTCTTTCGACATTTTAATAAAATATTGAACAGAAATATGAAATACAGGAAATTAAAATGAAATGCAAAGAAAATAAAATAATAATACGAGTAAATGATGGTCAATAGGTGCCTGTCATACTACCTTCACAGCCTTCACTCTGAGGAATTTAATTCTACGAAAAGTATAAATCACCATAAATTCAATAATGTTTAATTAAAAACTATAAAATTTTAAGTAAAATAAAATTATTTGATTATTTTTATAGTAAATTGTTAAGGAAATAATAGTTATCTACCTACAATCTTTTTTTTTTCAAAAATCCATCAAGAGTTATCTGATCCTTGTTTTTAGAAGTTTGCATTTCTAGCCCGAATATAAATACCTTTGCCTCTTGGTTAGATACAAGCATAGCTGGATTATCATTTTCGTCACTTTCTTTTTCAATTGTTTTGTTTTTCAAATTAATTCCATCGACAATTTAGTTCTAACAGTCTTCATTTTAATCGTAACATAGTAATTTGTCCTCTATTGTTCAAAACACTGGGATATGTATGTATGATCATTATGGATGTAGTCGACTTCCCTATTGTTACCTGGTTAAGGACTAGGGTGCTTAAACATCTGAATTTGATTTTCCTGAGGGAAGGGGGACTTCCTGAAATAACATGAAACCTGAGCAAAATGAAAGAAAAATCTATTATTGTTAAGCTTGCGGTAAGCAAGCAACTTTTACTCGTAGTAAAACCATTAACGGCTTTACCTCTTGGTTAGATACAAGCACAGGTGGATAGCTTCATCACTTTCTTCTTCAATTTTTCCTTTTTTCAATTTAATTCCATCAACATTTGAGTATTCACAGTCCTCATTTTGATTGTAACATAATAAATTGTCATCTATTGTAGAAAATTCTTTGTTATTTACTACATGAATTGTTAATATTTCCTCATTTTCCTGAATGCTCAAATTTTCCGGAATCTCCAAAGGTTTTAAGCCACTAACAGCTAAGCATGTATGGTGCTGGTTTTCATAGTTCTCCAGCTGACAGCAACAAACTGTATTCCTTGCAAAAGGGGAATTTTTCTTTTTATCTCTGTAGCGGTTGAGGTACTCATGAACAGGTTTTCATCTACTAATTCCAGAATATGATTAACCAATTTTCCTCGATACATGTTTTTAAACTTTTTATTACTCCCATATGCAACGGTTGTAGTGACGATGTGTTATTAGGAGGAAGAAATTCCAGCTATATTTTGTAGATTATCTAAATGAAGGTTCACTGCACAATTGTGGAAAAGCAACAAATCATGTCTTTTCTTAAGTTGTGATTCCATGTCTCAACTCATCAGTCAATTCCAAAAAATTTCTGAAGTCATCCATGCACATTGATTTGCATGGTACTCCACTGGCAAATACACTCTTGACCCCTTAAAGTATAGAGGTTTTTTCCTAAGATAAGTAGTTTTCATTTGTTTCAGAAAGTCTTCACGGGAGACTAACCGGATTGTTTCTTGGTGTAGAACCAACGTTTCGGCCACTTTCACCGTGGCCATCTTCAGGGTGTATCCCTCAGCGGGTAATGCCGATACCCGCCTAAATGCTCTCTTTATATATCTAACAAAGGGAAGGAGCCGCTTGTTTTCCTTTCATTTGATTGGTCCTTTGTTGCGCTCGTGTGCTTGGCCGTTATGTTTGTTTTTTGACCGTTGTTGTCGTTTTTCTCGGATAGTTTGAATTAACGGTTCCCAGGCGGATGGTAGTTGGAACCCGTCATCCTTATTGAAATTATTATTATTTTTTACCCGAATTTCTATTGATTCCTTTACGATTCTCTCCCAGAATCTTTCTGATTTTTCAAGAACTTTGGAATCTTCAAATTTAATTTTATGTCCGTTATTAACGGAGTGTTCTGCGATAGCTGATTTTTCTCCTTGTGCTAGGCGGACATGTCTTTTATGCTCTTTTAATCTTGTTTCCACTGTTCTTCCTGTTTCTCCTATGTACACTTTTCCGCACTCGCACGGTACTTCATATATTCCTGCTGTTTTTAGCCCTAGTTGATCCTTTACATTCGTTAGGAGGTTTCCAAGTTTTCTTGGGGGTTTCTGGACCGTCCGGATGTTGTGTTTGGTCAGGATTCTTGAGATTTTTCCTGAGATAGGGGCTATGTATGGGATACACGCCGTTGCTGTTGGTTCGTCCTTTTTTGTTGTTTCCTTTTCGGTCAGGGAGCCGGCATTTTTTAGGGCCATGTCTATATTTCTCCTACAGTGACCATTTCGTCTCAGGGTTGTTTTTAGATGTTTTATTTCTTTACTAATGTTTTCTTCGTCGGAAATTGTGTATGCACGATGGGCGAGCGTTGTGAGTACGGACTTTAATTGGGCTGGATGATGGTGGCTCTTTCCGTTCAGGTATAGGTCGGTGTGTGTAGGTTTTTGATACACGCTGTGGCCTAGCGTGCAGTCCGATTTGCGTTTTATGAGAATGTCTAAAAATGGAAGGCATCCGTTTTTCTCCATCTCCATTGTAAAGGTTATATTTGGATGTCTGTTGTTCAGATGCTCAAAAAAATCTTTCAACGCTTCTTCTCCATGTGGCCACACCACAAAAGTATCGTCAACGTATCTGAAATAGTATTTCGGTATTTTCTTTGCTGCGTTGAGGGCTTTTTCTTCAAAATGCTCCATGAAGAGGTTTGCCACTGCAGGAGAAAGAGGGGAGCCCATTGCCACACCCTCTGTTTGTTCATAAAAATTCCCTTGATACACACAATTCCCCTGACACACGCTAACCTCAACCTACTTCATGTATCAAGGGAATTTTTAAAGAGATTATCAGAAAAGTAACTTTAAATTGATTGTATGATCATAAAGATAATTGATTTAAAAATATATGATTGGGACCTACTAGAACATTCTGTAATCTTTTATTTACCACTCAATTTTTCTAGATAAAAGTCAGTAATGGACTTCGATAATTTATGATGTTACCAATCCAACTTTGATTTGAAAGAGTTTTGACATTTTTGGAAAATTATAAGCTAGGATTATAATAGCTAACAAATGAGACTAGAATTGAAAATCTGCCAAGAGCAGATAATTCCAGAACTTTGGGGTAAGTACTAATTTAAATATCACTTTCAAGGCAAAAACTTGGTATTTAAAAGGAGAAAAATTGAAATTGTAAATTCATCAAAGTAAGTAGTTAAGAGTTTGTCTGAGATAATTAATTCAAATTCCAAGATCAACAAAAATAACTCAAGATTAACTTTGTCTAAATGTTCAGGCAAGATAAGTTAATAGGTTTAAGTGCAAGAAAATCTCTGTCATAAAGAATAAGTGATATAAATTCTAAATATTTTAAGTTTTTTAAGTAAATCAACATGAGGTGCAGATTGCAGCACCATGCTTAGGCTGTATTGAGTGTTGGTAAGATCTCAGCAGTATCTGCACATCTCACAGATGTGCAGTTTACACCTTTTGATGAGAAATATAATTAAAGATGTCATCCACAATACCTTTGGATAGGCACTGGTGCTTATGGTACATCTCCTACCTTCTGTGTATGCTGATGCTGGGGAACCACCTCTTGCAACTTGATGTTTAATTATGTTGCTAAAGTTTTATCTTTATATCTATGTTTTAACTTATTTTCCAATCTGTCTTTTAGTATCTTTTTACCGAATGACAAAATCTACCCAAAAGTTGAATGCCCATTTTAACAACTTTATTTTAGCTCAGAATTTTTACTTGCCCAATGTCAATGCAACAGGATGTTCTAAAAACCTTTCTTGACTGATGCCCAGTCCCATTTATCAATGCCCAAGCAATACAAAACCTCCGTGCAGAGAAGCACACAGACCAGCAGACCTGGGAAATTTTGGAGGACATCCTCCACTTCCATTTCCACCTAATTTAACACCCTTGTATGCAGATTAACCTGAATTAGAAAGGTCATGCTTATGTAGTGACCCCATTTGATATTTTAACCTGCTATTAATTTATCTTAGTATCATTCAGAGCAAATTATGGTTTCCATTCTTTCTGTTTCCACAGCTCTGATATAAAATTCACAATACTCTTTAGCCACAAATACAAAGACTATCCAAGATCAGACAAAAATAAGTTTCCCTATGCTATAGAACAGGGTTGTCCAACATATGGCCTGTGGAAGGTTTATCAGCTAATAAATCATCTCAAAGTTTCCTAAAATAATTTAAGAGAAACGTTTTGAATATCTTTGTTCTTCAAGCATTTGTGAAAATTATTGGTTTTAACAAAAACTAGCCTTTTATGTAATAATTTGATTGTTAATCTGCTTTTTATGTAATTTACTGATAAATAAGATATTAGCTTACATGTGCAGAATTTTTGGTGCAAACAATATTCATGAAAATAGTTAACCCAAATACAAAATACTTGTAAGTAATCCTCATTGTTCTTCATGATTGATGAAGTTCCTAATGCCATAGCTGCAAAGGTTGGACAACCCTATGGAAAATAAATAATGTTTAAAAGTACAAAAAAATACCTATTCATTACCTTATGACATGATCACCATGTTTTTGGAGACATATTTGGTTTCTTAGCAACAGCTTATGTATCCAGGCATCTATATCCATGGCACAGGCAAACTTACTTTATGATACCTCCCTTGGAATTTCATGTGAATGGCATGGTTACCATCTTTGAGCAAATGTAACGATATGTGGCTCCATGGAGAGGATTTATAGACTGTCTTAACCTTGATAGTACCATAAACTCATCAAATCATTTTATCATTTATAGAAAATCAATCTGTGGAAGTATTTGCCATTGTGAATTCAGGTTGGGTGGAAAAACCAACAAGGTGTGATTATCTTGGCAGAAGCCATGTGAGAGACCTAATGTTGGCTTTGGAGATCATGACTCTTCTCCTCCCTTTCCAACAACCGTGTCACAGTCTCAAATGCGCACTGCATTTGTTGCAGTTGACAGCAAATAGGGATTTTGTGGAAGAAGAGGAAAAGAGAGAAGACCTTAAGGAAGTGTTGGAAGAAATTTGTTTCCTTGTGATGAAGCAATGGAAATTGAAGTCTCACTGTATTATTTCAGAGTTGGAATGTTACTCAAATGAAGAAGTTGATATTTTATCCAAGTTGTTGAGGCAAAAACTAAGTGAAACAAGCACCTCTTCATCTGAATCTGCTGATGAAAAGCTGAAAGAACTTGAATCGCTTGTAGACAGTATATCACTGTGAATTTCATTTTTAAACTATGGGAACATTCAATTTTCACTGGAAAAGTACAGCTCTCACTGGTAAGGCTTGTATGTGGAGTTTTATCCAAATAACCAAAGAAAAATGAAGTTGATTGCCTTTTGTTAGATGTTTATCTTAAGTTACCATTTATCGATTCTTGCTTCCAAAAAAATGAAAAAGACTTTCTCTATCTGGTGCATTTTGGATGGAATAATAAATATGTATGTGTTATGAATCATTCTGTGTATGATTAGTGTGTGGAAGTTTAAATTTTGAATTGACTTTCTTCTATCAGGAGAGCTTAAAAACCTTTATTTCTATGCAGAAAAGTAATTTTGTTAATAAAAAGAGTGTAACTGCACCAATGGTAGAAAAAGTGAATCTATATTTGTACTGCCCAAAGAGGAAAGTGCCTTTCTCACTGTTTTATTCTCCATAACTCACTGAATTGCATTACATCTATCCAGCAACATTGAAGGTGAGTTGGTTTGACTATTATGTCTGTCAGAAGATATAAGTAGTTGGTGAATCTCATGGGAACTATCAAGTAATTATGACATTCTGAAGAAAATGAGGTGCAAACTTGAGTCTAATCTCAACTATTAGGGCTGGATACTGATCGGAATTAGAATTTTTTGGACAATCAAAAAATTGCATTATGACAGTAAAACTTAATGTGAATCACTTTTTGTATATTAATTCAATATTTGAAACCTTTTTGTACTGTATTGTATAACAGTTAATTTTAGTTTTGTAATATGGCCTATGATTTTTATTTGATGCAGTAAATTATCCAAATTCGAATAGTTCAGTATCTTACAATTGTGAAAGTTATTTAAAGTGTGGTTTTTCTATTTTTGTGCTTTCATTTTGTCCGGTTGATTCCCAAATTCAGCCAAAAAGTATAATTTACTGTTATCAAAAAAATCTGTTCAGATTAACCGAACCTTCACATTATTGGTACTCAAATTATTGGGATCCAAGTGTAATTTAGTGAAAGCTTCCTTCAAAATTTAGTGACTGTGTATGTTGGATTATAAGCCTGTCTGTGCTATATTTTGATCACTGGTACTTATTGGAGGAATTATATTATTTTTCATGCCTCCTGTGTAGTTAGACACTGGCATTTTTATGCTGAAATACTATTAATTCTGTCATTAGCTCCTTCCACATTATTGAGATAATATTTTTTTCTGCCAGCCCTCAGTTTCAATCCTGCATTTTCACTAAATGATTAGTTGTTGATGCGGCATTTTTTCTCTATGGTTGAGATTTTTTTAATAGTTACAGTGTTTTCTTCTTTCAAAATTTCTGGTAAGTAAAAGTACACTTTGTTGTAAAGTTTCAGGAGAATTTATTGTTTTTATAGTTATATTTCATTATTAAAATTTCATTCTAATGCCTAACATTCTAAATATTTTTTCATTTGTATTTGTTCCACGAACTGTGGAGAGTCATTGAAATGGTGCTGGTATTTCTTAAACTTTTTCTGTTTTTTCAACTTCTTCATTTATAGCTATGCCTAATTAGGATGAGGAATCAGTTTGTAAATTTATATCAAAAGGTGTGCATCTTGAAACCCAAGGTTGGCTTTTTCCTTGGTCATGTTTTCTATTTTCCTTAACCTATGCTTTCTGTGCATCTGCTATGTGTTGTACCCAGTGATGGGTAAAGTACTGAAAAAATGTAATTGGGCTCAATTACAATTACACTGTCAAATTTGTAATTAATTACAATTTCAAATTACTCTTTGAAAAAGTAATCAGTAGGATTACAATTACTTTTTATTTTGCTCCTGTAAATGACGCAATTGCAGACAATATTTTCTCAAGCAGAGAGTACTAACATGTAAACCAACATTTGAGTTATTCTTTAATGCCATAGCATTAAAGAATAATTAAAATGTTGGATTTAGGCACTTTAGGCATAAATATTTACACCTGTGGATGAGGATGTATTCTAAAATCAACATCATGCAAATAAATAGGAAACATTCACAATATAATGAATATATTAAAAGGTAAAAACATCAATTTTTAAATATTTGAACTTACTTTGTATGGTGTCCATGACTGATGTCTTGATTTGATTCTTCTCCTCATACACACTTACAGCGATTGCTTCCTCTCTTCACCACATCTGCCAATGACATGAGAAGGTTTATGAACAAGCAAGTTGTATTTGTATTGCCAAACTTATATCGCATAACCCACGCAATGTAGCTACATTGTAGCATTTATACTTTCACCCACATTCACCTATCGTTTGACCCTTCTCAAGTTCTCGAACCCCTTCCCTCCGTGAAATCATCATATATCTAAAGGCTGGTGCCTTGTTGATGCAACCATTCCTCTCCATTACTTGCTGATTGCTTCAATGTCACATAGTTGCTGCATCCAATCCCCCTCTGAATCTCATCCAAATACTTCTTCCTAGGCCGTCCTCTTTCTTTCTTCCCTAGTACTTTCCCTTCAATAAATGTTAGCCATGAATGCAATGTGTCTGATGACATGTCCAATAAATTTTATTTTCCTCTTCTCCATTTCTGTTAATAATCTTCTCTCTTCTTGTACTTCCCTTAAAACTTCCAGGTTTTTCTTTCCATTCAGCTTGTTCTTGTCATCTTCCCCCTTATACACATTTCAGCAGCTTCAAGTCTACTCCTTTCTAATTTGCCCATAGTCCAACTTTCACTTCCATACAGCAGAGTATTCCATACAAATGTTTTTGCAAATGCTTTCCTTATATCTATATTCATGTATTTACTGGTTAAAATATTTTTCTTAGTCACAAATGCCTGTTTTGCCAAAGCAATCCATCTCTTCACTTCCATTAAGCTTCTATTGTCCTCTGTGATTATACTATGAAGATAGCAAAACTGTTCCACCTGATCAATTCTGGTGTTGGCAATTTTTATATTGGTTTTGATTTCTTCCTTTTTTTGTACTACCATTACTTTTGTTTTTTGTTTATTTACTTTTAATTTCCATTGTTTAAGAGTGTCTGAAAGGACTTGCAGCATTCGATTAATTTCTTTTTCGGAGTATGCAACTATAATGATGTCATCAGCAAATCTGATACTATGTATTCTTTCGCCATTGACTGTTACTCCAATTGTCTTCTCCTTCATGATCTGAATGGCTTCCTCAATGAACATATTAAATAGACATGGAGATAGGTCTAGGTCCTGGTCTAACTCCTTTCCTAATCCTGGCCTCTTTCTCTACCTTACTGATGATTATTTTTGTGCTTTGGTTCTGATACAGTAATTTAATCATTCTTCTATCCTTTCAGTCCAGTCCTATCTTCTTCATAGTTCTAAAGAGTAGTTCACATTGTTGAAAGCTTTTTCTATGTCAATTAATGTAAGATATGTCCTTCTATTCATATCCATCCTTCTCTCCAATACCATACGTAAGGCCAGGATTGCTTCTCTTGTTCCTCTGCCTCCTCTAAATCCAAATTGGTCCTCCCCAATATATGTATCTACCTTTCCTTTTATCCTGTTCTTAATTATGTTAATAAGTATTTTGGAAGCATGTGATAAGATTGATAGTGTTCTATAATTGGTGCAGTCGACTGCCTTTCCTATTTTAGGTATGGTAATGGTCCCGCATTGCATGAAGTCCTCTGGTATGATTCCTTTTTCGTAGCAGTCATTTATTACTTTGAATAATTGGTTTTTCATGTAACTACCTAATTTTTCAGCAATTTGGCAGGGATGGCATCCACACCAGTTGCTTTTCCGTCTTTGAGACTCTGAAGGGCATGTTCAAATTCATGTCTCATGATTGAGGGACCCTGCATTTCTCTTTCACATTCATTGATGTTTTCAATTAGATTATTTTCATCCTCGTAGTCCTTATCGTCCTACAGTTCTTCTATGTATTCTTTCCATTGAGAGCATACCTCATCACTGTCTATCAGCAATATTCCTTCTTTATTTTTTACTACTACAGATTTCATTCTAGGTTTGTACTGCAGGGCTCTGATTTTCTTGTATACTTGATCCTGCTTTCCTTTTTTCTGCTCTTCCTCAATCTCTTCAGCAATGTTTTTGGTCCATTTCTCTTTTTCTTCTCAGCATTTGGTAGTGTTGTGATTTTTAATTGTTTTGTAATCATCTACATTGTTTTCCTTCCTATGCTTATTCCTTTCCTGAATTAGGTTTAGTATTTCTTCTGTCATCCAAGGTTTTCTGGGCTCTAGTTTCCTTTTTCCTAAAACCTCATTTGTTGCTTCAATTATCCCCATCTTGATATTACTCCACTGCATTGGTTCGTCACTTTCATTAATTATTTCATTAGTTCTTTGTTCAAAAGCCCTCCTTGTTGCTTCTTCTTTCAATCCTTCTACTCTCCATTTCTTATTGACAGATCTCTTGGTTCTTTTAAATATAATTTTGCACTTGGCTAGCACCAGTGTATGGTCACTATGTCTATGTCTGGACCTGGGTAGCTGTGGCATGATTTTATTTGATTTTTGTACCTTTGCTTCATTAGTATATAATCTAATTGAAATCATCTTTTATTTGGTGCCTCCCATGTATACCTTCTTCTAAGCGGAACTTCAAATAATGTGTTTGTAATAACCATATCATTTTGATTGCAGAAATCTACCAGTTTCATTTATTTCCCCCAATACCTCTCATTTATTTCCCCCAACCCAAAGTTCCCTACTGTCCTATTATTATTATTAGATCCCACTACATTAAAATCGCCCATTATTGCAACATTATCTTTTGCATTAGTCAGTTTTAAAAGTTCTTCTTTATCTTTATACAGAGTCTCCACTACTTCTAAGTCATGAGCTGATGTTGGGAAATATGTCTGAATTATTACCAAGTCCCCAGGTGTACTTTTTATTTTAACCATCATTAACTGGTCACTGACATGGTAAGTGTTGCAAACATTACTCGACCATTTTCCCCTTATTATAACTGTCACTCCATTCTTGCCTCTTTTCTCATCACCACTATAAATTACTTTGAACTCATCGCTGTAGAAATCTCCAATTCCTTCCCACCTTGTCTCATATAGACCTAATACATCTATATCATTCTTCCTCATCTGGTCTTTCACTTCATCCAGTTTTCTGGCTTTCAGTAGCGTTCTTACATTCCACGTTCCCATCTTCATTGCATCTTGCGAGGGGTTTTGCTTGATAATGACCTGAGAAGCCCTCTTACTTCTCCTGCCAGATCTTGGGTTCTGAGCTCCATGATCAGNAAAATTTATATAATAATAATATTTATTTTGTCCTAATGATTTGAAATACAAATATAGGATTTGTCATAATTGCATTCTTAACTTTACACAGAGCGCATGTTAAAACCTTGAAATAAAGAAAGAAAAAAAACATATTACAACGTCATTATCAAAAAATTCCTTTACAGAATAAAATAGGTTGTTTTGTTTTTGTTAAAATGGGTTATTACATTTTGTGGGCACTTCTTGTCCTATACGGATGTATGTCACTGCTGACTGCATAATTAACTAGATTGTCATGGGTATAAATGAGGACTTTATATATATAAATTGACCACAGTCATGAAACCCTCATTAGTGAAAATTAGCTCACAATGTATATACATTTATAGTACCTTGCCAGTAGCATGTGCAAGTGCAAATGTTGATGTATTTGCATTATTGTATTTGTTTTTTTTTACATTTTGATGGGCATCTTATTAGATTCTTTAGTTATTCCAGTTATGCCATATTTATTAGCCTTAAGACTTAAGAAGAAAACGGTTCCCTGTAGATATTCCCTTGAAACTTTGATAAATGGTAGTAATGAATGCTAAGGGAAAAGAAGATTGCTGGAATCGAAGATTTTGAAAAATGGAATAATTCGAAAGAATCTCCAAGATTACGGTTTCTGGGGCCTGGATTCAATACTGGATTTTTCCACATATTCTTTTTGGGTAAAATGAAATTTCCAAACAATATATATATCTATCTCATGACAAGGTAACTCTATTTTTGTCTTCTGTCAACCCTTTGTGCCGTGGGACATTTATGAGACTCCAGCTATGATATGGAGTAGGATACGACATATATAAAACTGTGGTACATAAAGTTACTAACTATAATGAAACAAAACCGATAGTGAGCCTCAATAATCGGCACCCAAAATAATAATATATATTCTTCAAAATGAACAATTCATTCATTTGTTCTATATTTCAAAGGAAACTAATTTGAAAGAAAATTATACGTTTCCTAGTTTACCGTAATGAAAATGGATTTAAAATATATCTATTTTGTAATTAATAAATCGAATCGTATTAAATTAAGCATACTTTTACTTAACTTGAGGCAATCATACTTGGTAAGGTAAGCATACTTATACTTAACTTCAGGCAATCGTATTAAAGTAACCATACTTTAACTTGAGGCAAAGCAACTAAAAAGATAATTTCTCTCACAAGGAGAGGCCACGAAATATGCTCCGCCGATTTGAACGAAATATTTTTTTTATGATAGAGGAGATGAAATGTAGCAAAAGTGTAACGGGGTTCTTGCAAATGGGCCTTAGTTTTTTTTTAACGTAATTTTACGCGCTTGATTGTCGCACGCTCAATTGTAGCTCGCTCAATTGTAGCTCGCTCAATTGTACCGAAACCATGCGTGGGACATATACTTTGTTATCTAATATCTTACAAAATCTTTAATAGTACTTACCAGCTTGTAAGCTCATGTGCTTTTAAGTTTTCTGAGGAGTCGTTTTGAGTAGTTTTATATATTTAACCAGCAATGGATAATGTTGGTTCTTGTAGTGTGAGCCATTTTTCCAAGGATGAAAAATCTTCAGCGACTGTTAAGGATTTTTCGAAGGAGGATGCAACCGGTGCAGTAAAAATTTTGCACACAAACACACACAACCATTCCCTAATCGGAATTACCCGGTTTGCCGGGATTCGAACCCGGGACCTTAGTATTGGAATCCTA
>KZ308851.1:506957-521274 GCA_000376725.2 Ladona fulva | reverse complement strand
TCCACTCATTGACCTCTATTGTTTCATGATCCATTCCATCATCTCATCCATCTTCTTCTATCTGAGGCATTCTTCTCTGGCTTTTACCTCTCCAGCAACCATTTTGGGGAATTGGTTTTCCTCTGAAAGTTTAAATTGCAGAAGATTCCACCATTCTCTGCTTGCATTCATCTCACTCTCTTCTTGGCATTTTTACTATATCAGTTTTCTGCTGGCTCACACATTCTACACCATGGAGCTCACCCATCTTTAGGAGTCAAATCTGGTTCCAGGGACAGGAGGATGCCACATATTTCACCAATCTTCCACTCATTCTACCTTAAGGCTTTCATTCACCCATCCACCATAAGGCTTTTGACCCTTGGTTAAAGAAACTCCTTATCCTGGGAAGTACTCAGTTCCTCCATCCATAAGTTATGCATATTTGCCACTAGTTAATATACATACCCACATTTACTACTGAGAGGTGAATTTTGAGATTTTTCCCAAATTTGGGAAATCTATGTTCTCAATGGAGGTTTCTGGAGTCTCCAGTATTATGATTCTGGGAATATTTATAAAACTTATATTTCTATAAGCAATGTAACTGCTTTTCTAAAGTCACATTTCAGTTGTTATTACTGAAATATCTTGTAAAATATTTATGTTAAATTGTATTCTTTTTTACTTTAAATTATTACTCCAATTTCAGCAACATATAAACCTCGAAAATATGATGGTTTGCTCTTGTATATCTCATTTTCCGTTCATTTCTATACTTGCTGAGGATTGCGAGATGATTATGTAGATATGAATATGATTATGTAGCATATTTTGTAAAGGATATTGATACTGCATATTGATACACAGAATGCAGTAATACCCCAATGCTACTTAGTTAAGACCAACTAAAGTTTTCGTTTGTCAAATTCACATAAGTCAGGGCATATCTTTTCATAAAAACTCATTCAATTTTTTAAGTTGACACCAAGTGCTAGTATAAAAACTACTGCAAAGAAAAATATTTAACAAAAAGTGTAGTTATGAATAAATTCAAAATATTTAAAATATGAACAAAATAAAATAACATTATTTCTATTTTGATAGCCTCATAAAATATAAAAAACTCAACTGATGACATGAAACCTGATATAGCTCACATATTTTAAGGTAAATTTTCATTCCATATTTTACTAGTTTAACTATTTTTTCATTAATAGTATTAATATATGATTTCCCCACATAGCCTACCAGTGTTGTTGTTTAGGCTAGCTTAACTATATGCACTGTCTGATTGGGGGTCATATAGAAGTTATAGTAGTAGTAGTAGTTTTGATCGGTGCCTCGACAGCTGAGGTCATTTTGTACCTTCTCAGCGTACTGGCTATTAACAGTGATGGTAAATTACCATAATTTAAGTTCTACATCAAAAAGAACAATGAACAATGAATATTATTTGTAGCAATGCGGTGAGTGCGGAAAGCACCAGTTGCAAGTCGTAGACAAGCATTATGCAAAGATGTCAGAGGTCATAAAAAGGATGGTCTTGTACCACCAAAGATAAAACACCCATAGTCCAGCTTTGAACGAATCAATGATCTGTAAAGTAGCAGCATAGATGTTCGATCTGCACCCCAGGATCTGTTAGCAATTACTTTAAGAATATTCATTCCTGCATGTGCTTTTAGTTTCAGGTGTCTTATATGTGTCCTCCAATTAAGTCGTTGATCTAAGTATATTCCCAGGAAGCGGACAGATTCCACAAATTTTAAGGAATGATTGCCGAGCATGAGCTTTGGCTCAGGGAGAAACAAAAGCCATTATTCATAGACCACCTCCATAGACGTTTAAGTGTCAATTGCAGCTACTGTTCAGCTGTGGTTAGCTTTTGGGAACGACAGAAAATCGCAAGGTCATCCACGAATAGTGATGCCTGAACAGGTGGTAATATTGATGACACAACATCGTTTATTGGAATTGCAAATAGGGTAACACTTAAAACCGATCCCTGTGGTATGCTATTTTATTGTGAGAACTGGTGAGAGTAACAATCTCCTACCTACCTAAATTTCTTTCGGTTAAAAAATTTTTTATAAAAACCAATAGGTTACCTTTAAAACCATAGTCATATAATGTCTTTAAAATCTTGTAACGCCACGTGGTATCATAGGCCTTCTCTAAATCAAAGAAGATGCCTATCACGTGTTGTCCATAGTTAAAAGCTTCCTGGATATATGTATCTATTCTTACCAGGTGGTCAACAGTGCTTCTCTGCTTCCTGAAGCCACATTGAATGTTACAGAGGAGATTGCGATTTTCCAAGCACCAGATCAGACGTCGATTAACCATTTTCTCAAACAGCTTGCAGAGACATGATGTTAGGGATATAGGTCTATAATTCCCAATACACGATTTGTCCTTTCCTTGTTTAGGGATTGGCACCACCACTGATTCACGCCATGTCTTAGGGAAGTCCCCTTCTTCCCATACCTTATTGAAGACTTTAAGGAGCACTGCCAAACTTTTCTCTGGGATGTGTCTCAGGAAGGCATTATGAATATCATCTAATCCTGGTGTTGTGTCTTTTATATTATTTATTGCCTCCATTAGCTCCCACATAGTGAAGGGGTCATTATAAGATTCCCCGTAAGTGCCCGCTACAGCTATTATTTCCTTCCTCTCAGCTTGCTGCTTAATTATCTTGAAAGAAGGGTGATAAGCTTCTGTGCTACTAACCTGATGGTAATGTCTTCCAAATGCATCTGCTATATCGTTTGGCTGGGTAAGGAGGGAGCCATCACTTTCTATAAATGAGGCTGATGAGGTGCATATTCCCGATATTTGCTTGACTTTCCTCCAGGTCTCTGAGACAGGTGTTCGGGCATTTATGGAACTTACGTATTTCCTCCATGATTCTCTTTTTTCTTTGTTGATAATTTCCCGAGCCTTTGAGCGGAGTTTGCGAAATGCCTCGAGGTTTCGAGCTGTAGGGTATTTATTAAATATTCTTAATGCCCTTTTCCTTTTCCTAATTGCCACCGCACATTCCTCACTCCACCAGGGTACTGGGGAATGTTTCACCCTCCCTGTAGACATAGGGATTGTTTCTTTGGCTGCATTTAGGATGCTCGAGTTTAGTGCTTCCACATTTTCTGAGGCAGTTAGCGAGTCCTCACAAGTTATAGATAGCATTTCTTGAAATGCTGCCCAGTCTGCTTTCTTAAGATTCCATTTTTTGGGAGCCAGAGAGTCATGGCAGAATGAGAATTTTCTAATCAAGAGAGGAAAATGGTCACTTCCACAGAGATCGTCATGTGTACTAAGTTTAAAAAGTGGGGCAATGGAGCTGCAACAGATAACCAGATCTATTGCAGAATATTTCCCTGTAAAAGAGTTAAAATGAGTCCTTTCATTTTTGTTTAAAAGAACAAGATTAAAAGAGTTTAAAATCTTCTCAATCAGACGTCCTCTTGGATTAAAATGGTTAAAATCACTTGGGTTGCACCCCCAAAGGGGATTGTGAGCGTTAAAATCTCCCAGAAGGACAAAAGGCATTGGTAGTTGTCTAATGAGGGCAGAAAGAGTCTCCTCTGTAACTGGTGCCCATTCTGGTAGATACAAATTGCAGATTGAAATGTTTAATGGAGCAGCTACTTTAACTGCAATTGCTTGCAGTGGAGTCTGTATTACCACCCGAGAGGTGTAAAGGGTCTCTCGGATGGCAGTTGCAACTCCTCCACGAGCTCGCTCCCCATCTAGGAAGTCTTGCCTGTAAAAGTTATAACCACTTAAACGTGGGTCGTCACTATTTTTAAAATGTGTTTCCTGTAGGAAGATGCATGCTGGTTTTAGTTCCTTAATCAGTAGTTCCAGTTCATGCTTCCCTTTATGAAAGCCATTCATATTCCATTGAATGGCAAACATGTTAGATGATTAAAAGGGTTAAAAGTACAATAAAAATATAAATAAATAAATTGATTTCTAAAATAAGGACAATGTAGTCCATTTCAAAAGACTTTAAAAACACTAGGCTAGCTATCTTGCTAGCCTTGTCCTCCCTCCTTTTTTCCGGTTATGGAGAAATAGGCGCAGCTGCTCCTCGTCCAGCTCGTCCTCCTCCATTTCATCCTCTGTTGATTGCCTCAGTTCCATTGAGGCAACAGGAGGAAGGGTAATGCTCTTGGCTCCCATTTCCACCATTCCAGCGGGTTTAGGAGGTGCATTATTTTTTTGTTTATTAGTCTCTGGTGTAGTTCCAGGACTCGCTGTATTCACAGATTTCTTTTCGATAATTTTTGCCTTTTCCTTTACATTCTTTGTTTTTTCTAAGCATGGATCAGTCTGGCATCCGGCGTTAGATCTTTTTATTGTTGCCACTGCTGCATAGGAGCGAGAGAATGTAGGGCTGACCAGTTCCCTGTACTTTTTCCTTGCATCAGCGTAGGGTATTTTTTCAGTTACTTTAATTTCAGTTATTTTCTTCTCCTCCTGCAGCTTGGGGCATTCGCGGGCATATACTGGGTGGCTTCCTTCACAGTTAACACATTTTGTAGGACTACTGCATGGCTCCCCATCATGCATATCCCCAGCACATTTAGGGCAGGTGGCCTTGCCCTTGCAAGAGTTGGCAGTGTGGCCATAACGGTTGCATTTGAAGCACCGAATAGGGCTAGGGATATAAGGTCTTACTGCACAGACTTCATAACCTACGTGGACTTTTTCTGGGGGCTTTTCCAGTGCAAAGGTGAGGACTATTGAAGTTGTTTTGATTATTTCCCCATTCTGCCTTCTATTTAGTCTACAACAAGAGATGACACCCTGTGATGCCATCTCTTTCGTTATCTCCTCTTCTGTTACATGTAGTAAGTCGTAACAGGATATTACTCCACAACAGGTATTGAGTCTTTGTTCTAGAATATAAAATTATAAATTATTTCCCTCACTGTAAAGCATAACCTGTCCTTTGTAACCACTAAATGGGCCATCGGAAAAAAGGAAACCTTTTTATTTGTGGTTCCTGAAGCAGAATTAATTTATGGGGTATTATAAAATGATTGTGACTATTACTTTTGATAAAAAACATAAAGAAGAGATTATAGAAATATTGAATTCAAGAAAGAAATAATGATTGATATAGAAAAGGTTAAGTAATGGATTGATACAAAATTTCATGTAATTTCCTTAAATATTTCTTATACTTTAATCACCATTCATCCTATCAAAACTAATGCTGCAAAAAAGGGCCCAAAAGAAACAGGCATCAGACTCTATAATAAATTACCCCATCATTTAAAGTATGTAAAATTTTCTAACACTTTTTGTCGAATCCTCGTGAAATTACCAACACGTGCTTCAAGCACAACAGGTTTATTGATACAGCTGTTCCTCCGCTCGCGACTACAGTGAGAGTGGCCTGCAACGCCAAAGGCCAACCTATGCTTACAGATAAGTGAGCATCGCACAAAACAAATGAAACACTAAATATACAATAAGAATAAACAATACATAACACTTTTAAGTCTAGCCTGAAGAAATTTCTACATAAAAAGATGTACTTCTCTGTAGCGGAATACTTGATGACAACACATTATAATAGTGCACATTGTACATAGTGTACATTGAGTGATCCAATTTTTTCTTGTTGTATGTACTCTATATTTTGATGTCTGATCTCTATGTTTCATGTTGATATATTGTGGAGGTATTTGTGTATGTGCATAGGCATATATGTGTACATACTTGCATAATTGTACCTTTTTTGAACTCTCATTTGAATTTCTTTTTCCTTTTTATGTTATACATGACTTGTCCTGTATCAATGGAATTTTTGGACCTTGGACAAATAAAAATTATTATTATTATCACATACCAAATCACAGTAAAACTCTAATGTATCTTCAAAAAATCAATAACCACATTTATTCTGCTTTCCCATGGTTTTACCCTGACTAATCTTTCGCATATATATTATCTTTGAGATTTGGCTTCTACTCATCCCTTTCATTAACTTAGACTACTAGATTTCCAGTTTTAAGGCAATGCAATACCATCTCTTTCTTATTCTACTGCCAGACTTTCTTTCAGTGCAATTGTTCGTTCATTGCTCAGTCATTACTGAATGTATCCTTCTTTTTTGCTGCACATAATACATTTAGAGTGCATTCTCATTGTAATTGGTTCACAGAGACAGACCACTTCAGTCACTTGTGCCTCTTTCAATAATACCCAAATGCATACTTCATGACGGGTTTTAAGTTGAAAATGTTTCTTTTTTCTGAATCAGAATTTTTGGCAAACTTGATGTACTTTTTAGTCATTTAAAATAAATCCATTCAAATATCATTTTCAATTTTAAAATTGAGTTTAAGTTAATTTTGTACACCTTACTTCATGAAGATTTTATTATTATCCCATCCACTTGTATTTACAATCCACAGGCTAACTTAATAGCACATTCTGTCAAACTTCTTACAACATATGAACATCCCACTAATAGCAATCCCACCTTTTTTGTGTTAAGCCTGATTTGGTTTATTTCATCAAGAACCTATCACCTAAGAATTTCAAATTAAAAAGTCTGCAAGTTGTTGAAAAACACCCACAATAGTAAATAGAAAAAATCTCAGCTTAATTATATCATAGATATTTATCAAATATGAATGAGGATTATTCCTTAATCTAAAAGTCGCTTTGGTTGATATTCGAAGTATTTGCAGCCAAGCGGAAGAGTCATTTGTAATGACGCCCACAATGACAACTCCCATAGCGCCGTCGTAAACGCACCCAGCCTCTCTCTTGCATTCACTTATGCCATCTGTCGGGCAGTTATTGAAAGTCTCCGAGATCAGTAGTTTCTTCGGTCGTAGTTTGGGAGGGAGATAGAAAGAGTCTTAAGAAGGCGTCCAAAGTTCTGCACTCGAGCACGTGACCCCAAAGACAGCTGAATCCGTTCGTGTCCCATTTGGTCGTGACTGCCACGTGCTTTTGGAGGAGAGAAGGATTGTCCGAAGTGCCTCCGTGACATGCTCGGCGACGGCCGACGACCTCCGCGCCCGCCATCATTTCGGTCTCTCGGCGAGTGAATGCAGCGTCCTGTCTAATATTGCTATGGCTACGTCAACAGGTAAGGAAATGGATGATGGTCTATAGTGAATCCCCCTGATTATAACAGAACTCTTGTCTTAACAGCCAACTTGTGTCATGGATGTCCTACGAAGATAAACATTAGGGAATTTGATGCCAAAAAAGTCGTTACTCGTAAAACTCTTAAATACGGGTAATCATAAATCGAGAATCGCGTCATTGTGGAAGAGGAGTATTGGGATGAACAGTTTGTTCAATTTCAGTTGGTCAGAGCATCCGTCCGGGAGTGGGAGATCCGGGTTCGAGTATTGGCTACGGAGAATTTTCCTCTTCCGTTTCTTTCTCTATAATCAAGCATTTGTCCGTACGAATTTATTTAAGAACAGCATTTTCTAAATGTCAGCCTAAGTTGCCTCCTATCGGTCTCACCATCTTCTAAGGCACACCTATTATTTAAGGAAAACTTAGTTCCTCCGTTCATTGGGGTCTTCAACGTCTTCCTGTCTCTACATCGAAACTTTATGTGCAATTCCACAACTGTACATGCAAACGGATTCTTTACCAGGTTCCAGCGGAAAAGGCATCGGCTGGGGCAAAATTGATTTCCCTCTGAAATATTATAATTTAACTGGTTATCTAATGTTTACATATACGTCCCACTGCTTCCAGTCCGGTTGTTTCTCTCTGGTGTTTATTTGACGTTTCAATCAATGGTCTAACGTTGTCGGCTGCTTTTCAAGATGGAATGACAAACAGTCTGAAGAAGAGATTAACAGTCACCTTCAAAGAGAGTTAGCAAATAATTATGTGCAAATAAATCTTGTTGTCTCTTTTGGAAGCTCAACTCAGGGATATTTGCGTTTGTTCTTGACAAAATGTTCTAGAAACTTATACTCACATTGGAATCATTTCAAAAGATAATCGTATTAATTTTTTACCTCTTTTTGGAAAAAATTGGCATAATCGTCTGTGGTCCCTTTGTTGATGAACGCTTAAAAGTTTCCGATCAAAATTTTCAGTTTCTACGTCATAAAAACAATTTTACTAATAATTATATTTATAACATCTACTCAAAGCTACTTAGGTAGTTATGAAATTGGGTTAAAATCGGAAACATATAATTTGACACATGAGGCCACTCTCGGACATCTTATAGTATTATTTAAGCTTTATCTTCATCGGAGATTTCTTTTTCTCCGATTAAAATAGAGGAAATATAAAAACCTTGAAGGCAAAAAAGATGTTGCGGATTCCTATCTATTTAAAATTTGGAATTATTTACACCTTTTTGCTTAAAGTTGTACAAAATGTACAGAAACATCAACAGCAAATATTTTTTCGTACGGCGGTCTCTGTAATGGATGCTATTGGCCCTCTAAAATCCCATTCTTAAATAGATAATTTTATTTGTTGGGACTTATTGTTTCAGACGACGAATTGCGAATCCACCAGTGTCTGAAAATAATTATTCATCAATTCTCAGTTATGTATTTTATCCTTCAAATGGATCTTGCTAACATCTCCTAATGAATATTTTTCATTTGTCTTTTGGTATAGGATAGAGAAAAATGTATCCTGTATTGACTTTTGTTTCAGTCTTGTTCATGGCTGTGATGATATGAAAGCTGCTGAGGTGTGAGTAATAATAGCATTAATTAAGGTTTCTCCTCATCCAATGCTACGAAAAGTGATACCCGTTGTCCTCGTGCTTCAGTTATGTGGACTTGTTTTGCATATGGCATTCTGGCTCAGGAGAAAAGCAAAGGCAAAATACCCCACTTCTCATCTTGTCTAGAGCCCCTCAGCCTCTTCTACAAATGTTTTCGTTGCTTATGGTGGAGGGGTGAGGTTCAAATCAACCTGAATGCTGTACAGACAGATATCCCTTAAATGAGCCTATATTATTCGGTTGAGATATGTTTCTTTAGAAATTATAAATATTTTTACATTTGTTTTCCATCTTTTACTTGCCACAAATTTATACAAAATAGATACATGTTTAGAGCGCATTATGTATTCGGTTCTTAATGAATCCTTGTTATTATTGATTTTCTTTGCCTCGCTGAGGAAAATGATTTAATAAAAAACATTTATTTATCTTCCTAATCTTACCGACTGCGACAAACCAAAGTGTACCTCTGAGAGAAGTTGAATGACTATTCAAATATATGCATTCCTTTTACAATGCACGCAGTTCAAAAATTATATTTTGATTTCTCTTCCAAATATTTTTCAGTGTTTTTGTAATATTATGAAATAGCCGATTTCGTCGTGATGACAATAATACACTGGAGTTTAGAGCTCATATTTTGTGCCACCGATCAAGGTCCTTCGCCAACCAACAGAAATGTACTAATTCACTCTCTGGAATTTTGTGCAGTGTTACCAGTCCACGGATGGCAATTATTACTTTTCTCCATCAAAATTCCAGAAAAAATTATCCTCATCAGGAAATAAATTTACAACAAAATTACATCTGACATCAAAAGAGTTAAGTAAAACTTTAAGTCAGAAGTAGTTATTGTGGTATGTGACGATATAACATGAGAATGCGTAGTTAAATGACTAAAATAACATCTGATTTCAATTTATTTCTTTCGAAACAATCGTAGAGTACAAAATTATTCTCATGCATAACTGAAACGAATATTTCATGCAAGGGAAAGGACATTTCTGGGTGGGCTAGTTTTTGCAATAATTGACATATTGGAAGGAAATTCCTGATCATTAGATGAAATTCTTCGCCAATTATCCACTGTGCATGTCTCAAACATTCCTCCGCTGAATAGTTTCGAAATATAATTTCAAATCTAAAATAATAGCTACGAGAAATTGCTGAAGCGTTCTTTTCTAGATTTTCAAGATTAATTTGCAACGTACTCATCCCATAGGCTGGATTGAACCTCATTCTCCTTCCAATAGCTTCCAAACACTTTGGGAAAGAATTACTAGACTAGATAAGGAGTGAGGTTGCCATTTTTTTCTTCATTTAGCCAGAACGCTAAGAGTGGAAAACGCCAGCATTACTGTAAAATAAACATTCTCCATTGCAATCCATAAAGAGGATAAATGCCATCGTTTGCTCATAGTATCTTATATATTGTCACAACCAAGAGCGAGACTGTGACAAAAGAGAATGAAAGATACATTTTCCTTTATCCCGTACCGAATTGCAAATGACAAGGACCAATATTCCTCCTTATTTCTTGATTGATGCATCGCATGCGTTTGGAATTGACTCGATACTTGGAGTGCTTCATTTCCTTAGGGAAACAAAAAATTGGTAAAACCGAGAAAGTACAAACATATCGGAGAGATCAGCCGAGGGCAAAAAATAATATAGGTTAAAAGTTATCCACGAAACTGATTCATACTTCTAAATTCATCATCATGAGGAGTTCAAAATCTCTATTCAGTTTTTTAATACTACCCACAAATATTACATCTTTGGTACTGGAAAGTGTCAAAATGTCTCTGAAACAATTTATAAAAATAGATACTGCATTAAATTCTTTCTTACGTCGTAGCAATAAATGACACTACTGTAGTCCACTGTATCACGAGAAATCACTGGCGCAGTGCTTAAAGCATATTTTATAATATAATGTCAGGATATTGAATTGTTTGGCTAAAAGAACGAATTGTACTAAATTTGTACGTTAATTACATCCTTTCAACTCCATGTTTGCCACTTCTAATATATTTTAACTACTATAAGTGTTTTAGATACGCATTGGAAACTTCATAACTGAAGGTAGGAGATATGTTCCACTCGTATTTTGGTGAGATTGAGACTTAAAAGTACCCATTCCAATCTAAAAATTTGTCTAATTTTTGGGATTAATTATTGAATCGATGTTATTAAATACGAAAAATATCTCGCCATTTAATTCAATATAGATTAAACTTAATTAGAAGTTTATATAAGTAGAATTCATTCTACCAAAATTGGTGTAATGAGAAAATAGAGTTGATGTATTTATGTTTTCACGATACACAAATCCCCCGTCTCAACATAATGCGAGGGAGAGCCAAAGGAAGAAATATGCACTGAAAATGTAATGGATCTGGTTACCACTCTTTGAGGTATAAGAGGTATGTACATGGAGATACCAAAAAATATTTTGCTAAAACGAAAAGTACAATTGAATACCTTCGCAACGCACGGAAAGATGAAATACGTAAAATGTGAAACACGACAGACTTTTAAGACATTAGTGAGAAATTAAAATTGGCAAATTTAGTGTAATTAGAAGCAGAATAACCACGATAATCATTGGCACCAATATTCTGAATGCGCTTGAAACTGATTTTCTTTGATAAGAACTCTATCTATGGTCCATTTTTTCAATTTGCGGAGCATGGAATTCACGGGCACATGAGTTAAGGATTTATATAGGGTTAATTTATTTAATAGATGTGATTACTGTCAAATGATTCTAAGAACGTAAATCAATACGACGAATGACGTCCAATACAAAAAAAGAATTAAGAGAACAACTACCCATTCATCAGGCGATAGTCAATTCTGCCTGTCGACGAAAATGAAACTTTACGGGTTGTGTGGAGCAAATAATGTAATTATCGTTATAAATAACCATATCATCCATAATATAATAAAAAATAACCATAAAATAATATAATTAAAATCCTGGTGGAATGATACGCATAAAATTATGAAATGGTGCGAAGATTGGCAGTTAGAGCTCATGTAGACAAATGGTCTGTAATAAACTTCTTCGAAAGGAAAAATAATGCCAATGATTATTCGTACAGCCTCCGAGGTTGTACCTTATTAACAATAAATCTGTGAAATACCTTGGAGTAACCCTCACGAATGACTTACAAAAGGTACCCACATCCGTGATATATGAGCACTTAAGAAACTCTGATTCGTGAAGAGAATAGTCGGAAGGAGCGAAGAAAAAGTCCGACGTGTTACTTTGATAAGGCTTTGATGTGAGGCCTAACTAATTCAAAATTAGTTAGGCCTCACCTTGAGTATGCGTATAATGTATGAGACGACAAGTGTTGTATGTGAGAATTATAAGAAGTACAGCGAAAGGCGATACGTTTCGTAAAAATTTGTTACGGCCAATCATTGAGCGTTACTCAGATGCTTCAGGACTCAGGATGGGATTCTCTAGAAAATACAAGATTTAAACAAATACCTAATTAACTTAATAAATTCAGAAAAGATTTCAGAAGATATTATAATATTATTGTAGCTGATATTATGCGTCCTCTCTGTAGGCCATTCTGATACTGCGAGAAAAAAAAACAGAGAAATAGATGCTGGAACTAGTCGTTTCAAAAATTCATCATTACCGCGAACGATATTGAATAATATTTAAAGTGTATTGAAGAGAACTGTATGTAAATATAGGGGATTAGGATGCCGCGGGATGCACTTTCGATAGTTGGGCTAGTATATCACTTGAGTTTGCAGATCTCCACTCCCCCACCGCCTCCCCCCAATCTGGCTGCACCCCTCTCGTCCTCCCGATCGAGCATATCGACTTAAAGACAATAGTGAAATCGGCGTGAATGCTTCCACTCCTCAATGGACCGCAATTCCCTTCTTCGCTACGACGGTAAGTCCCCCATTCTTAAATAACTTTTCTTCGCTTAAAAGTTCCTAATATATTTCCTTTGGAAGGGAAATATTACAAAATAATTTTACTTTTATAGTTGCCATCTGTCAATAGGTTTTATCTTAGGTTTTGGATTCACATTACATATAGCCACTGCTCTTTCTGGTATTTTCTGCTAGTAAATACAAACGAGTAAGAATGATTTCGAATGAGGCAAATTAAAACATTATTAAACGGGCGAAGGACACAGTCAATTAGTGAATCTGACTCGAAATTTCGGAGCCATCTTTCTATACTGTTACATTACCAAGCTCGGTTTATTGAAACGGTTCCATGAAATGAAGATGGAATATTAAAACTTTAATCTTGTTAAAGTTCTAATATTCCGCGAATAGTTTCATCAACGTGTTGACACCTTTCGGTAGTGCGCATTATCGCTAATAAAAAACTCCTGCAGATGGTAACAAGTTGACGAAACTACTAGCGAATCAAAGGAAAAATTATCGGTAGACCTGCGGAATGTTGTCAGCACTTTCATATATTCCTCCTTCAGAAGTAATTAAGATTCTGGAAAAAAGTTGCGGAGAAAGAACTGAAAAAGTTGATACGATATTCCTAATTAAGTTATTAGTCCATTTGAGAGCAGACATTGTATGGTTTGGGACTCGTTGACCACATATTTAGTTTTGGAAACGACAAGATGTTGTACCTCTGTTGAGAAACCTACCAATTCCGAAGTGAATATTATGAAATTGTCGAATTTATTCGATGAATTACGTACACAAAATTCACCCACATACTGCTGACACTTCACCTAAGAGGCTNATGCCTCGAGGTTTCGAGCTGTAGGGTATTTATTAAATATTCTTAATGCCCTTTTCCTTTTCCTAATTGCCACCGCACATTCCTCACTCCACCAGGGTACTGGGGAATGTTTCACCCTCCCTGTAGACATAGGGATTGTTTCTTTGGCTGCATTTAGGATGCTCGAGTTTAGTGCTTCCACATTTTCTGAGGCAGTTAGCGAGTCCTCACAAGTTATAGATAGTGTTTCTTGAAATGCTGCCCAGTCTGCTTTCTTAAGATTCCATTTTTTGGGAGCCAGCGAGTCATGGCAGAATGAGAATTTTCTAATCAAGAGAGGAAAATGGTCACTTCCACAGAGATCGTCATGTGTACTAAGTTTAAAAAGTGGGGCAATGGAGCTGCAACAGATAACCAGATCTATTGCAGAATATTTCCCTGTAAAAGAGTTAAAATGAGTCCTTTCATTTTTGTTTAAAAGAACAAGATTAAAAGAGTTTAAAATCTTCTCAATCAGACGTCCTCTTGGATTAAAATGGTTAAAATCACTTGGGTTGCACCCCCAAAGGGGATTGTGAGCGTTAAAATCTCCCAGAAGGACAAAAGGCATTGGTAGTTGTCTAATGAGGGCAGAAAGAGTCTCCTCTGTAACTGGTGCCCATTCTGGTAGATACAAATTGCAGATTGAAATGTTTAATGGAGCAGCTACTTTAACTGCAATTGCTTGCAGTGGAGTCTGTATTACCACCCGAGAGGTGTAAAGGGTCTCTCGGATGGCAGTTGCAACTCCTCCACGAGCTCGCTCCCCATCTAGGAAGTCTTGCCTGTAAAAGTTATAACCACTTAAACGTGGGTCG
>KZ308851.1:465052-504529 GCA_000376725.2 Ladona fulva | reverse complement strand
CGTTCCATTCTCTAATACCCCTATTAACGAATGAGTATTTCGCGATATCTGTTTTCTGTTCGCGTTCTTTGATTTTTAATTCATGATTGCCTCGTCCTATATAGCTAGGGAGCTTAAACCTGGATTTCAGTTCGTCCCACCCCTCCGCGGAATTCCATGCTTTGTACATCCCGGCTAATCTAAATATTTTCCGTCTCGACTCTAATGATTCCCACTTCAAATGAGCTAGCATTCTACTTACACTTTCTGTTTTCTTGTGTTTGCCGACTACGTACCTAGCTGCTGCCGACTACGTACCTAGCTGCTCTAATTTAGTTAGATGCTCTGTTATTTTTCGTATATAGATCTCATTTAATTATACATCTATGTGTAAACTATCCCTTAAATTCAGTTGTCCTTAAACGAAACTAAAAGTTAATTTTCGACTTTGAAATCGCAATGAATCTCAATAAATGGCTCTACACAACAAAATCGCAGAATTTCATTATTTTATTTAGTTTTTCGTTTCATTGTTATTTCCAAATATTCCGTGAGTTAATAATGATTTGAGAAATGAAATTAAAATGACTCTATGTCATGATCGCCACTTTGTGATTTTCTTCCCACATCGACTAAATGTGGCAATTTCAACGATGAAACCTGTACTTTTCGAGAATATTTGAATGACTCATTTTTCGCCCATTCTCTCACCAATATTATGTGGTAGATTGTGTATCAGTTATTTTCAACTTAATTCATTCGATTTAAATAGAATTTTTACGAGTCAAGAATGAATATGTATTTTTTAATCAAAATGTAATCTTCTCTGATCCAAAAAGGGATAATTGAAATGGTTTCTAAATGTAGTAATTGTAAAGGTTGCAATGTTGTCTAAAATTATCCTTGTAACTATGACATGTGAAGACAAGACACCCGCCAAGTTGATGAAGAAATCACTTCATAGCTTATGGAAATAGACTTATAAATTACCTGTAATGCTATCTCGGTGCCACGGTGATTGCCACTGCTCTTTACGATTTTATGACCGATGGCCTACCTTATGGTATATAATACATCCCTATACTCCTTACAAGAATCCGCTATGCCTATTGAAGTCAGTTTCTGTTTAGCCTTTAAATTAATCCGAATGCAATTTTATGAAAGAATATATCATCTTATTGTAATGTACGTTCCCCGTTTCTTGAATTTCAAATACAAATATTCATTTTTCTGTTTTCCCTTAGCCATAGATGTAGTTCTGAAGTTAACAGTCATTCCTCCATTTCTTCTTAATATTGAAATAGTTTTAGTGTGGGCTCTTCCATCCCATCATTCCAGAAAAATGTTTATATTATATTAATATGTTTATTTAGACTTGAAAATGCTTCTTTTTGCTTTCTTTTGGCTTAGTTTTCTTTCTTTTCCATTTTCAATTTGTCGCCAAAATTGAGTTAATCTATTCCTTTATATGAGAATGTCTTTTGATCCTGTACTTTCGCTCGGATTTGCCGTTTTTCTTAACTTAATTTATTAGTCGAAATTTAGTCGCGGCTAATGTTGTTTAAAGTAAAGTATCGAAGCGGTGGTAATCGTAAGTAATTGCGAAATCTTAAGCCTTACTCTCACCCCTCTTCTAAAATTTTAATGAATAATTTCTCGTTATTTTATTGCATTGTATTTTTACAGATAGCTTAATTTACATTTTCTCACCCTTTATTTAACATACAATCATTCAACTTCCGACAATTTAGAAATATTAAATAATCTGTTGGTAAATACAATGATTTTTTTCTATTCCAAACGAAGTTACGGACATCAATATATTTAAAGGTATTCCATTGAAGGGTGAAACTTTCTGTTTTCCTAGTTTCTGCAGAAAATTTTCTTCTGAAAGAAAAGTACATTAGTAAAGTGATCTTGAAAGGTCGATTCTCGTTGAAAAAAAAGCACAGTCGAAAAGCAGAAAAATAATATGCGGGCGCTCCTGCGAAAGTACGAAGTCTTCAAAAATAGTCAGCAATATAATGGCAAATGTGCCCCAAATACTTGACCCCTTTGAGAACCATCGAAATAGGCACAACAACAAAATAATGGTGTCGCAGGAGTGATTGAGAATGCCAATGCCGGTAACTATTATGGGTCTTTTGGGAATAATTTAGATTCTAAAATTAGATAAAATGTGAGTGCCGTCAAACTTCCGAGCAGTTGCAGTTGTCCCTACGGGTCAGTGTACACGAAGTAGAAAACGGCAGAGATAAATTCCAATTTGGGCAATGCGACGAAACATTACATTCCCTCCGTAAACAGGAACAGGCGAAGTGGAGAAATTTAGAGTTTGACGTCACAAATGTGCATAGTATCAGTAAATTGTCAAATAGTTGATATGTAACTTATTTTTACACGGGCTTTCAGAAATTATTAATTTTTTACCTAATACGAAAGATATTGAAATTTTTTAAAAAATTTTAAAATTTCGTAAAATTCATCTACATCTACCTATCATTGTAGGAATTCTGCTCAAATGCTTCAATTGAGTGGAGGAATGTAACCGAAAATATTGCAAACGTAAATTCCTTGACGAGGTAAATGCTAAAGTTATTTTGGCTTCTTGAAAAAATGGATTTTGGGAAGAAATTTACTATTATTAAGGCGCTGCTGTTTACTAGCTATTTACAGGTTTAGTCGATCTCTTCTCCAAAAAAAATAGAAATTTAAATATATAACTGAGGGAGTGGGAGCGGTCCCGGGTTCGATTCCCGGTGGGGGCCTACTTGCGAAATGAACTAAGCTGTCGAAGCACTTTTAACAATACTACTTCTACATAGAGCAATTTTTTTCCGTTTGATAATTTGAAATAAGACAAGATTATGACTTTTTCTAATAATTTTCATCGTGCGTTGCTGTTACTTACTTATAAACGGAACTGTTTGGGAAATAAATGCATTTATACGGAATTAAAAATTATTTTTTAAAACTACAAAAGGAATCAAATGCGTTATTCCGATACACTACAGTACTTAGCAGTACAATATATTTATTTTGTAGAATAATATTCCTTCTTTTGAATACGTATAATTGCAATTCAGGAACATCTTTGATTCCCTCTCTAGCCTGGTACGTGTCGCTCTATCCATTGGATCGTTTTCGTCAATGCGATTTGATTTATGCGATTTCATTCTTTTCTCACACGAGCCTAATAGTTGCAAAAAGATCAACGCTGAGTATGTTACAAAATAGCACACTGTTGTATTTATCCAGAATTTTCATGTAAATCCTTTTAAGAAAAAAAGCCAAAATGCGTTTCGAAAAAAATTTTTTTTTTCTCTTTCAATTTCTCCATCAAAATGCGTTTCGTTTTACAACTCCGTTTCGCAAGCATTAAATAAGAAATCGAATTGTTTACTTAGATTCGGAAATTTTTATCTTCTATGAGAGATATTTCTACCGGAGTGCTGATACGTACTTATTGTTAAAAAACTTATTAAGCCAATATTTCACACTACTACTAATTAACACACTATGACCAAGTCAGTCAAACATCATGGTGGTATCTTGAACGTTATTTATTTCTTTCTCCTTTTATTCCTTGCTTATTTTTAGGATCTTTATAATAATTGTCTCTCTTATTGGCTCATTCTTCTCCGTTCCTCCTTCTGCCGAAAGTAGTTTTAAGAGCGACGTCGATGCTTCAGAATATTGTTAGAATTATCTAGAGGAAGAATTGATTGCAGGTGTTGTTTCAGGAAAGAATTAACAAATACCGAGGCCCGGTATTATTAACTATGATTATTATTATTAAAATGAACTTAACTAATGTTCACATTATGGCTCAGTATTATAACAGTTTGATTGATTTAAAGAGAAGATTACATCCAATAATTATAAGTTAATATCCTTGTTAATTCATCATATATACAGGAGATTAACTATAATTTTAACTTCAATTCTATCAAATCATTATAATACCGGGCCTGAGAATAATAAATAATACCCGTTGCTAAGAAACAGGGTAATGACTGTTTGAGGAATCGGCCGCCCTCGTGCGAATTTATATGAAAGAGAGGCGCCTCAGTATCATTGTCTTCCTCGAATGGCAATTTGAGGCATTTATTTCACATTCTTGGCTTCATAAAAAATAATTTAACTAACACAGAATACTCACAGAATTTCCTAAGTTCGATGCTTCTAATTAAACTGGAACATAAAACATTTTATTTAATTGATTTCGTATTTTAGACGCTTTGAATTCTGTAAATGGCATATTGCCTAAGTGTTGGAGTTATTTTCGTTCTCAAATTTCTCGAAGGATCTCAAATTCTCTTTCGATGAATATTTTCTCCTTAAACGCCTAAAATTTCACGTGTATTCAGTTTCGATTTCGTTGCGCAGATTTGATTTCGTGCTTTTGCGCTGAATTGAAAAACTATGCGTATCGACGGAAACTCTATCACATCGTGTTAGCGCTATTTCCAAGATTGTGATTCATCTTCAACTTAGGTAACTCGCAAATTATATGAGAATGAGAAGCCATTCCCTTCCAAGTAATTTGTAACTCTCGATTTAGTTTCTCGTATCGATTATTTTTCTACGAATTATGGAATACTCAGCTCCTTTTTCCCGTTTTCTGCTCAGTGAACTCACTTCGGGAAGTGTTGTAGTGGCGTTCACATTCAGTTGCGTTTTCCATCGAAATTGACAATAATCGCTATTACGTCATCGGAAATTACCTATTGCAACTTCTCTCTCCACTCATTTCTGCATCCGTTCGTCTCTGCAATAATTTCCTATCAATAGCCCATCAACCGTTTATTCTAATAGCCTTCAATTCGCAATTAAGAAATAATTACAACTGCAATAATCCAAATATCTCGCATCTTTCTTTTCCCAATCATCCCCGTTTCTAACGAAATCTTCAATAAATTATTCTTTAATCGCATTATTTTCTTAGTTACCGAATACATTTCAATTATTTACACCTCTGGAATTAAATAACCCGTTTAAATGTAAATTACCATTCTTTTAGCGACCAATTTATAATTAACTACAATTTGTTTTGTATTAATTTTTTGATTGATTTCAAAATGAAGGAATGCGATTTGGTTATAAATAATTGAAAATAGTAAATGGAATTATTTGAACTTTTATGACCATCGCAAAAGGAAATCAATCAAGTTTATCGGACAATGGCATGGAACCGTTCGTGAATTTACTTCAAAATTATTTTATTTTAATGCGCGCTAACTTTAATTTCGGTAATTTCGATACCAGTCGTATAGAAGGGTACACTTTGCTGAAACATTTTGCGGATTATGCGCGTAAAGAAGGCGTGTGAGTGTTTGATTGATGGAACTTGATTGCATTGATGAAATGATTTCTCCACGTGAATTAAAAGCAAAGGATGGATGGACCACTGGGCATCTTACGCATCAAGTAATCGACGTCGAACGTTCTCGAGGAGTCTGAAGAGAAGGGGTTGCGTAAGGACCTTCAGCAATCTTCTCAATCGTCCGTTGAATGCGTCACGGACGCGGGAGTCTCTTTGCCTTATGGCGCTTCCAAAGGAAATAACGTTTCCTTAGTTTCCCAGATATTGTCTTCTGAGCATTCTTTATGGAGTTTAGACAAAACTTCGCACTTTACAATACAGCGAAAATCGTATAGATTACGTGGTTTGTTTCAACGCTCGCGGTATGAAGTAAGTTCTTCGGCTGGCTGTAATTTGATAGTCATATATTGAATATTGTTTTGGGAAAATGAGATAAGCTAAAACAGTAAATCATTATGGAAATTAGTTAATTAATAATTAATCGTTATGGCAGTTAATTCCGTATTTATATAATAGGCTTGAGAATTTTCGAAAATTATACGTTAATAATTTTAAAAATCATTTCTCGTGGACAGCAAATACTAATCGGAATATTTTATCTTAGTTTTCCTGTTCAAATTTTGATATTCCATTTGGTGATTAATTGGAAATATCGGAAATTTTTCTGGACTCGGAATCGAAGAACTGTTAACCAAATTCCCGATTCGAAAAATGAATCTTTGGAAACCTTTGTTGAAATTGGTGAAAAAAACTACATATCTCATTGACGCCTAAATGTAGTATTCAATGAGATATATTACCTTGTTATTGAATAAACAATTGGAAATTCCGAGCTTCCATCCAACTCTCGAACTTAAAAGAAAAGTCTCTCAGTTCTACTTTGTGTTGCTTCCAAATAAAATTTATATTTTTAACCATTTTCTGCTACTATATCTCGATAAATGAAATATTTTTCATTTTCCCTTTGGTACAGGATTGGGAAAAATGTATCTTTCACTCACTGTTCATGGCTGTGATAATATGAAAGCTACAGAGGGATGTGTAGTGCTGAATAATGACATTGGTCTCTCCTTTTTGAATGCTACGATAAGTACTTCTTACACAGTTATGAAAGCAGTGGCAAACTACCTCACTCCTTATTTCACCTAGTAAGCCTCATTTCCCTTTCTTAGCTCTTGGTAACCAGTGATAGAGGAGATGAGGTCCCAACTAGCCTCCGGGCAGAATATTTGATAGAATGAGTCTCTTACTAAACATTGTTAATTCAATCATTTAATAACGACTCAATAATTATAGTTCAAATATTGCAAAAAAATATTCAAATTGGTGTTCTGAATTTTAGGAATTAAATTTGATTGTTTTTAGATAGGTTTTTAGGTTTTAGATAGATTATTTAAGTAAAGAAACTTTTTATTTTTTCTTTAACTGTTATCCATTTTTAATACAAGTTATACCCTGTATCATAAGATTTTGTATTTATTATTCAACAGAATGTTCTATCAATAAATATTCTTTTTTTAAGTATTATATATGTATTCTATATGCATAGCCAACGGTGGTTAAAAATAATAAGTTTATCTTTGAAGGAGTCGGGCATTGTATCGGAATCGGTAAAAATTTCTATATCACCACCTATTTCAAAATGTAATTGCAGATAACCCGCGATCAGTATATCAGGAAGCTCCACAGATCGTCTTCTGAAAAACAGTTTGTGCAAAAATATCTCGACGGGCTTCACACCAGGGCTTCCTCGGTTACCGCGAATTCCTTTTAACAGCGAATTATTCAATTTGTCTCTCGGCGCTTTTTTGTAGACGAGCCCTATTTCGATTCCTGTCTCATTTTCAAACAGGATTAAGTTACGTATTGCACCCGAGGATTTATTATGCATCCTGCTACATTACGCAATATATGCTGTTTGCAGATGTGTATTCATGACAGTAGTCTGGTCGAAAAATTGAAACAATAAACCAACTTCATAGAAAGGGATTCTTATCGTAACTTTCTCCAAACATGGCACTCTCAGATTAAACGGACGCCTTATCTCGAGACTTTTTTCATTAAAAATAAATCCACTCCAAAAAGAAGAAAAATCTCTTAAGAATTCAGTTTCCAGTTCACCGAAGAATTCGCTTGAGATATAGGACAATCAAGAATCGGGACGAGGTATTTTCGCTTTGAGGGCAATCTCTAAAATATTGCTTTAATTACATCAATCACATGCGTTTATCTTTCAAGGGTGACATTCTTTGCTTAGTAAATGCAAAAAATCGCTTTAAATAGTGATATTCACAAAGGAATTTATTCTGGAACGCATCCATATTTCATTAAACCGCAGCGAAAGCTCAGAACGAGCGTTGAAGTATGAATTTCTCCGCGAATGAATTGAACGGCTTAGTGAAAAAAGGGGGTATCCCACATTTTGGACGGTGACTGCATAATAAGGAACCATATACTGTTTATTTATTCCACCTTTAAGCTGCTAGATAGCCCTAATCTTAAAGAAAAAATTAAAAATTCGAAAGATGTTTTCCGTAGTTTATGAAATATAAGTGAAATAAGGGTCTATCCCGCATCTTGTTGAATGCTATATCTAATGAGCTTGACAGAATAATCATGCTAATGAATGTAAAATGGCAGCGATATGAAGTTTAATAAACAATTCATTAGAAGTTTTCAAACTGAACTTTGAATTTTTAGTATTTATGTTGGTTACATTTAGTTTCAGTTGCCCCTCAAAGTACGTCAAATTAAAGACTATCTTTATGTGCCCCAAAAGTGGACAGATAAGGAAAACATCACAGCCGACCTCATGTTTGCAAGGAAGAATAAGTTGCTGAGAAACATGAAAGCCTACATCTAATACATTGGTTATATCAATGGACTTGCAACAGGCATTGCCTAAGCCAAATATCACAACAGAAGTTGTGTTTCATTTATGACAACTATGGGCTTACAACTTTGGTGTACATGTTTGTAATTCGAACGATGCTTTTATGTGTGTTTGGCCAAAGTCTACTGCAGGACGCGGAGCGGTTGAAATAGGAAGTTATTTGCTTCAGGTTATCCCCAAAATTAGAGGAGATATGAAAAAACGTATTGTATACAGTGATTCGTGCGCGGGACAAAACAAAAACTTCCCAATTGTGTCATTATGGATCTACATTATTGAAATGAGTTGGTTTGAGAGCGTAGAACACAGGTTCCTGGTTCCAGGCCATACTTATTTACCCCGTGATGCAGATTTTGCTGTAATTGAAAAGTTAAAGCGACATACACAATGTGTGTATACACAGGTATCATGAGTGCGGAAATGTAATCAGGAATGCGAAAATTTATTTATATATACTGAACCATTGGTTCAGTATATATAAATAAAGTTCTTGAATATGGAATACCACTATATTAAGGCCTCTATCATCCAAATTGTATCCATTAGTTAATAAACTTACGAAAAGAAACAAAACCCGTTCTGTGTCTAATGTAGACTTCAGAAAAGCATTAGTTCTGAGGTTCCAAGGTGGGCATAAAAAGGATGTTACATATAGTGAGTTGTTCCCATACATAACTGTAAGCTTTCAGAAAGGCAAATGAAAAACAATGAAATTAGTAGGCAAAGTTTTGGAATCCAAATATCCCAATGGTCGTCCAATTATAGCTGCTAAATTTCGTGACATACATTCAATGTTAATGTTTGTACCGCCAGTTTACCACAGCTCTTACCTGAATTTTAAATCAGATGGTGGATGTAAAAATAATGAACATGACATAATATAAATCGGTTGTTTCTCTGTAAACTTCTTACATTTGTTATAAAATGCAAGTTTCCTTTTAAAAATCGATATATTTTATTGTACAATTGCAGTAAGTTAGTTAAGTACCTTCCTAATGCAATGCCATTATTTTGTTTCGGATGATACTTTTCCCCTTTTAGCTATAGAAAATTTAATAAAATACTTAATATCTCAAACACGTACTTTTGTGGGATACCCCCTTATTCCACTAACCCATCCAATCGATACAGATCCTTACCCCGCTTCTCATAGAGTAGCCAATGTTTAACGATTACTTTATTGGTTCATAAATAAAAATTTTGAGTGGTTAAAAAACGTTTCAGACCGATGATGTTATTGACGAAATTTGGTCAAATTGAAGAAAATTTATTCATAACTGGAATTTGCAGAAGGAACTTTAGAACTACACTGCAAAATTTTCGATTTAACTATAAACCATTTGTTCTTATTGCAATCCTTTTTTCTACGCTGATGATATTCTTGGCTTTAAAAAGGTTTTGATCGTACTGAAGTATCAAAGCTGTCTACGACAGGATAATACTAAATAAACGCCACTTAAGTCCGACAATGAAAATTCAATTGAATTAATTAAGAACGCTATTGTGGAAACTTGGGGAGATATTCCTTTTTATAGCACATTTTCCATTCTCAGAAATTAACAACTTTGCTTTGTCCATGCGAGTAAAGAAAATTTCCGTCATTGGCATGACTTTTGCTCTCATAGCAGTTTACATTCACGCTGTAGCGAAAAAGGAATAACTGTCAGTAAATGACTTTTACCATATAACACTGAGTCTGCCAAGAGCATTTATTGTCTGCATCTTTCCGATTATTACACTCTATCGGGATATCCTTTTAATTTGATTCGTCTATATTAGAACCTGACTATAATTCATTTACGTCTAAAATTGAGGGGGAAATTGGTTGGGCCAACAAGAAGGTTCTTAAGAACAAAATCCACTACTTCGGTCTCGACTTTGTGGTAGCTATTCATGATGAAAGGAATAAGACAGAACTTATACTCGTTTCCACTGGGTATTTAATAAAACATTTATTTTAACTATCAACAATAGAGAATTTAGTTTGAAATTTTTATGCTCTAAATTAACTTGAGCATCAGTGGTCGATTCTACCTTCTGTCAGTACTATCAGCAGTCTGTTCAAGTACCTTTTCCACAGCGATATCTCTGCTGTTTATGATAGAAAACATAATGTCCTCTGATCAAAAATTTGTGGATTTTCCATTACTTTAGGGAAGATATTTTCGTGATTTTTGCGTATTAGAAAAACGTAAAAATAGATTTTTATAATATTTAATAATTGTACTTTGCAAGCAGTATGCGCTCTTCTCTCACTCAGAACAGAAAACTAAACAAGTGAAAATTGCATCCAAATCATCAAAAATGATACTCTTTTTGTTCTCCATTTAATGCTTTACAAAAGCGTTGTTTTAAAAATTTGATACAGTTAATATATAGTACGTGTGGTCCTGTCATTTTTTATCAGAATATGGACATTACGCCAAACGATTCGGTGGAATTCGACCGAAACTAAAGCGTTGGTAATGACTGACTCCCGCGCCGTTTCCATTCACTGGCAGAGGAAATGGAGACAAAAGGTGACAACATTTGGAACAGGGCCAGACGAGGCTGAGAGAGGGGAAAGGGACTTGAGGAGACCAGCACTTGTTTCCCTTCTATTATTTCTCCGCAACTATAACGCCTCTCGCCTTTTTAAAGGCTAGGACTATGAACTAGTAGATGCTACTGGCAGGTTTTAACACTCAGAAGTATGTACTAGATGCACAAATAAACCAGCTAAACATTCAAGTATCGAGCATACAGAATAAAGTGAGTTTTTTTCATCTTCGGCATTTGAATCAGTTTCAGGAAACGAATTGAAACAGAATCTTACAAAGAAAGTAGAAATTTTTTATGTGTGTATGTTTGGCTATAACTCGAGAATTAGAAAGGTAAAAGCGTTGCCATAACAAATGCAAGTTAAGTCCACTTTTTTCGTTTGCAGGTTTTATTTCTATCACAAAACTAAATTAGAAAGAGTGGTCGCACGAAAAAGAGACAAGCACTGAAAGTAAGAAAATTGAATAATGCAGCTTACTTGGGGCATGGGATATTGATTTCGATTCGAAATTTTGAAATTTCTGATAAAATACTCGAAAATTTTGTGAAATTTTGAGGTTGTAAACAAGTCCCTGACGACCAAGGCAATTGTTGAATCCGAGCTCATGCTTTTTCCTGAAAGTACTCGTACGGGGAATTTAGGTCAATTTTAAACATATGTTGGGATATTAATTCACTTCCTTCAGCGAAATGAATTGTGCAGTTTCGGATACGCCGGATGTGTGCTTTTACCTGTCGATAAAAATACACATCGCATGGCTGGCAGAGAGCTGTCGTCTTTGGTGGAATTGCCCGCAGCGTACATGACGGTTTGCCGTCACCATCGGAGAATATCTGGTAGTACAAACAATGGTTGGTTTGCCTGCCCCAAGAATCGATTAGGTATAAAAATGGCTCTGCACTAATGGCCAAAATCTACCATTTGGCTCCTGTGTGATCCCACAGAACCTACTGTTTCACTAATGCAGCCTTCATTCACAGCTCCTGGTGCTGATTATTTTTGTGTTTTCTGTTTTTAAGACTATTATCATAAAGACTGCAAGGATTATCTATAGATTAATTATTTGCTATTCTAATTTTAACTTTTTTATTTTACTGTCCGTTTCAATGAATTATTAGCGTCGTAGTTTTTTGCTCTCTGTGTCCTTAGAATAGTTAGGTTTGGAGTAGTGCAAGGGATAGTGATGCATAATACACAGCCAAATCCTATCTAAAGCCAACCTCAGCCTTCACGTGGTATATTCTGATTTAACAAATGAGGCTATAACAAATAAATATGTTTTTACAAACAAGTCATCTTGCAGTGAAATTCTAATGAATGAGATGCGATAACATTATAGAAAATAAATTAAACTCGGCCGAAGAAGGTATACGATAGGCCCATAAAGGATGAAAGATTTTGGATTAAAAAAAGATAAATAGAGAAAGAAAAAAAAGAGCTCAATAGTTGGAATCTAATCAGCTACCACCACACACGCTGAGCTATCAAAAATTCTTAGGCGAGACCCCTTACCAACTCCACCTCTGGAACTAATGATGATTGCTTCATTAGCCAAGTACTTATCGGAAGGGAGTTTTTAGGGAGAGTCACATGTTCTAAACGAGTGGAGAGAAAGCCATAAGAAGAAACACGGTATCATTTAATTTTGATTCTCTATCACCCTAAACTAGTCTCGTTTTAAAGTCGCGGGACACCCATAGAACCACTTCTTGTTGGTTCATTTCGTAATCATGTTTCTTCCGCAGTTTCTCTATGACCGTTTGCTGAGTGTCTCGCTCGATCTTCTTCTCTAATTTCTTCTCGTTGTTCACCGTTTTCTCTCAATCTATTCATTCTCTTCCGTAGTGTAGCTAAACGTGCTTCTCGCTCCGCATCTGTTTCGTTTCTTCGCTGTTCTTTCTGTTTCCTTCTTTTCGATTCAACACTGGCAAGATCTACTCTTTAACGTGTCGGCATCCTGTTAAATGTTAATATTACTTAACACACTAAAATTCCACTTAATACACTGATCACTGTGGATCACTGCCTTAAGAAATTCTATTTCATATATGACGTTTCAAAAATTTCTCTGAAATTTATTTCACTTTCGGTTGCTTTCCTTGATTCGCTCTAATAACATTACAAAAGTATTCTGAAGCATGCGTCTCGCCATCGCCTATATATACTCTCCTGACCTGGAACGTACCCCCACCACAACAGGATAATGGAACATTCCAGGATGTTCCAGAAGATTCTAGAACGTTCTCGAACATTCGGGAACAGGAAGTCTCTTCTATAGTCCAGAACCACCTGGAACATTCTACAGCATTCTATAACATTCTAAAACATTCTGTCTGGGACCTTCTAAAACATTCAGGAACATTCAGGCCAGTCTCGGCCACTTCGGCACTCGAATTCCATTTGCCTCACCGACTTCCCATAAGAAATCCATTCGTACGACGCCATCTTTTCACACCCATATCTTCGAACCCATCCCCTGCAGTTCCAAACTGAAATCTTCTTCATGGATGAGGGATGGAGGGCTACGGTAAATTGTACGAGTTGCGAAAATATTTCTTATTTTTTTACATCAAAAAAATAATTCTTAGAAAACCAGATATCAGTACGAGAACCAGAATTAAAGCGGACTATAATGTATACGGACACAAAGTGTAACAACATTCAATATAGGGAGCTTGAAAAAAGGAATGTTTTCATTATAAAATAATCAAATAAGAATTCTTTATTTTCACAGCTACTTCCTCTCCCTTACCGTTGGGATCTGCTCACTCACATTATTGAATGAGACTTAATCCAGAACGTTATCTTATAATGCGATGGGAAACATATGTGACAGCGAAATGGGACTTTTTATGTCCGTGACCTACTTCTTTCCGAACCTTCTTTCTTCTTCTCGGCTTGTTAATTAGAAAAATAGGGGGGAAACGTGACATTTTTGGGTGCTTGTACTTAAGTACGTATATAAAAGTAAGTTGTGGAAATGCCCTAAGTTATTGAACAGACAATCTCATCCAATGTTCAAGTTCGTGTATGCCAAACGCCATATTATGAATGAGCAGTTATGGAATGAATCTTAACAGTAAAATGGCAGTTATGGACTAAGATGTTAATGAAAGAGACTTAGCTATTATTGCCATATTTTTCTCTAATGATAGTTGAATTATTAACCGGAAACGTAGTCTAGTACGGAATATGTTAACAGTAATTTCCTGATTTGGAGGAAGTGCCATTCGTTGGGTTCGTTTTTTGTTCGTGATCGCGTCGTGATCGTGAATGCTAGAAACGAATGCGTTATTTCTTATTGTTTTAATTTTTCGTTCCTCAGAATCAGCCTTTTATTACTTCCTATACTTCCTCATTGCATAATAAAAATGTATAAATGTCCATCACGGTAACGAATCCTAAATATATTGAAGTATTTATAGACAATTAAATGTAATTTAGATTTATCATAGAATCATAAGAAATACATAAAATAATTGACGGACAAAGCTTTAGAAACAAACGCGCGATTCCTTTGGAAAGAAGGCGTTTCTCTATGAGTCCATAGATTCACATTGGGCCCAAAAACTACTTTGGCATCTTTCCAAAATTTCTAGCTTCTGAGCGTGGGATAGAGTGCTCGAGGACTACAGGCTTTTCCGTCCTCATCTAAGATTCGAAGGTCTTCTTCACGACTCTTCGATAAAAATCTAGAATAGTTTCCGACCGATGGCTTTCTTTCCGATTGAGGTTTACTGTAATTTATGTTAATATTCGGCCTAATTCAAATGTTATACGCAGACGTGGATTTTATGTAATGTTCGCTGCCAGAAGAGGAAGAAACGCAATGCACTTTCGTGGCTAATAAATGATGGCCATTGATTTTCTTATGAATATTATCATTCTAAGAAGTTTACAATAAAGTTTCCATTAAAAATTTGGCTCTAAATTTGTGTTTCCGAAATGATAGTATGTCTCATGAAGCAATTGCTTTTCGATAGTCAAGTTTATCGATTTATCGAAATATTATCGCTAGCTTTTTATCGATAGTTTAGTAATCGGTACGTACGCTGAAAGTTCTTTTCTCCTTTCCTTGAAGAGATCAAACAATTACACGATAGAAGCATCAGAGGTTTAAAAACACCGCAGGATCCGTTTTGCCGACGGTTCGCGCCTTGCACTTTGAGACCGAAGCAGAAAACAAGGGAAGGAAGTTCATTAACCGTCCTCCTAATTAGATAACTCCTAGACGGCCGGTTAATCCGTTTCCTTCTCTTGTTTCCTGTTTTGTTCTCAGAAGGCAAGGCGCGAACCTCCTGCAAAATGGCTCCTGGGGTTATTTTGCAAACCTCGATTTCATTAACAAGCGTATTCCAACCTTCTTTCCTTACGCGATAAATGCAGATTGTCAATTCCAAGAATTGTCTATGCATACATGAGGAGTAATCCTACTCTAAAAATCACCTATTTTCTCTTGCCAGTTAATTAAGATAGGGTGGACAATTTGAATAATTTCATCCTAATTTTGAGTAACAACATTTTAAGCTTATTTATGCAGTAACACGTAATTTCTACGTAGCCACACTTGGATTAAACCTTTTTTAGAATTCCATTCGGTAACTATCAAATTATAGTAAATTTGTTTTCGTTTTCCACTTTCCAACTTTCCGCCGTTGGAAAAGGTGTCTCATATGTTTATGACCAATTAAATCATTAAATCCGGCCTATTTGAGTGTCTTAAACAGAGTCGTGAGCTCTTTCGTCCCCGTTTTGGAAGTTGATAAGATTCCAGACGATGTTTTCGAGAGGGTATTTGTTTTCCTGATGACGCACTTTTAAGATCTTTGCTCGAAAGAATCCTTCAAACATCATGGAAATGACGGATGGGGAAGACTATTCTCATTTATAAATAAAAACCTCGAGATTTTTGTCATTTTGTGAACGTAATTGCAATAGAATTATTTCCTGAAATGTTTTGTGTCAACAAATGGCATCAGAAACTTGAAAAAAAGACGTGTGAGAAATTTCAACGATTTCACCAATCCTTTTTAGGAGAAAACCTTCTAAAGATGGTCCATGAAATATCTTATCTAGTCCTTGAATCGAGTCCTACCGGTGGTGGTACAATTTTGTCGTTTGATCGCTATCTCGCTAACATTTATTTTGATTATATTTCTATAGATTACAATGTCTCTCGTAAAAGTTAGAATTGATCATATCTTAATGTATCTTAATCGTATCTGATTGTGAATCCAATGCTCATGCTACGCACGGAATGGATAACTTTCATTATGTTCAACTTTCAACGACAATACCTATGATCTCATATATATTAATTAATGAATTCTGGCAATATTTGGTGGAAATTATTCTTATTTGGTTCAATGAAACAAAATGTGATTACGTCCAGAGAAAGTTTTCGTAGCATGATTTTTCTGTCTTTAACCAAACATGATATATATTGTATCTCTAAGTTACTATTGTTCTCCTCATTATCCTCTATTTTGTAATCTGTTCCCTTTCTTTTGCTGTCTCCTACACCTTTCACAGATTATTTACTCTTCGCGGGAGGTTTTTAAAGGGAAATGATTTTATGATAAAAAATATCCCTATTCTATTCGCCACAAAACCATTCTTTCTTTTCTTATTTCCTTTCTATTACTACCGTGATTGATAAAGAATCTATATTTGTTTTAGTTTATTTTCTTGTTTAAAATTTTAATCAATTTTACATATTTTGCCTCAATTTCTGAAAAAGGTTAAATGGAAGATGAGTCCCTATAGTCCCAATTTCGCCCAATAAAGACGTTTGTATTCAATTGTATCGCATTGTAGTATGTTCTTATTAATGGCTGTTTCCTTTGGCACCTTCTCCAGTTATCAAGGTTATCCTCTCCATGGCCACTCTTCTTCTTTCTCTTCGATCTTTATCCATTCCAACTTTCACCATCCTCTGCCCATCCATTCCTTCTTTGTTTTCTTCTTCAATTCCGCCCATCAATATCTTCTATTCCACAATCTCTTCCTATCACTTCTTTCTATCGATCTACGTTTTTCCTGCAATCCTCCGCAAACTTTTCATCTCTGTTGTTTCAAGTAATCTCCTGGTTTTAAAAGTTATCTGGTCTTGTCTTCCCCACATACGTTAAAATTGATCAGGCTACAATCTCGTTAATTCTACCCTTTGTTTTTTTCCTAAGTTTTTGTTTGGACACATTTTGTTACAAATTGCCAGAAATTCTGTTTACATTTGTAACTTGCCCTTCGACTTCCTTCTCAATATCTCAGGAGTTTGAAAGCTCTAATCCTAAACATTTAAAGGTCACTTCTTATTGAATGACTTTCCCATAAATCTCCAGTTCACAGAGTAGGGTCTCCTTAGATTGGATTTTTTGGAAGAGATAACCATTCGGAATTTTTAGCTGTGGAATTAAGTATGTGCACGAGGCTGGGTGAGATAAGAACTTTACTATATTCTCAACTAAATTGTCATTTTTCTCAAAGGGCCCTGTATCTATTTGCCTGTACTTTTTTATTTCTAATTTCAACTCCTTTTTTGTTTTCCTGTTATATTTTTGTCTAAAAAAATTGGAAGTCAGAAACGTAGTTGCAACTGCTTTTAAATGCTCAATAAGCGAATTTCTAGAAATACAATTAAACCAATCAACGGAAAGTTTGGGCTATGATTATAAATAGAGTTCCTACTTAAATAACAAATACCTTTAAAATGTTTGAAATGTAATTTATGCGTAAAGAAAACAGCAGAAGAAACAGTTTATGTTAATTACCAAACACTTTTGAAGTGACTATGCTTCTTAAAAGAAGATTTATGCTACAAGGAGCGGAAATTTATGCGGTAATTTTATTAAATTGGTTTTACCTTGATATTATAGCTTGAGCTCACCGAAACTTAAACGGAAACGATGTATAACTAAGTTCCTTCTTCGTTATATTTTAAGATTTAAGAAAATCTCATGGGGTAGGCAAATTACAAAAAACGATTGGTATATTATCGATAAAAAATGTGAAAGCCCAGTCGCTATACCACATATAATCGTACAAGCGGATGTTCATTGGGAATTGTTATTAATGAAATCACCAAATATGCTAGAGAAACTAATGGAAGAAGATCTCCCTGCCATAGATTTGAGTATCACAAATCAATAATAGTAGTAGTATCGTTGAAAGTGCTTCGTCAACTAAGGTCGTTTCGCACAAACAGGCTCCCACCGGGAATCGAACCCGGGACTGCTTCCTTCAAAGGCAAACGCGCAGCCCATTTGCCTATCTGAGATCCACAAACTAATTATAATATGAGATTCGAAGCTGTGATTTAAAATGAACATTTCTACAAACAACGAGACAATTCAATCCTAATCAATACGCTAAGATTTAATTGGAAATATTTCTGGAATTAGAGAATTTCTCTTAAATATTTCGTTTTATTTTGTTCCACTATCCAAAATGTGGAAAACATCAAAGTAGTAATCCTCACGCATAGAGATTTCGAAATAATCTCCTGAACCGTATTCGCGGGCCACATATCGATATCCAAACCTCATCCGCAAAAGATTGCATGTTATCCGACCAGGAAGAGGTAATTATCCGGCTCGACGCATAACTTTTCGTACGGATATCCGCTGTTGGATAATTCGTAGGTTTGCAGTTCTCTATGTCAAAGAACGTAGTTGCTGCGATGCTCATCAACATCTATTGCAATATGTTTACCTGGTAAATGGGAATACTTAATAATTTACTGGAATAGAAATTAAATTACCAATGAAAAGGGAAGAAAGAGAAAAACTAGTTAAGTGATTAGAGAAATCAGACGCTCATTTTCGTTCGCCAAAGGTTTTGTACTTTTTCATTGCGAGTGAGGGTTTTCGTTGTTTTAATTTCACTAATTGTTCGCGTGAATTTGTCGAGATTTCTCATTAAAAGTTCTGTCCCAACATTACAAGGCTCGGCCCCGCCGTTGACTTTTGTAATTTAGATCGTCCAAACTGAATCTGACATTCGATAGACTAAAACGCCCTGAACGAATCGGCATTTCACTGATTGCGGAACCGATTCAAAATTACATGAATCAGTTTAATTAATTTCAAGATTTCTTCGTATATTAGCAGTTGCTTCGTCGATTATGAGATAATAAACCTTCGATTCGAGCCGAATAAGTTAACCGGATAAAAGGCAGTGCGAGAAGTCACAGTCCTCCGTAGCAGTCACGGTCTCTTTATAAATAGCACGCTTTGTCTCTCCCCAAAGAAAAGGGAGTTGCTCTAGAAATGAGACGCTCGGATGAGAGGCAAATTTAAGTTGAGGCGCTTTCTTTGCCCCCAAATACTCCACTTTTTTTAAACATTTACTCTGTGTATCATTTTCCCAAAAGACGACGTGCGAAGCTTGAAACTATTAATAGAAACAGTTAAGTTTCGATCGTGTAAAATGCATTGCAGAAAGTATATTCATCGGGAATTGTCTTTGCTTATTACGAGAAAATGCATATTGTCTTCAGCGCAATTATTATCGTGTGCTTGCTTACCTTCACTTGTAGTCACCGCTTAAATCGAACCCAGGATCGCAATCACTAAAGGCGGGCGCGCTACTCACTTGGCTACCCCGGATCCCACGAGTAGAAATATATGGTCATCATATATGGTGGCATTGAACAGTGAGGAGTGAACGGTTTATCATGATATAACAAATATCATTATTCATCGCGTCATTAGCGTTGCCACCGTTCAGTTGGGCACTTCATGATGACATTCTCAGCAACCATAAATATGGATTTAACAATAGACCAAAGTCGTTAATATTTTTTAGCTATTTCAACTGAAAACTCATGATTCATTTCTCAACTCTTCGAGAGACAACGAACATTTCCATCAGTAAACTATGAAATCCGCGCATTTTTTCTATCGCCAAGTTGACCTTCTCCTTTGCAGCTAACAGATTGTGATAATCAAGGAGAGATTTAAAGGATCTTTTTCGTATTTGCGGATCCTATTGCCCACAAGTTCCGAGAAGACATTTCGCTCACTGAAAAAGTTTAATGACCCCTGGAAGAGTTCCAAAAATGAGCAAGGACACGATGGGGAAATTCTTCCTTTTATAAATTGTTTACGCATTCCATTTTCCGCACTTGTAGAGGTGAAATTTAAAGATGGCACACTGCGCACTATTGCTATCAATCATCCCTTAAATTTAATCCATTTTCCGCACTTGTCGTAGAGGTGAAATTTAAAGATGGCACACTGCGCACTATTGCTATAAATCATCCCTTAAATTTAATTAATTATCTGAAATCAAATATAACGGCGAAATATTTCTAAACAACCGAATCCATAAGAGTTTATAGGTTGGTTAACTTCTGTGAATAACGGAGATTAAGACGTAGTTTAAATCATCGAAGTAACAGCAATGAAGTTGTTTATCCAGAATACCAGCCAGTCTGGTCATTTACTATCACATTTCATCGAAATTTGTGGATTTAAAAGTAGTGATGATACGAGTTAAAACAAAGGTGCATGGAATGATGTGTAAATACTATTCTAGTTCAAATACGTAATGAGCACAAGGAGGGAAAGGACCGATTGCAAGTTGTAAGCTAATGAGGCAACCGCCTCAGGGCGCGGCAATTAAATGAAAGTCAATGGGAGGATAACGCAGATTTACAGGAAATTTACTTTTAATTTAATTTACAGGAAATTCGTTTCCTGAAGGCGAAGAAGCGTCTAAAGTTGGCGGTGATGTGATTATGAACACTTTATGTGCCTCACAAAGACAGGTTCCATAAGAACACTAAACAAACATTGTGACGCATATGTTTTATTCCGACTCTAAGAAATGATTCTAGAGATTCTTAATCGATTTCTTGAAGTTCATCATCAGAAATGTTTGGTGTGTGAACATAGATTTGAGTATCACAAATCAATAATAGTAGTAGTATCGTTGAAAGTGCTTCGTCAACTAAGGTCGTTTCGCACAAACAGGCTCCCACCGGGAATCGAACCTGGGATTCCTTGCTAAATGTTGAGATTCGCTGTGTTTGTTCGCAGCCTGGCTGAGTCTACCTCGAATGCACAGCGCATTGATTTTTTATTATTATTATATCATTATTAATATTATTATAACAGAAGAGACATTCATTATTCGAAAACAGAAGCAAAATCAGCGAAAACCCAGGTACATACTTTAAGCTCTAGAACTTGTTGCTGTTTTTTTTCACAGTAAATTACTTTGATTGATTGAACTGTAAGCTAAGCGTCGTCTGTACAGCTCTTTATCGAAGAGACAGCAATTTTTCGAATGTCTTTTGAGATTGCGTTCGTGTATGGTATGTACATTTGCCGAATGTCACAATCCTTCGAATCATACATTCGATTCGATTGGTGAACTAAAGCTTAATTATCGACCCAATAGTGAGAGCTGTTCCTGTCGGTGGATGGCTTACCAGAGAGTTGTTGGTGGTGCGGACAATGTGAGGAGGGAATTTGTTGCTGGAGTCCTAGGCAATGAAGAAGGAGATGGGAGACTTAGATAATAAAAATGAGGAGATCGCTTTAGATGTCAGTAAACTAAATTTGGTGGAAAATAAGAATATTGAGGCAGAATTAAAAACGGGAGAAAACCAGAGGGGAGATAAAAATGAAGCCGTTTTTTTGCGGAATGAATCGAAGAATACAACGAGAGATAAGGAACTGGCAGAAGAGTGGCACACTATAGCGGTTTGCAGACGAAGGGGTGAAAAAGCATTTAGTATGTGCATTATTATATGGAATTAAATGATACTTTTTGCTGGGAACGTATTTAGAACATCGGGAATAATATTTAGAGTATAATTCTGAAGTAAACCAGGAGCAGATGGAAAATAAATTGGAAGAAAATATCGATAATCGGAAGATATAATGAATTGTTTCGCACTGAGGAATATGAGGGTGTTTGCGGATGACTCTGTATTATATAGAGATATATCAAGCGACGAAGATAGCATTTCACAATCAAACGATTTTATTCACATTCAAAGGCGGTGCGAAAAATGTCGACTAAATCTTAATTTAAGTAAATGCTCCGTTATCAATTGCTTCGAAACTACCCTTCCAAATTAGTTAAATGAATATACGTGTAAATGTAGTCGATTCAGTTGAATATTTCGGAATCACTCTTACATATAACTTAAACTGGACCACGAATACTTTGCGGTAAAGCAACTAAAAAGCTCCGTTTTATGAAGCGCATTGTACGTAGATGCGATAAAAAGGTCAGAGAGCGATGTTATATCACCTTAGTTAGACCCCATCTTGAATATGCGGCGAGTATATGGGATCCAGCGGATGAAACGTATGCTCGCGAACTCGAGAAAGTGTAGCGCAAGGCGATACGATTTGTTAAAATGTGCTACGATAGAAAAGCTAGCGCTACGCAAATGCTCTCAGACGCAAGTTGGGAATCCTTGAAATAAAGGAGATTAGGCTGCGATTGCTTGCTTCAGAGAAAGTATGTACATTTGCGGAAGACGTAATCAGTCCCAGTTAAACGACCCCCTTCTGCTACTTCGGCCGATTCGACAATGAGCAATGATTAAAATAAGAGAAATAGATAACCAGAGGACAAAGCTTAAAGAGCCTAAAATAAGAGAAATAGAGGACAAGTCGTTTTAGGGACTGATTCTTCCCGCGAACGATACGTGACAACGATAAAATAAGAGGTAACTCGAACGCTTGGTGTTCACACCTCCTGCCACATACCGAAAGGAGGCTTCCAGGGTATTTATGTAGGTATAGGAATGAGCGATATTAAGACAATGAAAACAGTAGCCCAAATTGTGAATTCGGTGCAGTCGCGGATCTAGAAACAGGAGAGGTATTTAAGATAATTTTATTATGCACTCAGGTCAAAGGACAGATAATCTTAGGGCCTCGATTCTCTACCACAAAGCGTTAAAATCCTATTTTTAGGTGAGATATTCCATGCAATTTCAGAAACATTTCGCTGTCTGTTTTTAGTAGCTCTCCTCTTATCCTGGGCAAATTTCTCACCCTAAATATTCACCAAAAGGGGGCGATCGCCCTCACCCAACATTGGTTTCGTCGATGTGTGAACGAAGTTGAGAAAAACATCGACTTATCTACATTAATACCTCATGAGAGCCACCTTTCGGCATGTGACAGAGGGAGACAAGGGAAGATATTTCCAGGATACATGTAAATGTATTTCTGGACTAAGTTTACTAAAGTGAAGGTGTTGATATTTTGACGGCTGGTTTATGGAAAAGGACTTGAGTACTGAAAAGCAAGTGGTAATTTTGGCAAATTGCCGTAAGATTCAGATCCTCGACTGATAACCGATTGCAAGAGTCGATGTTGCCTTTATGGCAAGACTTTCAATTTTAGGCGAAGCAAATAGTGTCATTAATGAAAATTAAGCTGAAATGGGGGTGAAGGTCTTAAAAGGATACAAATTAAATTTATAAATATAAAAAAATGCCAACGCAGCCGATGGGGAAAGTTGCAAAGTGTTTGTTCTCTTATATCCCTATGTGTTTTTCACATATATCTGGTATAATTTTTTCGCAATGGGGACTATCTTAATTTTCTCTAATTGTAAGGGATTTTGCCATGTGTAAAGATGTTATTAATTATCCAGAACAGTTTCTGCAAAAAACTTTCTCAGTATTTTTTATCTTTTCTACTAGAATTTCCTTCAGTTTCTTCAGAGCTCTATCGAAGTCCCGTCTCAGGACAGATGTTCGCCATTCTTCTTCATCATCTGATCTTAGTTCATTAACCATCTCCGCCCATCTAGGATCTGCATAGATAAGATACCTAGGATAGAGTGTTTCAGCGTAGATTACGGATTAATTGATTCTATATTAACTTTTCAAACTCATCAATAAACGGCTGTTAACTCTCATAATCGTCAGATTTGACGTGGTACAAGAGTCAAAGGATATGACTATTATGCATTAACATCTAGTCATCAGAATGACCAAGTAGAATTGATGAATGAGAAAATAGAATAGAATAGAAATGTCTCTATTGCGGGCGAGATTTAGACTAACAAGTCCCCTCATACATCAAACCAATTTAATTTTAATAAAAGGAAAAGATAGGTCCATAAGTTTTATTTTTATTGTGTGTAAATTTTCGACATCTGTGAGTGTGACTTTAAAGCTGCTTTGTTATACGATACTTTGAGTGCTTAAAACAGTCATAGAAAATTATCTGAATTTTTAAAAAACTTCGGATTTTGAAATTGCAGCTTTAAGATTCGTGGTATTAGCAATGATTGATTATTTAACGCCTATCTGTTATTTAACCTTATCAATGGAATCGATTTTTTATGTAAGATTGCAGGAAACTGATCGTTGATGAATCTTGGCCAGTTTTATCAGTTTTTAACACCAGTCCTTCACTTCCTTATCACTTTCAGCCCATGTCTAACATCCTCACCCGGCAGAACATCTATCAATTGACGAAGAAGGCAAGAAGATCTAACAATATTGAATAGTTGTACGATATACTTCGTTTGAAGGAGGTGGTTATTTCTATAATTTACAGTTTCTCTCGACTGTTTTCGTAATGAAATTAAAATAATTAACTCGTTCTTCTTGGATAAACACAATACAGGTGTAACAATAGCCTAATGTTTGCTTAAAGAGAATATCACGTAATTTCTCTACCAAACTGAATGATTTTGGTCTCTTCGGAAAGATAGGTAACTTCAACAATCTTCTTTTTTCTTAATTGAGAAAAACGAAGAACGGAATAGCCGTGCGGCTGATATCCAAGGGAGACCTGGGTTCGAGTCCCAGTTCTGTCGCTATTTTTCACACCTGATAATCCTTTGAAAATAAATTTGCCTTAGAAATGTAAAACTCTCTATTTAAAAACTCTCTGTAAAAACTCTATTTCTCTCCTTCAGGTTGCGTGTGGAATTAGTTTTGTAAAAGTTTTATAACTACCCTCAATTTTTATCCAATTATAAATACGTTATATTCATCTTATATCCTCCAGGCAGTATGGGTGCCCGTGTGTTTTGCCCTATTTTGTGAAATTAGCTTCTCACCGGGTCTAATACGTTCGAAGATAGAAAATAACGATTTGTAGGTTTCTTTTGGCGAAGTTAACCACAGATTATAAGAAATTTGTAAGAAAAAATATTTTCGGCAATGCTGCATAGAATTCATATTTCCATAGCATCAACAGCAATGAAATCAACAGCAATGAAACCAACAACCATGGAATCAACTAAAAAAGTTTACATTGCGTTTTTGCGAAAACGTTTAAAACTACCATGACTCGCTACCATTTGGAAGGAAAAGGCCAGTATTTTCGTCGCTTATTCTTCTTGTCTTCACCAAGCTGTAGAATTATAATTAAATTATTTTCAAGGGAAAGGATATGGAATTTACTTTGAACTGTGAGGTGTGCGTCTAAAAATTGAAGTAAAGATGAAAGATTTGGAACGCTACCTTTGAAAAATTCGCCCTCGTAGCACAATTTATTAGCCTCGTATTTTTTTGCTTTCCGATCGGTGAGTAAATTATGGGAAAAGTATTTCAAAGAAATTTTTTTAATTTCCATTTTATATTTATTTCTGGGTATTAATTAGGAGGCAAATCGTTTTTCGAATTATCAGTGTCTGTATTTTTTGGGTATACCCGTATTTCTGTCGTAAATACATAAGTACTATCTTAGGACATCAATGAAAGTAACAAGTTTAAAACTGTGTTTGTTTCCAGTTCCTTCATCACGTGTAAGTGCTTTAGTAAGGCGTCCTAATTTCCAAACTGCATACACGTTCATAGCGCATGGAAAGTAAATGGACAGGAGAAGTAATTGACGCCATCAAAAGAATTTCTTATCTCTCTTAAGTACGGGTATTTTCAGCTTATGCCAATCAACCGGAATTCTCCCGGACTTTGAAGTACCGTAGCGTCACTTCCAAATTCATGAGTCAAACATTTACTCTTTCTTCCATTGAAGTAATTCCACGTAGTGATGAAAATGCACCCATAAAATTTAACTTTGAATTTGTATAAGTAGTATTTTTTAAACGATAACTTTTCTATTTACATGATAATTGTTATCAATATCATTGGAGTTGCTATCTTTAGACAATATTGCGTAAGTAGAGAGTATCAATAAATGATCACGTTCTGCCTGGCTATTACCATACGTCCAGATAGAAATATCTCTGAGAGTAAATGGCAGAAAGTGTGAGTAGCTGCACAATATTTCATTACTTAATTAGTTGTAGTAAAATATTAACGAAACTATGCTTCTACCTTAAATCATTTACGTTCTACGACTCTATATCACATTTTAGTTTCTGCTTTAGCTCCTTGCATTATCCACTCTGCGGCTACATAAAGTGGGTTTCCTGTTAGATATGGTCATTACAGAATTAAATGAGTTTTGATAAGTAATGAATGAAAGTTTTCAATGCAACCGTAAATTTAATCAATCTTTTCTGAAGATAAAAGTAAATCATTACTAGAGGGAAAAACACGTGTTATGTGCTTTTATTGGCAATCAGGTATCGAGAATGGCTTGATTTGCCGTATAAAGTAAATTAAAGAGTTTACAGATGAATTGCGTTGAGGAAATTAATTCATCGGATTGTAATCATGGATGCTAAATTGTCTCGTAAAATTTTAAAGTTCTTTGGAAAGATCTGTATCTTTCCCGAGAGCACTTCTTTCATCTTCTTACTTTTTTACCTCTCGGAGAAAAATATTTGATAGACAGGTACATACAAACCATCATTATGATACAAGTAATGAAAATCTAAGAAATAACCGAATGCATTGCCTAAAATGATACGAGTATTGCCCATTTTGAATGGGAATGAAAATTTTCGACGATTTACCGAATGAACGCAGGTAAAAGTTTAGTTTGAATATCAGGTAATTTTGCAGGAATTGAAGTAAATGTTTGTCGAAAAATGTTTCTTTTCAATCAAAGTATTCTTAGAGTAGCCCTAATACTACGTCTACCGCATAGTTAATGTATATTTTGCTTATAGGTTGTATTGTGTTTACAGAATTGTGCATTCTCATGTATTCAGGTTAGAACGATGAATGAATATTGTAAAAAATGTTATGTGAAGTGAGTTAATCTAATGTATTTTATAATATAATATTTATATAATATATCATTCATGTTTATGGTATAATGGAATAATAATGTGGTATATAATAGGGCAGAATGTGTTGCATATGTATAAAATAACGTACAATTGAAAATTAGTTTGATCTGACGAGACAGCAGTTAACCTTCAGTCTCTTTATTGAAAAATAATGTGAATGTAGTACGTCAATAAAGTACTATTCAATCGAAAATCCCACGTATAAACAGTGGAAATAGTACTCTGACATGCAAAACAGCTCGTCCCACAATTCGCACATCGTCGGCAGTAATTGTCTCATCTCCATGGGGAAGACAAATTAAGCGATATAGTCGAGGCAAATCTGGTCGATGACATTGAAATTTCTTATCAGTAAATAACGGCTAATTGGCATCATCGCAGTGAAATAATGGCTAACTGTAAGTAGATAAGAGATAGATAGCATCACTTTTTCCCTCTTACAGCGAAAGATACGATGCACTTCTGTTTGCCGAAGGTCTACGCGGAGTTGAACAACCTAATGATTTGTGGGGATTTGATAAGAGAAATGCGTTCACGCCGTAGACTTTCATACGAGCACCTCATGGCCAATTAATGCTCTTTGCTTTCTTCACCGATTCGTACCTCAGTTGAAATATTGGTGGAGATGATGAAATAATTCTACTTCTTAGAATATGTATACATAAGTGTTATACATACTTTCCTTTCGGAAGGTTCGTGTGCCTCAATATTCAATGCCATTTCCTTCGTTTCCTGGTAACTTACCCCACCCTTTATGTCATCTAACATATTTTGCCTCACCTCCATCTTTTCCATTGCATTCTACTTCTGAGAATAAGTCTAATCAAATCTATAAAATCATTAAATATCCAACTGAAGTTTCATTGAATTTAAATTTTTAAAAAGTTGTATTGACAAGGCGATGCAAATACCAAAATATTGCGATGGCCTTCCATTTTATTGAGATTTGTAAATCATTCCATTATAAGCATTTCCCCGTCCATCGGTATTGCTCATGCTAATGCATGAAAATGATAATTTCTCGCTCTCTGCAATGTTAGCAAAAATCAACCATGTCCATTATTCCCTCGATAAAGATTAAATTTAAACCATTAAGTTTAAGAAAAAACAATTAAATATTATTAGCGAAATCTCATACCTAAATTTGTATGAGCAATTAAATAGCGGACTCTCCTGAATACCGCGAAATTTAACGAGGGAAAAACCTGGGTTAATGCAAAAGTTGATCATCAAGATTGATAAAATTAAAATTACAGAAAGCTGAGTTTCAGTTTCACAGGGTTTTTTGAGGAATAATTCAGAGATGCGAAGGGCATACAAATATCTGCAATTGTTTCAGCTACGTTATCTCTTTAACATTTCATATTGATGGAGTTCAACATTGTTCTCCAAATATATGAGCTTCGTTTTCTCATTTCAAAATTAAGTCCTCTCGATTGTTGTTTTCCTCTAACGAATACATAATTTCGGATTTTGAAACCTATAATAGAAATTAAAAAGGGTGAATTTTAGTTAATCATTAGATGTTACTCTTTACCATTAATTCAGGATTACGTAGCTTGTATGTACATATACCTTAGTATAACTGGTTAGTTGGAATGAAATAAAAACTGTTCGAAATGCTACAGAAATCCATTAAAAGTATAGCACAAGCGAAGTCACTTAAATAAATACCAACGATGTAAACAACAGATATAACAGAAAAGGAGTCCTTGCTTTCTCTTATCACTCTCCGAATCACTGCGAAGGACATCACAAACTTATTCATTTCTCCTGCGGAACGAATTTGGTATGAAATGTGACCCATGTTGCTGATTAAGAAGTTACGTCGCACATTTTAACATTTTAACTGAAAATAAGCAGTAAATTTTCGTTATTTGTTTTCATACTTTTATTCAAACAAGTAGCAACCGTTTAAAATAAAACCAGGCATTTTATTGCCTGGTTCGTTTTATAATACAATAATTCTGTTTAGTATGTATATTTGTTTACAATTATTGTGAATTTCGTTTATAATAATAAAAGGAGAACATTTAATCCAAAGAAGTATGTGTAATAAAAAAGTACTAATGTAAATTGTAAGTACTACTAATTCTCATTCCTTTTGAGTCATACTCTCCCTCTCATATTTTGTTACTGATGCATTACTATTAACTGAAATTCCTCGTTAGATATAACAAAAGGGTAGAGTGATTAGGAATATTAGATGATATTAGAGCCGTCTGTTGATACAGTTATACCTTGGTTAAAGAAGATAATTAGTTTTGGAATCACATTCGTTAGCCGAAGAAACGTGATGTTATCAGGCGTCTCCTCTCTCACTGTCTTGAGCATGTCTACAGCCCATTTGTGTTGGTGGGTGACCCCTATGTAGTTTGGTCAACTCATTTCTTTGCCACACATACACACGGAAAAGATAAGATAGTGGAACGTTAATGTTTGCTGCCTTATGTTAGCGAGCGCTTTCACTAAATCATTCGATATCCGAATCCATATTTGCCAGCCGAAAAGCATCGAAAAAATCTTCGTTAACCGAACAGTTCATTAGTGGTGTCACTTGTTAGCAGAGGTATCACTATACTTGCCGTCCGTTTCCGCATTTTTCTTCCAATCGGATTTAAAAGCCTAGTAGATTAAGAGCAAAAATAGATTATCAGTTTTATTCCGGAATGTGTAATAACAATTAGGAAGTAATCTTACCTTAATTAAAGTTATAAACCAAATGAAATTAGCTTGTATTGATGCTCCAGTGGTTCGAACTAACTTTGCTTTCAAGGTATTTATTATAGATGTGTCAATGGAGTCAAAAAACAAATCGAAGAAGGTCAATGGCATTCTAAATCATTCCCTCAAATATGATGGTTCTAAACATTTATGGCGTAAGAAAGTAATGAAATTGGGGATGTTCAGTTCACCAATTGAAACTAATTGGTATTCAGGAAATGTTTTTTCTTGTGCTTCTCCTCGGTAGTAGTCTTCTGCGTATAAGAGGTTGAATTATCCTTAGAAACTGTATTAGGATAAATTATCATAAAAAGCGCTATTTTAGAGATTATATCAAAATAATTTGAATAAACGCGTTATTGGAATTACTAATTTTAAATTTGAATGCAACAGATACTCTTTGGAATTATAAGGACCTCTAGAATAGCTTTCTCCAGTCTATTTTGGATGAATGTTTTTATTCTCTGTTTGCTTCCCAAATTCCAATTTCTTGTCTATTTTCAGTAAATCAAATTTTATTTTCAATTAAATATGAATTTGACAACTTAAGAAATAAGCAGATTCTTTCGTGGATTGAACTGATGGCGTTAGCTGTAGTGATGCTGTAGAAAGATTTTTCTACAGCATCACTTCAGCATTCTGTTCAAGGCCGACAGAAGCGATCCTCCAAAGCCTGCATTTCACGTGGAAGCCACTTTTGGGGGCGCCGAATTTATTCTTCAAATATGCTAATCTTACCCGTACAACAACGTACGGGGAGGGGCGGACGTCGGCCCAGTGCCGGTCCTGTGTTGGTTTTATTTGTATTTGAAAATTCCTTTTCTGAATCTGTGTTCAAAGCCCTAAACATAATGCTATATATTAAAGAATCTTCTGTGAAGATTTAATATTAAGATGCATTTTCTATAATTCTCATTTTAGCCTAAATTTTATAGGCCAAGAAAGTAATTTCTTGACATACCTTTCGAGTACGAAAAGAATAACTGCACAGAAGGGATTTCATTTGTGTAATTTAGTAATTAAATTAAATTATATTTAGTTTCTTCATTGTTTCAATGTGAATCAAGGCCTGCTAAGGCAAACCCAACTGTGGAATCGCTCATAGGAGCGATACTATGACTGTTTTTTTTATTTTTCATATATGAGAACATTAATTCAGTATGAAATGCATTTAGCATAACCGTCGGAACTGGAATGAGTAAATGAAAATCTAGCTGGAAAATTAAAAGCTGAAGAAGTTGACTGATAAAGATGAGTGTTCTTGCGGTACTTAATAACTGAATGTCGTACAAATCTTTCTAGCTTTGATACCTCCAGGTTTTTAATGTTTTAAGCGAAAAAATGTGCAAAAATACCCAAAAACTCGCATAATCAATTGGCTACATTAAGATAACAAATTGATATTTATGGTAAATTTGAACTTTGGAAAATAGTCGAGAGAAATGAAGCTTTTTATTTATTCCCACAGACAACACTGAGAATGGGCTATCACATTCAGAGCCCCTCTTACACCAGTCCGCCCTTCCTGGGTCCTCAAGAACACAAACAGATGCAGAAAATGCAACATTGGGCATAGCACCTCCTTCGCCTGTAGTTGGTGGATGCTTAAGGTGGAGTGGTGATATTGAGGGAGGACAAGGAAGCAGATCATGGAAGGACAGTCTGATAACCTTTTCACTGCCCAAAAGGAAGAAACTTAAAGGTTGGTTTTCACATATTCCTCAGATAAAGTTGCTGATAATATTGTTAGAAATATTAAAATTCCAATAAATTCTATATGTGGTTCAATTAGTTACATTTTGTGATGATAAGCATATAGAAACTTATAAACCTTGTATGAGGGAAAGCATATTTTCCCAATGAGTCCATTAAAATGATTTGAACCAAAGGAATAATTGTTCATACACGGAATTGATGGTACATTTTTGCCTAATGAACTTTATTAGAGTAAATTAAATCTTCATTGATAGTTTTGGAAGCTATAATATAATAAACCTGTTCTGTCAAATTATATCATTATTTAGGGTTGTATGATCATAAATCATAAAAAATATACTTCCTAATTAAGAGACTTTGCACAAATCATGTGAATAATTCAATGGAACTAATCAAAGGGAAAGAAGGAATTGCCAAATAAATTGATTTGTTTGCAGGACCACTTCGTGCAGCCCGTCTTTGCTTACTCAGCATCTTATTGCCAGCTTTGCTGCTTACTTTACCACTCTACGTCAGATACAGGGTTTATGGAAGGAGTGAAGCATTTCCACTTGCTGCCTCTGATATGAGAATGATTGACTCTCATGTATCCACTACTTGGTGTCAGGTAAAACACATTTTATGTGACAGACAAAGTTAATTAATGAGAAAAGTAGAAAAACTATGAAAATTACAAAGAACAAGGGTCAACTCATTGGAACTTATTAATCTTTATGAGAAAGATTTAATGATATTATATTTCTTTAAGAGTAGTAACATGCTTTATTCAAATAATATATTAATAAATTATGAGGAAATTTGAATTTATTGCCAAGGGATGGAGGACATTGGGTTCCTATGATATGGAACTGACTTAAGAATGTTTAATTGTAGCAGGAGTGATTCTAATTGAGTGGTGAAATAGGCATTAATGAACTAAACCTAAAATATTGTTACCACATACTCAATGTATCAGTAATTCAATTTAATTTTTGGTCTTATCCCTTATCATCATCAACTTTAGCTTAACAGCCTGTTGTGGGCCTCAGCTTCCTCAGTTATGTGTTCTTAATCAGATCTTCTTCTTACTTTGTCCATCCATTTTGTAACTCCTGATGCTGTCAGATCTGCCTCAACATCCTGTAGCAGTTATTTCCGAGGTCTTCCATTACATTTTGCAATAGAGCATTAGTTTGGACATTTTGTCCTCTTCCATCCTTTCATACAACTAGCCACAGAGACTTTGAGAACTTATCTATATCCTCTCCTTTTAATATTTCACATATCTCCCAGTTCATTCTACTTCTACATATCTATACCCCAATAACTGTGTCATGCATTCTTATAACCTCCCTTCAAATCTTTTGAGTACTTTTCCATCATTTTTGGATAAAATCTGCACCTTTGCTTTATATATTCCAAATTTCCATATCAGAGTTTAAGGAATTTCTAATTTTGTGTTTCATTGCAAAAGAGTTAATTTGAGGAGAGGTTAACTTGCAAAGAGGCCTCATTACCTTCCATTACCCTTTGGTTAATCTCATCAGAGACCTAATTTTCATTATTTAATATGACTCGCAGATTATTAAACTTTCCTCAACCCTCAAACTCATAATTCCAAATTACAGTAAAACCCTCTTAAGATGCTTTTCAGGGGACCAATTGAAAACCTCATTATAAGGGGTGTTTCATTATAACCAGGAGGTTGATTGAACCCCCATAGACAGTGGCATAGACGAAGGGTGTTAAAGCCCCCATCCAAGCCCCCCCCCCCCCCCCCAAACTTCCCCAAAGAGCCAAAAGGTTTTTCAAAAAATCAAGGAACATAAATTGTAACTGTTTAAACATTTACAGTTACACACATCACTGGTGACTTGCAGGGAATATATGTAAATATAAATCTGATTCCATCTTTGTTACATTTAGGGCATAAGTTTGCCTTCCCCAAGAATGTAGGCAATTGTGCATTTATTCCATGTCTCAGCACTCCCTCCCACCAAGACAAATCATGGCAATGCCCCCATCTAAGAGACAAAGAAAGGAGAGCAGTGATACAGATAACGTAAACAATGTTTGTCTACCAAATAAGGTGAAGGATTGGCTAATATGGGTTATAGTGCATGTGTGTCCTTTTAGGCAGTTTGCAGTGCATCTTCGTCAGTATTTCTACTATTGTTTTGTGAGAAAATGACTGGGACTGAGAGAAAACAGTGTATTAAGTAGGATAGAGTCTTAAGCAGGAGCATTTTAAAAGGGTTTTACTTTGTCATGCTTTACAGCTCACTTTCACTCTGTGAAGATGACATTTCAAATATTTTTTCTTCTCTACATCAACACTGAAACCCATCAATTTCCAATATCTTTTAAACATTTCCTAAAAATCATTCACATTTCAAGCTAACAAAGTTGGGTGATCTGCATATACAAATCCTTGTTCAGATGTATGAATAATAGTTTCCATTCATTTTAATTCTTTCACTACTTTCTATAATACCAAGCTCAATAACATGGTTGAGATAGCATCCCTTTGTGTGATCCTTAAAGGTCTAGAGAGAAGAAGATACATAGTGGAAATTATAAAGTGTTTTGTTTTATTTATTATTGTGTCTTTCCAAGAAATGCAGCCAAAAATAATTGATTATACTTAAATTTATAAATGCTCTATACTTACTCTTCATACAACTCCAAAAAAAAAAAACTCCACAGCAAAAGCTCTACAATAGGATTCCTTCAATGTCATTTCAACTGATTGATTCAGTTTATGTGGAAAATCATAACCAAGCAGTTCAGAGAGCATCCCTTTTATGTACATACTGTCAAAATCTCGTTGAAAGTCAATGAAGAGTATATGTAAATGAATGTTATATTTGCATACATGTATGTACATACTGTCAAAATCTCGTTGAAAGTCAATGAAGAGTATATGTAAATGAATGTTATATTTGCAGCTCTTCTTCATCATTTGCCTTACTCTGAATATCTGATCAATCATGCTTCTTCCAGATCTAAAGCTATTCTGATATTTGTCTAGAATATCTTCAGCATAAGAATTTATTCACTTTAGATTGATACTGCTGAAAATGTCATACACTAAATTCTATAATGCATGTGTCTTTATAGTTCTATATATAGTTTTTGCAGTCAATTTTGTCACCTTTCTCAAGTGTATGGCTAATCGATCCAATCCTTAAGTCTTCCAGAAACTCCTCCAATCTCCAATTACTATAAACTAGCAAGTGTAATGCTTTAATATGGTCTTTGTCTCTACTTTTTATCAATTCTGTTGTCATCCCATCATCTCCTTCTCCTCCTTCATTTCTTTACTCATCTACATTTCCCTTCACCTCCTCTATGGGCTCCTCCTGATCTGCTCAGGAATTTGTGTTTGTTTTTCTGACAGTGAAATTACCTCCTTATTGAACAGTTCATTCAAATATTCAGCCCAACTTTCATATTACACATTCTCCTCCCCAATGACTTTGATGTTTTTGGTTAATATCAGTTAGTCATATATTTTATTACTTATTAGAACTTATTGATTTAATTTGCATTATTGAGCTCTTCTACTCTTTCTTATTCCATTATAAATATTTCTATTGCTTTCTTTCCAGTTCTTTATCTGCTTCATTCCTACTCCAACAATACTTCTATTTTGTTAGTCTAGTCTTTTTTCTTAGCATAATGCATCTGTTCTCATCTATACCTTTTTAACTGAATATTAATTTTTTTCTTATACCATTCTTTACTAACATTATGATTCAGTCATCTTCATATCTATTGCAAAGGAACCTTTAATATGTTGCTATTCCATTTATGTCTTGTAGGTCAATTGGTTTTCTTCAAAATTGCCAGTAGTATTCTGATTTTACCCTCATCAGTCTTATAGGACCAGTGTCTCTTAGATACTAGCGCACGATTCATTTGATTTACTTTTAATTATCGTTGTTGCAAAAAGTTCAAAGGATATTTTAAATCAAGAAGTCACATTTTGCTTGATTATTATGTTATTANTAATTTCTCTACCAAACTGAATGATTTTGGTCTCTTCGGAAAGATAGGTAACTTCAACAATCTTCTTTTTTCTTAATTGAGAAAAACGAAGAACGGAATAGCCGTGCGGCTGATATCCAAGGGAGACCTGGGTTCGAGTCCCAGTTCTGTCGCTATTTTTCACATCTGTTTATCCTCAGATAAATTAAGTTTAAAGAAAAACAAATTTTTTAGATTCTTTTGCAGTGTTGAAATTCTCAACCCTCACTTAAGATATTTTGGAATAATTCTCTCTACTCTGAATTAATGGATATAGAAGAAGTAACAATAGCATTTCTACTATTATAGTTTGTTTGATATTTTTTCTGCCAACCGGCCACACCGGCCAGAGTGATTAGTGCTCCAACCACAAGGTCCCAGGTTTGAGTTCTGGATAATTGAATTTTTCCATTTAGGTTGTTATTTGTGTTCATAAACAATAATAACTATTAAAATAGGGGATTAATATAATTAAATAAATGCATTTAATAATTACTACTATTTAAAAATAATAATTACTAAATGTATTTGGTGTCTTCCTGTTTCTATTAAAGAAGACATAATTGTCATTATTATTATTGCTGTATTTTTATTGTTATTATTTTAATCCCTCATCAATGTATTTATTATTTGAACAGAGACAGGTGGTAGAGGCTAATGCGACTTTCAATGCATTTTTGATGCCAGAAATGCCTCAAATGGAAGATGAGCCTCATAGAGTGACTATGCATCGTTCCCTTTACCTTGGTGATGATATGAAAGAATACTGGGGTTTTTATCTCCTCAAAGGATCAACTGTTAGCATTTCTACATGTGCCAGGTTAGTCACTCTTAAGGATGCATATCTCTAAGAGGATTATTTAAATTCTATGTCTTAATAAAATATATTCTGCTGCATAAAGTAAAAATATTGTAAATCCTATTTTGTATTCTTTCCTCAATGAATTAACTGTTAAGGACTCTTTTTTCGATGCAGTTTCTCTTTAACAAAGTCTACAAGTGATTTAGCAAAAGCTTAACTGCTTAGCTGCAGGAAACATATTTGTACATTTGCCCAACTGCTGAAAAGAAAAAACGTATGTTTGACCTGCATTTTCTTTCCCATTTTTGGCCCTGACTCTCAATGAGATGCCCTAGTGCAAACCCCTCCCTATTATTCCCAAATGGGAAAATCCTAGAGGTTTCCCTTCTCAGGGGAATTCCAAGTTTGGTACTGGATCTTTCTCTAAAATATTTCTTAATATAAAGTTAACCATTGCACCGGTCTGGGTAGATCAGGAAAATTATGAAGATATCAAAATTCCAGAAAATCCACCAGAACAGTGCATTAGATTATTTTTGTGAACTGTCAGTTGGATATAACGGGCGGAAAAAAGCCAAAAAACATTGAGAATAAAATCACCAGTGTAATTAACAAATGATATTAAACCACAATAGTAATAACCTTCAATTAACATTACAGTAATGGCAAAGACAATTCGGACTGGTGCCAATAATTTCACAAATTCGCAGGGAATCAAGAGGCGGCCAATAACCTTTCCGGAAATCATTGGAACTGTCCGCGAAAGTAGCTAGTTCAAGCCTGATCAGATATCCTTACTCACTGGGTATAAAAGAAGCATTCCCCAAAGGCCTTTTTGGCTGAGGCCTTTTTGTCGAAGCTATTTTGTCAACAACTTGAAAAAGGGCAACTTAAAAATGGGTGACTTAAAAATCGGCTCACCATTATTGTAAAAATCGATATATCTATAAACTGTTTGGTATCAAAATAATCAGCAAACTGCTAGGGAAAGGAAACAGCATTTTCAATACAATTTTCTTATTAAATATATAATTTATTGGTTATTGCATCTCCAGCACAGAAGTAACCAAAAGTTCTCTACAATAAGTGCTGACTCAGGAAAAATGTCTATCCAAATTAATAGGGATGATTAACTGCTATGACTTGTCTGTGCCTCCAGAGGGAGAACTCTCCCTACTTTTCTTATGCACACTGTTGTAGGAAAAATTGAGCCTCTGCAGCTGAATGGTTAAACTGTTCACATTAAATTCGAAATCCTCTTTTAATTTATTAATTAAAAGATGATATAATTTCAAAACAAATTAAATTGTGAGTCATTACTGCACTCAGGTGGCCTGGGGCCTCTCTCATAGTGATCAGAGGGCATCGTCACTTAAGAGAGTGTGCTTACATTGGACAAAAGTCTTCTGAAGAATCGGATGAGATGCTACTAATAGATGCAGAAGCACAGGACAACCACTCTCAGAATGAAGATGCTGACAAGAACACACCAAAGCGTGGTAGATCTCGTCAAGTGATTCTCAAAGAGAAACTCAACTGGTCCCCTGCTGCATTAAGTAAACTGAAAGCAGCTCAGCTTTCTACAACTCAACTTTCCTCAGCTCCAAAATCACCAGGTATGAATTTGACATTCAAAACATCGATAAAATTACAGTGATAGCGATAATGGAATGAAATTGAATACTTCTAAATGAAATGTGATACCTTTTGGTCATAGTAAAACAATTATTAACTATCAGTATTATATGAATGGAGGATCAATAGGAAGGTTAAGTGTAAATAGAGATCTTGGAATTATGGATTTTGTGCTTTGCCTATACTGTGGAAAACCCAAGAGGACTTATTCCATCATGGAATTATGTTTGATTCTGCATAAAAAATGTCAGACTCTTATCTATTTACCTATCATCAAAGCACAGAGAATACTGTGCTTTATTGCTAGTAACACCATAAATGAAAAGATATTCAAATAATTAAAATACTATATAGTGAGACCTCTACTGGAATTTTTTTCCTCATGGCTCTTAAAAAAATTCAGAATTGATTTTTAAGATGAACTTACTTTAAATCAGGCATTGAAATGAATAATCTTTCCTATGCTGAAACCCTGTCCTTCCTCAACCAATCTACTGCACAACATAGACACATATTTTTGGACCTAATCTTGTTGTAGAAAATAATTCATGATGGTGTAAGATGTCTGGATCTCTTTTCCAATATTTATCTCCAAGTTCCTTCATATTCCTCAAAATCTAGTCAGAATTTTTATAAACTCAATATGCAAAGGCATTACTTCATGGAAGGCCATAATGATGAAAAAGAAATATCTCGTATACTTCCACAGAAAATATTGATGTGACATGTTTTGCTAGCATCATCATCATCTTGTTTGATTCTTCAATATGTACAGAAGAAAGGGGGGAAAGGGAGGGGGAATTTTGATAAAACAAAGAGTGAGGGTGTAAAGAGTGTGCTTGGAAGGGAAAGAAGGGGTGAGGGGTTAGGAAAAACATGCTCGTTCTTTAATATTCCATTTGTTAGAATGCACATGATTTTTAATTCCTCCAGGAAGTCCAAGCAGTGACTGCGATTTGTGATGGAGGTACTTGGGTTGAAAATCGCTGTCCAACAGGTGCACCACAAAGTTGGACATAAGCAACCCCTTCCAGAGATGATAGTCACTACTGTGTTCTACTGTTCTTAACTACATTTTCCTTCCAGTTTTCCCTACGTACAACTTCAATTCACCTTCCCCAGAGCATTTTTCTGCAAAATTAATGAGTTGAAATACTGTTAATTGCGTTCTTTTTACATAATATTAATTATCTCCTTCATCTGTCACAGAGTTTTCATTCATCTTTTAATGTAAATCATGGAGTGAGCTTCCTCTTAATAATCTTACATTTTAAAAGCTACCCTAGATCAATTTTAACGGAAAAGTTCATCCTGAGGACATCAAGAGCATAAAACATAATTAAATAGTTCTTTTCAATCATGCAATGTTATAATATTTTTATTAGAGTATAACTGAGGCAGCAAAAATAATTTATAATAATTAATTTAATATTTTAATAAGTTCAGAGAAGAGTAAAGTAATTGTAAGATTCAGGCCTAATTGTGGAAATTTGACCTTTATTCTTTTTTAGTACTATACTGTTAACATAATAAAAAGCAACACTAAATTTTAACAAGATTTTATGTTGATAATAATGATGTAAAAGCCTTCAATGCATTTCACAATGACGTAAAGAGGTACCAACAAAGTTTTTCACTTAGCTCCCTCCTTCCAAGAATCAATAGAATGCAGAGAAAACTTTAGACTTGCTCTCTTCAAGATTCACACTATATATATA
>KZ308851.1:436131-464975 GCA_000376725.2 Ladona fulva | reverse complement strand
ATATATAATTCACCATTCACTCAAATTCATTGTTTTGACAGTATAATCTTACTTATAATGCTATTGATATATTTAATACTTGTGTTAGAAGAACAATACTGATAAAACCGTAACTAATGTCTCTGAAATGCCTATAGTTTATTATTTATTCTTGTAATATTCTTGATTTATAACTTTATTATTATTATATGTATTGATACTTGATTTTCTGATAATTGATACTGATGATACTTTAACATGACTTTTCCTTCATGTTTATGTGCCTCATTTATTACAATAACGTTTAATAGCATATGAATATATATGCATAGACATATCATATTGTTAAAAATGTATGTGTTTGAGGTAAAAGGAGTTTGTAAATATGTAAATAAATCACATGAAGTAAAGCTTTACACTAATTATCCTGTTTTGGTTTGATTTTGTTTATAGAAAATAATTCTGAGGCAATGACAACCATAGCACCTAAAGAATCATCATCTGAGTTGTACTCAGACATACTCAACAGAATTTCCAAAATGGGAGTGAGAGGTCAACGAATCCTTGAAAAACTCAGTAATAAACTTCTTGCAGAGGAAACAGCAGAAAGAGCCAGGAAAGCTGCAAAGGCAGAAAGCCAGGATATTGACTCGAGTGAGGAAGCAGCTCTCCTAAGAAAAGTGATTGAGCAGGTTGTGAAGGAAACGTGGAAGAAAGAGAAAACTGTACAGAACAAAAATGGTTCAGAAGTCTCTAAAACTAGTGATAGAGAAGAAAAATATGATAATGTCAAATTCCCTCCATTGCCTGATAAAGAAAATCAGACTTCAGGTTTTTCAGAGGATAAAATTGATTATGGAGATACCATGGATAAATATTCTTCAAAAGATGATGAATCTGATAGAATGATGAAAAAGATAGTTGAGAGACATGTTTCAGAGGATGATGTAGATGCAGATGTGGATAAACTCTTGAAGAGAGCACGGCGAGCCATATTGCAAGAAAACCTTCATTTGGATGAAGATGAAGAAATAAAGGTTTGAGTTTTTCTTCCACCCTCTTTCTCCTCACCTTTGTAGAAACCTCAAATTACATAATGGGCTTATCTGAAAAATATTTTAACCAATACAAAATTTAGGAAATTTTATAATTTGATGTTTCTTTAATAATTTCATTTGTTAAGTTTGAAAAAGCTCACAGTTAGTTAGACCAAATATTTGCTTATCGTTTCTGCTTTTGTTTTTCTGAAAGTTAGATAGCAATAACATGTAATTTTTATTAAAATAAGGTATAATGTATTGGGGCGAAATAATTCTGTTGCAGAGAGATTTAACATTACATGAATTATGCTTGTACTCTCTTGATTCATTCTCATTCTCAACCTAACCTTTAAACTGTTTTAAATATATTTTTGTAGATTTCAAAATTGATTGAACTTAAAATTTTCAAACTACTAGCTCACATCAATACTATAATTTGCAACCAATGATTAAAGGTATCCTTTAACCCACTTTAGGCCACAGATGAAGAATGGGAAGGGTTAGAAGAAGGCCATGTTCCAAATCCAGATGGAATTGCAGACGATCGTGGTACTTTTGACCACTGGGATCCAAATGATAGATCTCGCTCTGAGTTCTGGAGTTCTTTCTCCAGCAGTGAGGAATCCCTTTTAGTATGTGATGGACTTGTTTTATACATGCCACTCACACCACATCTGAACTGCAATGAAAATGAAGACTCCCATGATGCTTTTGAGAAAATGAATAATTTAACAATGAAGAACATTGGTCGTCATGGTACCACTGAGACTACAGCTGCTAGTGTTGAGAAAAGAGATAACACCCTCAGCTATCAGGTAAAATTATTTCCAGTGAGACTAAATACTGCTTATATCTATCAATGGGTAAATCTTGTACATAACCACCTGTTTTTTACCTAAAATTTCAATTTTTTGCATATCTCATACATATGTCCACCTATTATAAAGCATTTAGGTTTTTCACAATTATTGAATACCATTTAGGTGGTTTTAGGGGATTAACACCAATTATAAGTAGTGGTTTATTATAAATGTATTGACTTCATTATTAAGTAAGTGTTATACCTTTCAGTAGCCTCATGTGCCTTAATATTCCCTATTTTGTGCCATTTCTTTCATTTCCTGGTAACTTATGCCACCCTTTATGTCATCTAACAACTTTTGTCTTTGTTTTCCCCTCTGTCTTTTCCCTTGCATTCCTCCTTCAAATACATCTTCAGCAATCCCTCTCTTCTCAATATTTGATCAAACCATTTCCTCGGTCAATGCTTAATTACTTCAATTAAAACCTTCTCTAATGTCTCTGTGTTTGTTTTTCTGTCCACCCAATTTACTTTTCCATTCTATGCCATACCCACATCTCGAAGGCCTCTAATCTTTTGATATCTTTCTTTCACAAGGTCCACATTCATCCAGATGAATGATTTAACCCAAAGTATGTTAAAGATCACATTTATGGAAAACCATATATTAAAGATCAGATAAAACTCTATCTTTTCCCACACTGAATACAAAAGAGCTAAATATATTACAAAACTTATTAAAATATGGTTTTAATACATAATAATCTCTATTTCAGGTTCCAGCTAATGGTTACTACTTCTTTGTGTTTACCAGTGAAAATGAGGTGCAAACAAATTTCATTCACATACACTTTGACCTTCGAAGAAGGGTATACAAAGTGAGAGATCCTGTGGCTTCGTGTCAAAATGCAACTCACTGTGAACTTCCACTGTCATTTCTTTCTGATCAGAAAGTAGTGTTAGAGTTGCCAATCAAACAAGGAAACACAAATCACAGTGATCCGCTCCTTCTTAACAGAGTGCAGGAATCAGCAAACGCTACCACAAATGCCTCTTCCACCACCACACAATCACCAAATGAGAGAGCATTTCCCAAGAGCACTTCTTCGCCAAGGAATGAGAGGAAGGAAGAAAAGAGGAAACTTGAAGGAGGGGAAGCTTTGTTATGGGATGAAAGCTATGTTGTGATGACTACCTGTGAACCAAGGACAACACTTTACCTGTGCTTTATAATCTCTGTGCCCTTATTGATCCTACTTTTTGCATTCCAGTGACAGCAATTTCAAGCAATATTCCATAAGAAAATGACATGCTGCATATTGCAATGACCTCTCCTTTAGTTGTATTATCAGCTTATCCGTAAAACATCCACCATTTTACACAACTGTGAAATTTGGAGTATTGCTACATGAGTAAAATTTCCTTTGTTTGGGAATACTTAACTTCATCTGTAAATGAACAGAAAAATACAAAATGTTGACCTAATATTGCCAAATATTTGCCAGAATTAAATTTTGTAAATGAAACAGATCAGAAAGCATCAAAATCATAAGATGTTACCTGTGGTTGTAAATTTTCATATCAATTCTCAACTAAACCAAAGCAGCTGAAGTAAATGATTAGAGCATAATAGTAAATTGAAAACCAAGATCTCTAGATTGTACATAAAAATATCAGACTTAATTGGGCTGAATGGACTTTTTTGTAATTTTGTATAGTCTATTATGTTGATGTGATATATCCTTATACAGGGATAATTTCTTTAAAAATATGCTCAAATTTACTCCATAAAATGTCGCACTTTATGGAGAGCATAAATATAAAAATCCTTAACAGCTAGGTTCAATTTTAGATTGTCGGCTAAAACTAGACTTTATTTTGAAATTCCATTAAAAATTTTTCTCTTGAAACAAAAAAAAAAATTAAAATTGTAATTCCAACTGTATAGGATTTTATAGTTATGATTAACTTGTGAGCTGTTTGATCTCGTCAATTTTTTGGCTCAATGTAAATTTTAATATTTAACCAAATATTGTTTGCTAAGAAGTAACCATTTGCAAACTATTATTTTCATGATTTTTTATTCCAATAAAAAATGGACCTTATTTTCCTAAAATCTTTCATTTACTTTTCATTCAAGCATTATATTTTTGCTTTTTTCTAGGTCTTGTCCAGATCAATTATCTATGGTAGGTATGATAGAAAGCTATTCTGTTCAAGCAGTTACTATCCAAAAGTCATTTTGATGTGATTGATCAATAATAACTGCATAAGAATGTAGTATTTGTTATCCATAATTTTGCTCCTCAGAAATTTTTATCTCCTTAAATACTTCAATTTTTATCTCAGGACTTCTGGGAATTCGCTTAAATTTGTAAAATTCTTCGGCTTGAAAGAAGTTTTCACCCAAATGTTCTGTTATTACAGATAACGGCATTAAAATTTTTATTGTAAGAAGTTAAGTTATACCAAAGATTCTAATACAGTGAAGGATGAGTCATATTCCACACAAAATTCATGAAGGAATACAATCTCTTCTGATACATAAATATATTTAATAAGTTACAATCACAATATAATAGATTAAAGAATCCTCTTGATTGCTCTGGTCAAAGGAAACGTAGAATTCATTAATATATCAGAACTACTTAATTATTTGATATCTACTCTAATGATTCAACGACACAGGAATTCGTGATACATATTTATTATTTGAGAATTGCATCTTTGAGCGCCTTACATGAATATACAATTAAAATTTTATCAGTTATCATCCTCAAATTGCGTTATGATAGATTTTTTCATCTAATTTGAATTATCTTATGGAAAATGGTAATACAAGCTAAAGAATGTAAAATTACTTCCTTAAGATACTTATTCAAAAGAATAGATTCCATCATTATTATACTTAATGAGTTATTACTCTCGCTCACATGAGTTAAATGCGAGATCGATCAATAGTTTTAGTCAGTATTTAGTCTAGATGTTTAACTTTAAATAAGGAAATCAAACCTTCGATAGCAATTTTTGATGTTTACGTAAACGGCTATATGTATTTTCTTTCCATTTTAGACTTATCTCCCTTCATCAAGGGCTAAGTCTACGAATCATTTGGAAAAACCGCCATAAAATCAATTCATCCAAAAGTCCCCGCTATAGGCTTGTTGGTAGTCCTACGAAAATTCAGATTACCACTTAACGCAAGTTGTGATTTAAATTCAGCTGAACAAGCATGCAATTTCTATGCATGTTTTAACTAAAAGTATGAAATGATTTTAATATTACTGAATGACATTGCGGATGATACGTCACAGAACTTCATGCCCTTCATCGCCTTGATCGCCTTCATCCCTTCATGCCACTATTGCAAAACGCTTTTCAAAGCTCATCATCTGTTGTATGAGGAATATGTGGATAGTGATGGTATGGTATGCGCACCTTTGCGCAGTTAGCGTGTTCAAGGAGGAAAGGAGTCATAGATGAAGTTTTCGGACTCTCTACTCTTAAGTTAGAAAAGTATGGCCTTCCAGCCTCCGAGTGCGCGACAAGAGTTACAGAATCGAAAAATACTTGAAGAATTACAGCTCAAAAAGCAGCTACTCTTAAAACAAGGGGCAGCTTCTGCTCTAAACACAGCACCTATTGCTCCAACACCCATTCCTGTGGGTGGTACCATGGTTGGTCGAGTAATTAATAATTCTCGCGTAATTTTTCTTCTCACTCGACAAAATGCAGAAAAATAACTTATATTTTATGTATTCCTTTCAGCCTCTCAACGCCGGTGAAGCTCACATGGTGTCTTCATCACAAAGGACAGCTTTGCAGTTTGCTCACACTCAGTCATTTGGTTATTTTATTACTCAAGATTCAGCGTTTGGAAATCTCATATTGCCTGTCCTTCCTCGTTTTGACGTTAAGCAGTAGTATTCCTGAGAAAAGCTCATGCAATATTAACATTGTTCCAGCGTGGAAGTTTGAGAGGTATCTCAACTCTTAGCTTCTTCTGGATCATATCTTGGTTTGAAAGGACTTGAAATTATTTTAGACCTAGCCGGAAAAGTTTTAATTCATTGATTGTCATTTTTCATCGTGAGATAAGTAAGGCTGTGAAGTCATATGGAAGATATCATTTTTAAGATTATGAGGTTATCGCAAAATGGCTCGAGTGAAGTTACGTGTTTTGGAGGAATATTTACAAGAACTGGATGTTTTTGAAAATCCGAAAATTTCCTTAGAGCAATATGTAACGCAACCACACATTGCCTCTCATTTGTTGCATGTTGCTCAAACTACTTTTTCTGACGTGGAAGGCTGTTCTGTGGCTGATTTAGGGTGTGGTTGTGGAGCCCTTACTTTGGGATCTGCAGTACTTGGTGCTGCGTACACTGTTGGTTTTGAAATAGACCCTGATGCCGTGAAGGTATTCAGGAAAAATGCCAAGAAATTAGGTCTGTCCGGTCAGTGGAGTTCAACATCTCACAAGAGGATGGGTAGTGAGAAGAATGAAACAGTGTCACCACCAGAGGTATATCTAAGTTTGAATAATTAGCGTTAAAGGAAAAGAATGATTAAAATTCACAGTAGTTGGTAACCAAGAGAGCAAGTTGTCTATTCCCACCATCTGGGTGAGGATATAATGGAAAATTATTATCTGCCTTTGATAATTTTATATATGTAATTTTTTTGTTGCTCAAGAATTTAGCAATATTATCTCTTAATATTATTCAAATGATAAAACATCCTTGTGTTAGTCTTCGGTGGTAAATGATTGTGAGCCTCTACAAACAGCCCCTAATAATTGAAATTAGTGGAAATTAACTTCTTTTTCTTGTTTAGGTTTACCTTGTGCAATTTTCAGGTTTATAGTGATAACTGGCTCGTTGCAATAGTAATACTTGATTAACCAAAGAAATGTACATGTATAGCATGATCACATTTTCAATCAGAACGTTAAAATTTAGTAAGGTAACCATCAATTGTATAGTAACTGTTGTAGGAAGTTCTCCTTAGCTCCCAATTTTCTAATTGTTCTTATATTTCATATCTTCTTTTTATCTGTTCTTACTCATAACACTCCATTATTACTCATTCTTGTTTCAGTTGTACCATCTTTCTGTTTCATAGAATATTGCTAGCAATTTATGTTGCTTTAGTATATTTAATGGTAATTTAAACCAATGGTTTTTAAGTACAGTGATACCTTGATTAATGAGTGACTCAGCTAACAAATTTTGCAGCTAATGAAGATTTTTTGGCGTTTTTCTGGACTCTGCTAACAAATATGGATTTGGTTAATGAATGTTCTAGTGAATGCACACACTAAAATAAAGCAACAAACATGAACAGTTGTGCCATTCCAGTATCTTATCTTTTTCATCTGTGTGTGGGCAAAGAAATGAGCTAACCAAATTGCATAGTGGGCACCCAACAACCCAAATGGCTTGTGTGTGTTTAAGACAGGGAGAAGTAAGATGCTTGTTTCAGCTAACAAAAACTTCAACTAGTGAATGTAATTTTGGAAGAAATTATCTTCGATAGCCAAGGTATTACTGTACATAATAACCTTAGTTATATATAGATTAAATCCTTGAGCCTTTACTTCATATCAAGCCTCATATTTCATTATTTTAACTTATGTATACTCAAACATGAGTAAAAGTTGCTTGCATACTGCAAGCTTTATGGTAATAGGTTTTTCCAATTCTCGTTTTGCACAGGTTTCATATCAGGAAGTGTAAAAAATCGAATTCAGATGTTTATGTGCCCTAGCATTGAACCACGAAACACAAACACTTTATATGCCAATTCATTTCTAATTATCTCTACAGGAAGCACCGCTTAGAGATATATTAAAAAGCCACCCCATATATTTTGAACGGGTGAAATTTGAACCATCCTAGTATCGAACCTAGGAGTTATGGTAGTTGTCTGATAATATTACAATTCAGAAGCTCCTCCATTATATATATTGAAGGTTATAAGGCGATGTCATATAGGGAAGCAGCTAAACATGTGATTCGAGTTTCCTGTACAATTTACATGGAGAGATATTTAACCTGCCCTGGCATCGAACTATGGAGAAACATGGGAGTGGTAAATCTCAAGCACGAAATATAGTCATGAATGTTATTCAGATGCCAAATTACAGCTATCTGGCTTCTCAAAGGGTGACCCAAATAAATTATAAAAAAGCCACCAAGTGTAAATTAAATATCTAGATGAAATTTGTAGTCCAAGGATCGAATCCAGGATAAATTAGGAGATATGTACTCAGAATATAGAAATTCTACCGAACAGAATCTCTTCCTGCAACCATAGCATCAGAGAAGCTTATTGATTATGGTATTAATTCACCCGTCATTCACCACTGGCTGCTTGTGGCGACTTACAAATCTAACTCTGTTAGGTTTCATGACAAGACCATATTGGGAAGTACCACGTAGGTAAGGTATTAATACACCCCCTGCCATACGCCACTATGTTTGCAGTGGGTGGCCATTCATAATACAGTTTAGATGTTCCTCTAATAACTAAGATCCATGTATGAAGGCAAAATCATATTGGGAAGTAGTTCAAAATATTATCCAAGTTTCATGTACATTTCTTATGGAGTAAAAATTAATGTGCCCTTGCATCAAACCAAGAATATACACAGATTTATGGTAGTTTTCTGATAATATTACAATTCAGAAGCTCCTCCATTATATATATTGAAGGTTATAAGGCGATGAAATATAGCCGCAAATACTATTCATATGCCAAATTTTAGCTATTTCACTAAGTAAGTGCCCCAAAAAACAAATTTAAAAAGACTCCCTATGTATCCCTCTTGGGCTAAATTTGATGCTTCCTTGCATCAAACCTATGGCCACTACGGCAAAAGTCTTTACAACACACAATAGAAATACAAGTCTTTCAAGGATATCATAAATTTCAACGTTCTGTTGTTACAGAAAATGCCCTAAACAAATTTTTGAATATCCACATAATGCATTTAAAAGGGTAAAGTACTTTTTTTTTTTTTGGGGCCTCCTAGGGTCAATCCCATGATATCTAGGATCCATGTCTCTAGTTTTCCTTAGTTACTAACTAAAGGTCTTAACTCTGAAAAATCGCCAGGTCAGTATGGCTTTTTATTGTAAATATTTAGCTACCAGCCATCTCAGTAACTGATTTTCTGAACTTATTACTGAGCCTATAATATAATTATTATGATATTATTTGGTAAAAAACCATCTTAAATATTCTACACAAAATGCTTGTTAGGTGAAGTTACTCAAAACAAAGTCTCAGTATAAGAATTTGGGCAATTAAGGAATAAGTTGGTTAATTATTCAGACACCAAACCGAAAAGAGTTAAAAATGAGTGATAATATTTTTCTTACTCTAATTATCTTATTTTTTTGCAGGACGAAAACTTGGATAACTCTGATGAAAATAGTGAGGAAACATCAGATGATGACTCAATTTTGTTGGAAAGTGAGGGTGAGGATTGCAGTTTGCTGACTGAATCAGCTGTAGATGTGGTCTTGTGTGACGTTACTTCGAGTGAAGGACTGGGTTCCACTAACTCTCGTTGGTACAAGTCATTCGATACAGTTGTCATGAATCCTCCCTTTGGGACCAAAAATAACCACGGTGCTGATATGGCCTTCCTTAAGTCTGCATTAAGGATTGCTCGTTGTGCAGTTTATTCATTGCATAAAACATCTACGAGGAACTATGTTTTGACTAAAGGAAGAGAGTGGGGAGGAAAGGGTACAACAGCTGAAGTCCTTGCCAAGTTACGCTTTGACTTGCCCAAGTCTTACAAGTTCCACAACAAGAAAAATGTAGATGTGGAAGTTGATTTTGTCCGATTTGATGTTAGTCATGTTAAAGAGATGGAGTGTAATTTTTCAAATATGTCATTAAATAAGAGGTAAAATTGTATTTTTATTGTTATGTAAGCAAAACTTGCATTGACTTTTCTTTGGAACTTCCTTCTTTGTGGGTCTAGGAATGTACTATTTTAGCTAATGCAGGACAAAATGATTCCAATAATCAGTTATGATCATAATGACAGTGATCCAATTATGATGATAATGACAGTGTTTACATTTGGGCAATACAGCAATAAGTTGGCAAACAAACATAGTTTGTTCTGGAATCACATTTGTTGACCGAAATCTTCATAAGCTTTAATGTGATATTATCAGGCATCTCCTTTCTCACTGTCTCGAGCATAAACAACCTATTTGTGTGTCCCCTATGTGATGTGGTCAGCTCATTTTTGTGCCACACGTACAGACAGAAAAGATATGATACTGGAATGTTAGTGTTTTCTACCTTATGTTAGTCTGACAGAACCGGGGGTCCTGGTTCCGTCAGACTTTTTTCATGTCCGTTTCTCCTTGGGAATTTTCCTAGGTGCATGCCTTATCGTGCCAAGAACCTAAAACCTTCTTCCTTATTTGTTAGCCAAACACATTTATTAGCTGAGCAAATAAAGAGAAAAAATTTTCTTTGCCAAAAAATTCATTAGCCAAGATACAACTGTATTTAGACTAATGAGCCCTCTTAAATGGTAAGGAATGAGGATGACATTGCATGATGCACTTAAGAATAATTCCAAGAGAATAACTAAAGAGAAGTAATTAGGGTAATAGGAAATGTGTTGTTCGGTTCCAATTATAGTGGGAGTGGACCATAATAACTTTGTTTGAGAGAACTGAAATCTTGGAAAAAGGGTGAGAAATAAGTTCTAGATGAGATATCTTAATGAGATAAAGTACTCGATAAAAGTAAATAAACTTTTATTCTGTAGATTGTTAGTGAAATCAAATAAAGGAGGGAAAATCGTTAAACTTGTCGGGGCTAGTTTAGTTCATGCAACAAAAATCAACCCTTCATTGTGGTGAAATAAGGTAGAATGTTGATGCAGATAGATGAAAAATTTTAACACACTACAAAAGATTTTTAACTTGATCATGTTGTGGTTATAATTATGTTGAAACTGTGTAATTATAAAGATTGTCTTTAAAGAAGTCAGTTAGTTGACATGGTGGGAAGTTGGTGATCATAAGAGATGTTGTAACCTGAGGCTGCTGTGCAAACAGTTGGTCAATCACAATTATAACGTCCCAAGGAACAATTGATGTGAAAAAAGTCAAACAGTATGTTATAGACTAAGTATGACAGGACTCAAACCTGAATCTTTCACTTTCTGGGCAGATTAATTGGGGAATTAGCCATATAAAGTAAACCCCCTTTAAGGATAACTTACAAGGAAAAAGGTAAAGATAATTTTGACGTTAAGACCTTTTGGGAGACTTCATAGGCAAGAATATGTTTGGCTCAATAGCGTAATTACATAAAGCATTTTCCTGGAAAGCAGAAGATTTTTTGTTAGAGTCCTGACTGTCCTGTCAGACTTTTTTATGTTCATTTTTCCTTGGGATGTTTCCTAGGTGCACGCCCTTAATGTGCAAAGTTATCTTTACCCTTTTCCTTGTGTGGTAATTATGACATCTACTTGTGTTATTTTGATGAATTCACCTTACCAATATGCAGTGTCTTGGTCACAAACAATGAAAGATGTATAATCTTTCACTTTGTGGTCATATTTCAAATTCGTATGCAAATAGTCATCCAATTACAACCTCAATCAGATCCAACCAGCTGGTTTAACTCAATTCTGACATTAGTCAAATATTAACCAATTTTGGTAGTGTTGCGTAGAAATACTTGTTTGGAGTTACTCTCTTGGTAGGAAATATCTCAAAGAGATTCACTTATCAGAATTATGTCAGCAATAGAATGATTTAATTTCTATGGAGAATATTAATGGCATCTCGTGAAACCACTATTTCTCATTTATGATGATTTGGTGACAAACCATCATAAATATTCTACAGATAGTACAAGGAAAAGAAAGTAATCATGTAGTAAGAATTTGAGCAGTCGAGGATTAAGTTGGTGGCTAAATATTTAGACACCAAGCATTAAATGGTTTATACTAGTAGTGCTCAATTTCTACTATTAACACTCTTAACAGCTTTATATTTTTGCAGCAGTAAAAATCTTTAATGTTCTAGCTTCAGTACGTATTTTGCTGAATGCTTTGAAGAAAGAAAAATTCGTGTCTTTTTTGTCATCTTCATCTGTCACTTTTGCCAGTCTTGGTGAACTCTGTGAAAAGTGCTATTTCTTGTCTTGGACTTGCGCCATAAGTGGCATTCTTGCACATGTAAGGAAGGAAGAACTGCTTCATTCATATTTCTTACCCTTTATGCCTCTTTCCTTATTCAAACTTCTGGTAGTTAATACTGAAGGGAGTTGAAATTTTGATTAGTTTACAGGAAATACATTTTTTCTGGACATTGAAGACTTAAAACAAGACTCAGTTTTTGAAAATTACTCAAACTCGTAGAGAGAATATTGATTTGTAAAGAGACTGTATTCATGTATCTTATTCTGGAAAGAAAGAAATCTCCATGCGCAGAAACAGTAAATATAAGAGTAAGATATTACAGCCCTCATACCTCAAGGATTTTCTAGAAATTCTAAGAAACCTTTAATTAAAGAGAAAAAATATTTAAGATGACATACATTTAAATTATTGCTACATTTTTAATTCACCACCACAGTTCTCAATATATGTCCTCTGGATTGACTATGTGCATAGATAAAGCAGCTGTGCCATAATTGTCGATGAATGGTATTAATTAGGTACTTATCTATGTTCATCATTTAAGTTACAAATATGAATCGAGCGCTAATAGTAGTTAAAGAGCCGTCAAGAGATGGCATTATCGCATTCCTGTTACCACTCTTTGAAATTGTTGGATGTATAATTTATCATTTTTTGATTTCTGTGGATGATATGTTTTACAATTCAGTTGCAAAACTGGTTTTTGTCGTAAACATTTACAAATCCAATTAAGTACCCTGAAAATGCTACTTTGAGGCATATTTACAGTTTAATTCTTATGCTATAAAAGAAAGTGGAATGATTCACCAAGAAATCAATTCGGGATAATTTCGATGAATCTCAAGGTTTCACGACTAAATGTTTTTCCTAATTTATTTCCACTAGTTGTGGCTATATTTCTAAACAATCCGTGCAGAGTCTTTTCGGAAAATATGAAGGAGAGAAATTTAGAGATCCTTACTCCGTAGTATTATGAGTAACCGCAAGTTTTTTGAGCAACGCTCTTTTTCTGTTGAATGCAGGAATAAAATCATGAAAATTAAGATACTAGCTTATTGCTACCAAAAAGGGAACATATGATGTTGAAAACGAGGAAAAGAAATCCAAATTTTAAATATTGCTCTAGTCAGTGAAGGTGCATGACGGAATCACATCGAAGTTGGTATTAGTCAGCATAGGATTTCTCGCTCGGTTATCATCCGTACAATACATATTTTCTTTTAAGTGAACTAAATGATTGCATTATTAAGTAATTCTTGTTTGGCGCTGTCTAGTTGAATCTTTCAGGCGTGATGATGAAATGTGAAGTTGATTCGTAAATATTTTAGCTTACTTTATCAGTGATTTATTTGCAACCCTTACGACCGATGTCATAATTTATCATTCACGTTTACCATGGCATCGAACAATCGACCACCTGTTAAATATGTGTACGAGCTACCTTATTTTGAGCGGAGAGAACTCTGTCGTATTCTTGACCATAATGATAAATGGGAAGAATTAGGTGAGTGCACAATCATCTTTTGATTTAGTCATCTTTTGATTGTTTCGATTGAAATAATAACTGACAACCTTTACTACAGGAGGGCAGTACATGAAATTTGATGTGATGACCATTCAGTATCTGAGGCAATTGATAATGAGAGGAAGGTCTCCGACCGATGAACTTTTAACATTGTGGGGGCATCAGAATCACACCGTGCTCGAATTATTTGTGTTGCTCTCGAGGATGCAACATTACCAGTCAATGATGACCTTAAAAGAATTCGGTAATGTACTTTACATATATTATGTTAATTTTTGGACGAAAATACTCTTACGAACGTTTTATCATTACAGTGGATCCTCAGTATCATCGTTTGATTTATGAAGGGGAAGAAAACTTAACAAGAATATTTAGAAATCCAAACACATCATCTGCATCCAATACACATTCTTCTCCACCCTCACCGATCAAACCATGCAATATGAACGCTTCGCATGATCCATCACAACTTCAATCATCTTCGGCTGCTGGTGGTGGGTCTCAGAACCCTCCTCTTCCCGTTTTTTCGCAGCCTCAGAGTTGTAAGAGCATGGAAGTTGGAACTCACAATCTGAATAATCCGGAACCTGTATCCCCTCAGAATCAGGGGAAAAGTGGCATAATTAACAAACCATCTCCTGCAGTTGATGATAATGAAGGAAAAATATTAAACACTGCCAGGTAAATCATCTAAATATCATCCACCATGTGATTTTTGATGGAGATGAAATTGGAAGTAGTTAAGTCATTACTGTTATCATTTTGCCATACTCTATTGATATATGTTATATAATTTATTCTGTATATTCCGGGTAGGCTCCCTTTGCTTGGTATACCAGCATCAAATGAAGAAAATGCAAATGTTGCTTCAGTATCTCCAGTTATGGTCAGCCCAGCAGGTATCCAGGGTCCTCCTGAGGAAAAGGAAAATAATGTTCCAATACCAGACTCACAGAAAAGGAGTTTTAGAAGCGGTGTGTAGGGACAGAGCGTTTTTAAGTGTTTCTTTTTCGTAATTTGAAGCTAATTTGGTCAGTTAGATGCATAATATTTCCTTCAAAGCAAAATTATTATCATAGGAGATATTCTTATTCTACTATAGTAATAAAAGAAATGTGCACAGGCTATCATCCTGATCTATTTAGGTGATATTTCGCCAATATTTTGGTTACAAACCTTTACAGAAATCTACTTGCAGTTCTTTCAAGAACATTTCCAAGGTAGCTACATTTTTGCTTTAATGAAAATTGTCAAAATGATGACCATTTGTCATTATTCCTTTTATAACTAAAGCTTTACATTTTATTTCTGAAATTTTGAACAACAATTAATTACTAATAAGTTTGAATTAAATTACTTGGATTAGAATTGCTTAGAAGATGTCAATTACATAGAAAGATAATCATTAAAAATGTCATTGAATTAATGCAGCTGTGAATTTATTTTCCTAATCAGTAGGATAACACTATTTCCTAGTAGTTTTTCATGCATATTGTAAGATTTATATGTCGCTATTTCTATTTAAAAATTCCCATAAAATATTTTGCATTTCTTTAATTATTTCTCATCTTGGGGTATCATTGTCTGATTTATTTTGACAGCTTTTACTCATAGAGATTAGTCCTGTAAAGTTATTATGGTTCTAGACTTATTTTGTCAAAAATACTTCTATTTTTCTAGATGTACCAGAAGCTTCTTCTGTTGCTGAAAGTCATAGTTCAGTGAGGCACATCCTTTATAAAGAACTTGTGGTAGCAACTAATGGTTGGGACAAAGCCACGATTCTTGGAAGAGGCGGCTTTGGGACTGTGTACAAAGGGAATTGGAAGAACACTTTAGTTGCCATAAAAAGGATTGAATTGGTAAGAGCATTCCTTGGAAATTTTATTAATAATTCTGTTATTTTTTGTCAGGTTCATTTGTTGAAAATATCTATACAATTATTTTGCATTTTATGATTGAATATCTTTTATCATTTGTCTAGCTTTCTTTGCAACTGCTGTCTATGGAAATATTTCTCTGTAGTGCAGTGGTTGAGAATGGGTTCTCTTTCTCATCTTTATGCATGTTTTTTCTCTCCTATGCTATTTTAGTACTCATATCTCAGCTGTTGTGCACATTTTCTCGTACCTACAGCTTCATTATTACCTTCCACTATTCCCTTCTAATAGATTCCAATCTTTCATTAGCAATTCCTTCATTACATAGGTTTTTTTAGTTCTTTTATTTGTTTGTTTTTCTAATCTCTGTTTAACTAGAATTGAATCCATCCAGTATCAGATTTTGCATCCATTGAAAATAATTTGTTATGTAGTGATAGCTAAATCAATAATAAAATCATATATATAAGTGAACATATAACTTATAGCCAAATCATTTCTCATTATATAATTATTGGTTGGTTTAGTTCAATATTCAATACCATTTGGTGATTTCGTGATTCGGCAAATGATGGACCAATACAATAAGGCAAAACTTGTAAATGTCATTCTTTTCTTATATAAAGAAATATCTTTTTCTTGAGATGTGGAGTGAGGTCCTTACTCAGGCAGTGATTAAATCATTAGAGAAATGAGTAATTTGTTTTTTTTCTCTTCCAAGAGAGGAGGAGAGGCATCAAGTAATCATTCACAGTTGGAACAGTCATTGAGGGAAATGAAGTATTTGAATGAATATCGACATGACAACATTCTTCCACTCTATGGTTATAGTTTGGATGGAGAGGAGCCTTGCCTTCTTTATCAATTCATACAAAATGGCTCTTTGGAAGACAGGCTGCTTTGCAGGGTAAGTAGTACCGTTACTTGACAAATTTTTAATCTCTTTTTTCATATTTAGCGAATCAGATAACCTAAACTGTTGATTAAAATGCAGTGAAATTCCTAAGCAGCTTTTTTCGGGGGTTATTAATGACCTCATTATATCCCAAAAACATACTTTTGAATAATGGAATATCAAAAGTATTGATATTTTAGTCTGTTTACTGTTGACCTACTACTTAGCAACCCTCCTCACCAATGTGATTTTATCTAACAAGGAGAGTATACAGTGTCAGCAGTGATTTGGACGATAAAACTTGGTAGTTAGGTAGATTTCGAGTCAAGAATAATGAAATAATAAGTTTCAGCCAAATATATGGTTATGATGCTAACCATTGGGGTACTGCTCCGTGCAGAAGATGGAGTAGTGGTAAGGAATCAGCTTCCAAAAATTTTGCACAGGGTTCCATCCTAACATTAGTTAATTATTTTCCTCATTTTTTCTTATATTTTGGTCTACAGAATTTTCATCTATCTCTGCTTAGGGGCATTTCATCTCAAGTGGACCAATTTTAGAGAAGTGCCCTGCTTGACCATCACCAATTTCAATGAAATTTTGTGTGAACATAACTTCATAATGGAACCCTGTGCAAAATTTTTGGAAGCTGACTGAAACACCCCCTAGTTGGGGGGTGTTTCAGTTTTTTCATCATTCTTGACTCTAAATCTATCTAACTACCAAGTTTTATCGTCTAAATCGCTGCTGACACTGTATACTCTCCTTGTTAGAATAATATTTGAAAAACACCGAAGGGAAAATAATTCTTCAAATTTTTGAACATTTGTGAATAATAAGATACCTTTGAAGGAATCATAATAATAAACTGACTCACAATGTCCTCTTAAGATGGTTGACTTATGTTCATATAAATTGATTTCATAATCTCTCATATATAGTTAAAGTTAATATTTGCCAAATAATTTAATTAGAGCAAGTGCTTTGACGATTTATGATTACAGAATTTCAGTATTAATTTAAAGTTTTATTCCATTAATAAAAGATGTTATTCTATTAAGTTTAATCAAGCAAATCTAAGATTAATTATGTGTTCATAAGTATCTTTTCCAAAAAATTATTCTTCGTTACTGAAATTTGAAAAGGTATAGGATATTAGGAATTTCACTGTAAAATTTTTAGGGTAAAACTTTGAAGCAGGTATTATTGAAGATGACTATTCTCAGATTTCTCTAACAAAATGGCTATCTCTAATTTTTAGGCTTCCTTCATTAACAACTGGGGTCCTTGCCAAAAATGTAATCTCATCATTAAAAATAGAAGGTGACTTAAGTTTGCTTTTTTATCCTTGCATTTATTTTCCTTAATGGGGGTAGGCCACCCTTGCCACTATGAAAGGCTTTTATAAATTAATTCTGATGGATCTATGGAAACAAAGTGTTTGATACTTTCTTCCCTAAAAATTTATTATGCAAGTAATTGACATCTACAAATTTTCTCATCTAATGCAATTCTTCCTGTAGCAATTGTTGTACACAATTTGGCCTTTGTATTTGACCCAAAGCTTTAAAAATAGTTTCATTTCTATTTTATAGTATATTCTCTACTTCACATTGAGGGGATGTTGGAAATTCACCAAAATATATTAATGGTATAACTTTTAGTAAATAATTCTATTTTACCCTAAATATTCCGTTGATTTTTACTAATCGGTAAAAATCTAAACCTAAAGTAAAGAATATCATTTGAGAATAATAGTAGGAATAGTTTGGTGAAATTCCATGCAAATGGGCTAATGATGGATTGGGTTATCCTTCTCACAGTTTTGAAAAACCACATTTCAAGAAAAATAAGTTAAAAGTTTGGGGATATCTCCGACTGTAATATGGTTATTTTTTATATCACTTGTATTATTTGAGTCTTGTGCCTTAATGTGGTCCTTTCTTTGGTAAGCCAAACTGTCTGTTAGACATTCTGTGCTATTCCTTTTGGTTCTGTCCCTTGTGTTGTGGAAACTCATTTGCGACAGAATGTTGCTCCTCCCCTTGGCTCATTTGCTGTACTTCAGCTCCAACAGAAATACCCATTTTACTAGATACTAGTCACAATAAATACAGCAATTTCCGATGTTTTTAGTCTGCTGTAGCATTTTAAAGGGCATATTGAGGCTTTCATATCTACTTGTGGTAATTCCTTCCCCAAATCTCTCTAAAAATTCATTGTCACTGTAATGGTTACTTCTGAAATTGGCTGCTTATGCTGGTTGTTGCTTAACTTCCCTTCAGTCTCTGCTTTCCGCCATGCTCACCAACTCATTGGTCCAGAGGGGCAGTTTTTATATTCGGGCTTCTCATCTGTAGAGCTCTTATGCTTACATGAAACTCAAACTATTCTTCTCATTGCCTTACTAAAAGAGCCCCCTTTTCCTCTCCATTACAATATCTGGAAATTGCTGTTTCTGCTTAGCTTGGGTTATAAACAATTTAACCTATTTAATAGATTAATCTATCCCTCTCTATCAGGGGTACACTTTCAGTAGGAATAATTTGTAACTCTATCAATTTTGAAAATATTTACATTGGGCTAAGTAGATTAAATAACTATGAACTTAAACTATATTTTACAGCATTTTATTTATGATATTTTCAGGATGGCCTGCCCCCTTAAACTGGCATGTTTGAATTCTGGTTTGTTGCTATAGAAAACATTTTTGTGGTGTTCTCACAGTAGATCTTTGATTGGTTTATCCATATCTTCTTTTCAGGTGAAATTTGTATGAATAACTTTAATCGAAATTTCCACTTTGAACTGATCAACTGTTTCAAAATTTCTCCTTTCTTTTGAGGAATTTGTTTGAGACAAGCATTGTATTCTTAGCTTCCTTAATTAACACAAATGATACATTTCTTTCTGCTAGGATTAGCTTGAGAGAGAAGAAATGGGGAAATTGCTATTTGAGAATATTCACCACCCATTTATGAAGCATGTAAGAACATTCTTAAGATGATTTTTGTTCTCTCTTTTCTATTAGATGTATACTAATGATATTAGTGGCTGAAACTGAAGAAATTTGCTATTATCCAAAGTAAATTCATCTTAATGCTTCTAAAATGTCCCTTCCTATGATGGAGTGTGGAAAATTGAGATTTGCCAGCTATAAGTTCTCGTGGGCAAATGAGTAATTAAACTTACCCATCTTTAATTTTTTAGTAAATCAAGCAATTTTGTGTGTTTAGTTCCACTTTAGAAATTCTTACATGAAAGAAAAACTACTAAAACCTTGTTTTAGGAATGGAGAAGAAAATCAAAACAGTACCTTTCATAAGTAACTACGAGATCCAGTAAGATGGGTAGTTTTTTCATTAACATTTCTACTTGTACACTGTAGCAAATATTTAGGTACCCAATAAATTTTAAATCTGATTCATTTATAACAGCAAACTCTACATACTCATGTATTAGGGCATTACTCACCATATCATAATATCTTAACAACAACTAATAGCATGTAAAGATTACACTAATATAGTGATGTTACATGAAATGCCTCAATAATGAATTTCTTAAAACAGTACCTCAACTTTTGGATGTGTTTTTAGAAATTTTGCAGATGTTGAAATTTTTTAATGAGTATTTCATTTATATTAATGTTTCTCAGCTTTATATTACTTTACTTAATTTTCACTGAGTTGTATCTCTTGTGATTGCAGAAAAACCTTTTATAGAAAATTGTTTGAGATCCTCAACTTGTATCATTGTATTACTTACTGCATTAGTTAGACTCCATCTAGAATACTGGACCCTTTCAGGCAAGGGTTAGGAATTAGAGAAAGTCCAGTGTAAAGATTAAACTCCCTCAGTAAATTCAGAGATGGTATATTATTGGTAGATATAGTATATATTATGTGCACAAAATTTTACTTTGGCCAATCAGCTACCGCAAGAAAATTAGAGAAATAGATTCTATAACTAGCAGAATGTAGAACTATTAGAATGATAGTCCTCAAAATGCCTTTCAAGAATTTACCTCTTTTGGGTATATAAATTCAACCCTATAAGCCTAAATAACATTTTAATTCTAGAAAATGACTATGAATGAAAAAGCTGTCCGATAACTTGAAGGCAGCAGAAATGTTCACCAAAATCATATAAAATGTAAACACAATCATTTTTTGTCTACATGTACAATAAACATTATTAAATAAATGTTATTTAGTAAGCATTATTAACTCCTTTGCTACAGCAGTGTTCTTGTAGAATTGCACTTAGGTTCTGGGCCTTGCAATGAAAATCTTTACCCATGTACGATGCACACCACCCATGTCTTTTATCCTTTTGAGCTCATCTTATTGGGGCTGGACTTCCCTTGGTAATCACAAGGGGGCAACTCTTGGATAAGCTAAACCTTAATCCCTTTGGCAGCATGGAGCTGAGAAAATTTATATCCTCTTATAGTCGTTTTGCTAAAGAAATATCCATAAATATGTTAATATTAATGGTGGATTTTCTCTTAAAAATTGTACATTATCAGCAAAACACAAAATATTCATTTCCAAGGTAATACAGACAATAACTGCAACAAATATATCTTTAGCAGAACAACTCCAATAATATTTTACTTTCTGCGGCCCAATGCAGAGAAGCTGTGAATGAGCCCAAGGAAGTAGTTTCCCCCATGCATTTTCTGAGGGAAGGGTCTAGAGCCCCTCTGAGGTGAGCCCATAGGGATATACGTGGAAGCTCCACTCCTGCTTCTACTAACCACTTATATCTGGGTCCTCTATAGATGACTTTCATTCATTTGCGTAGGAAAGTCTCTGTCATCTGACTTTCACTTTTTCTTGGAGTTTACTCTCCTGATTGGTCGTTGGGTGTAGGAGCCGTTTCCATGTGGACGACAGGGGGTAACCGTCCTCTCTGATGAAATTCTTTGGCTGTTTTGCTTTTTCAATCGATTCGCGTATTATTTGTGGGAAATAATATGTCTCTTTGGAGATTACCTTAGTGTTCTCCAGGTTGATCATATGTCCCAGTTCAGACCAGGCATGTTCCGCGACCGCTGACACCTTCATTTCTTTGTTTTTTACTGCTCTCCGATGTTTTTTAATGCGGCACTCAATTGAGCAACTGGACTGCTCAATGTAGGATTTCCCACAGCTACACGAGACCTCATATACTCCTTGAGAGAGGGTAGGTGGGAGCTGGTCCTTTACACCCATGAGACAATCCTTCGTTTTTCTCACAGTTTTAAATCGCATTTCCTTCAGATTCTGCCCTCCTTTGTGCAGATCAACCACCATGTCAAGTCCAGTGGGGTGAGGAAAATTCTTCAGTCTGCAAGCAAGGCCCTCCTGAGTGAGAGAATACACTACACCTGGTGCTCATTGGCACACTGCTCCGAAGAATTGCTTCTCCTTCATCTTAAGCTGAGCTTTGTGTTGGCCACAACTGATTGGAATGCTCTTGACCAAATCACCTACAGTTCATCCATCTCATGCTTCAAGTCAGTGAAAGGAGCACAGACCAAAAATTCGACAGGCTGAAGAATCAACAGAAACCTGAGACTGAAATAGAACACCAAATAACTGTCATCAATTTATCTAGCAAAACTATTAGTGAAGCCACAAATTCAACCCTAGCCAAAGGATTGAATTTTGCCATCTCACTGGACAGAATCCCTATGGAGGAAATGATTGTGAGTGTAGAGGCAGCAATACGTAACCTTTCAAAACAAGCTGCGAAGGAGATCCAAATTGATATCTCCCAAATTTTGTGGAAAGTGAAACAACCTGCACCAAATACCACAGCTGCCAAACGACGTGTCTTGAAGGAACTACGAGCAGATCAGGAATTAGTGATACTACCAGCGGACAAGGGGGAAACCACTCGTCCACAGAGAGGACTACAAGAGGAAAATGACATCTCTTCTCTCAGAATCAACATTTAAGATAATCAACAAGGACCCTACAACTAAAATGGAGAGAATGATGAAGGACCTAGTAAAGAAGTCTTCCATACTCGAGGATGAAAGGAAGAAAGTAACACCCTCTGGATCCAGACCTCCTCGCATTTATGGATTGCCGAAGATACACAAGGACGGCGTTCCTCTGCGCCCGATTGTTAGTACAATCGATAGGCAGTACAGTACAGTACGATAGGCAGCCCAACACCAAAACTGGCGCAACTCCTTGCATGCTTACTCCAGCCCCATGTTGGTCGCATACCCTCCCACGTAAAGAACTTCATACTGAAGACAACCAGACTCAAAAGCACTGATATTTTAGTCAGCTTTGATGTGACATCATTATTCACATTCATTCCGATTGATGACTCTTTGGAAATTGTGAACAAACTGACAGATTGGGGACTGCTGGGAGACTACCCTCACTTAATAGAGTTCTGCCTACAGAACTCCTATTTCCTCTGGGATCGACGCTTCAATAAAGAGAAGGGAGGGATTGCATTTATCACCCGTCACAGCCATCTTATATATGGAGAAATTTGAGAAGGAAGCACTGGAGTCGGCGAAACTTACACCACCACTCTGGGTCGACGGTACTTTCATTATGTGGCCACATGGAAGAGAAAAACTCACAGGATTTCTAAATCGCCTGAATGCCCAACATCCCTCCATACAAATAGATGACCAGAGCTATGGTATGCATTTCAGCATCTTTGTATGTTAACTTCATTTAGGCTAAAGGGGGTGTTGGCAATTGATTTCTTGTTGATAATGGTAAAGAACCAGTATGATCTTAAAGTGAGAGGGAACATCATGGAAGTAGTTAGAATAGCCCGATAGATATGCATTCTATGACATCAACAATATTTAACATTAATTATATTATCGTGTCATTTTGAATTAACTTAATTTTTTGTGAAAATTGCTTAAAACCCATTTTTCCTAATTTAAAGTGTGTTATGTAGTGTATTATAAAGTGCATTATGAGTAATTAAAATTAATTACTCATAATGTAGAAATGTATCATATTCCATTCATCTTTAAATTGGGTAAATAGGGAACGTCCTCCAATGGAATTCATTACATCTTAACATATTGCCAAAAAGTATATCAGTTACAGTGCATTAATTATGCAATGAAGGCTCCCGGATAGCCAAGTGGGCAGCGCATTTGATTTCAATGAAAGTGATCCTGGGTCTGATTTCCAGTGGGGGCCTATGTGCAAAGGTGTCTACTGTCGGATTGACAATAGTATAGACCTGGACTTTGATGCGTTACCCATTGATGATCTGCTATTATATTGGGACATGTTATACATCGTTCGAAATAGAATTTATTTGTCTTTAAAATGATATACATTAGGAGTCAATACCGATCTCGTGTTTTATGTGAGACGACGTAAACCAAATTAAAACACGGTAAATTCGCGCAAATCCATGACTCGGTCATCTTCACATCTTTGTCGAACAATGACCAGGAGTCACAGAAAAACCAAACTTTTAGCAGAAATGTGTTATATAGTTGTAAAGCAAAATCCGCGTTTCTGAGATCCGACCATGATTTATTGACCTTTGATAAGCGTCTGAATTAAAAATCGATCTCCTCCTACAAATTTAATCCTACGCAGTTGAAATTTTTACTACGCGCTATTTAAATGATTTAGAAAAAATAAGCGAGGGCGATTTTTCCTAAATGCATTTGGGGGAGAGATATGAGGTGGCCTATAATGATGACGTTGCTCCGGCGAGGCGACGTTGCCGCCTCCTCGGGACGAGAAAGCGCGCCAAGCATTTGAACCGTGCTGATAGTGCCTTGGCCGTAGCTGCAAGGGAGGCGCCTATTGAAACACAAAATATTTTGGTGCTTTTACTTGTCTTTTCCCTGAGGAATTGCCACAAGAACTGCTCGTGTCTTACACATTTATATTTACAGTAATATCCCTCAAACTTGAATCCCAATCCCCTCATTACCAAACACATTATGGATATATTAGAAGCTAGGGAAAGTTGTCATGTTCTTCGTGCAAATCAGCTGATACATAAGCAACTGTTGGGTAAACTTCTCACAAGTAAAAGTTCATTCAATACTATTCGGAGTAAAAGTTCATTCAATACTATTCGGAGTCTTCTAGGACACCCTTTTTGGGAACATATAACTCCATGATCACTTGTCCTAATTTCCTTGCTGATACTTTTCATGGTACGTTCGGAAATGCCACAACGTAGCGCCGTATTATTCACTATCTGGTTAGGAGCAATCTCAATTTTTTCCATTTTTCATAGGAAGATTTAACGCTAGCAATTATATTCTTTACTTTAGGGTATGCCTCTTCGGACCATGTCAATTGAAGAAAAATATGGATTTCGTTTAAATCTTTTTAACGGTATATTCTATCCGCAAAACAGAACCAACTGGACTATTAGAGAGCAGATAAAAATTTCCAGGGAAGGGAGGTGAAGATTAAAGACCAGCAAGGATCTTCTCAATTTCATATACAAAAGCGATAAGGAATTTTCAATGGTACGAAACAGGTAGTCTCATAAAGGCCTACGAGAAAACATTGTATCCCCTCGAACCCCTCCCCCCTGTGGGGTGAACGGAGTAGATCTTCCCCGTAAATCCCTCGTCACATCAGGAGGTAGAGCTCATGTCGTTAGCCTTCTCTGAGAATCGAACAACGGGCGACAGATGTGTAAGTTCAGGTAAAGACGATTCCTCCTCGCATTCAAAAGTTCACTGAAAGTTCCCGACAAAGATTACCATGTCCCTAAACATAGTTTCCGAAAAGTAATTAAAGTAATAGTTTACTTCTAAGAATGAAGCTTTATGTAAATTCCTCCAAAAGGACAAGCACTGATTCTTTCAACTGCAATTCCCTGCCAAAGCAATCCTTTTAACTCGAAGTAATTCTTAGGATTTTACATGAACTCGTCGAAGTATCTATTTGCTAACAGTTTCAAACGAATTTGTGGTATAGATCTTATGTGGTCGAGTGAAATTTTATTCTGGAGTTATTGAGTTATAGTTGCATCTAAGGGATGGATGATTTTACCTCTACGTTACTCAAACACCGTTTTATGCATCGACTTGAGAAGAGTTGCTCTCGCTATGGCGGCTATGGCACAATCAGCACGGTTCAAATGCTTGGCGCGCTTTCTCGTCCCGAGGAGGCGGCAACGTCGCCTCGCCGGAGCAACGTCATCATTATAGGCCACCTCATATCTCTCCCCCAAATGCATTTAGGAAAAATCGCCCTCGCTTATTTTTTCTAAATCATTTAAATAGCGCGTAGTAAAAATTTCAACTGCGTAGGATTAAATTTGTAGGAGGAGATCGATTTTTAATTCAGACGCTTATCAAAGGTCAATAAATCATGGTCGGATCTCAGAAACGCGGATTTTGCTTTACAACTATATAACACATTTCTGCTAAAAGTTTGGTTTTTCTGTGACTCCTGGTCATTGTTCGACAAAGATGTGAAGATGACCGAGTCATGGATTTGCGCGAATTTACCGTGTTTTGATTTGGTTTACGTCGTCTCACATAAAACACGAGATCGGTATTGACTCCTAATGTATATCATTTTAAAGACAAATAAATACTCTTTCGAACGATGTATAACATGTCCCAATATAATAGCAGATCATCAATGGGTAACGCATCAAATTCCAGGTCTATACTATTGTCAATCCGACAGTAGGTGGGGGCCTTAGCTGTTGAAGCACTTTTAACAACACTATGACTAATTGTGCAGTTTTTTTTGTTTGCATCCTTTAATAAGTTATATTATTGTAATTCTATGCATCTAGAGTATTAAATTTATTATTTAATTGTTTTGTTTATTGGCTCTATTGACCAATCTATACTTGTCTTCAAATCTTTTCCCAATTAGTTTTGCTGAATCATTTTATCAGGAATGGTGTGATGTAAATTTAGATTTGAATGAAGATATCAACATCATGTGCTTCATCGTTTTATGAAATTCATGATTTACATCTGCAATGGAAATATTGACCAGAACTCTAATCACTGTACATTGAGCTACATTTTTTTTACTTTTAGGGTGATATTATATTGTCAGTGTTACATACTTGTTTGTGAAGGGTCAACCAGAAGTTTATTTTGATCTTAAATTGAAATAATCCTGTATAAATTAACCCTTTAGCTGCCTTAGGGCCTATTTTCATGTCAGTCCCCGCAAAAGTGTCAAAAATCCACCAAAAAATGAATTGTAAGTGTGGTCATTGGTTTTTTTTCAGAGGTAGATACTTTTGGCCTGCACCAAAAAATNCACACATTTCACACCATATAAATATATAAATATGCATTATTTTTCACATTTACAATGTATTTGGTACTTTTTAACAGTTTGGATGCCTCGAAACATTCAATGAGACACAACACAGGTTTTTCAGGACTCTGATTGCAAAGATTTGTTGTCTGCTTTCTTTTACATTTCCCTTTTCTCTTTTTTGAGCATTGGGAAGGAAGAATACTGCAAACAATACAATTTGGCTGGTGTTATTTATCTTGAAATTGTCTTGGGAAATGGTACTCTGTCAGCCTTAAAAGATGGGTAGAATCAAATTCAGGACCGCTCCTCTGCTGACTCTCTTTCTTGTATCCTTCCATTAGGCCATCTATAACCAATTCCCGAAATCTTTGTGTTATTTTGTTTAGTTTATTCTGTTTGTTGTAAGCTATCCAGCCATTGCATCCAGCTGATCATTCTATCTTTACTATCGAATCACTTTTTCTCTTCAGAGTCCATTTTACTGATTCATTTGCTGTCGTTATTATCCTGAAAAATTCCCATTTAAATTAATATTACTATTAAATACCTACATTATCATTATGATGACATGAAAAACACAGAATATCTCATCTGTTTATTGTTGAAGTTAACCTAGCGTAACTTGGTTGACGACACGTGATTAACCCTTATAATGCCAACAATCTATAGGCACACGGGATATGTGAAAAAATGCCACGGGCCGATCTATTGGTCTGCTGTTTTTGCGCTTTGGCCCTCTTTCCCCTACACCTCACATTGCTTCATAAACACTTTTTCAGTATCTGTGATGCTTCTCTACCACTGTCGATGAAAATTTTCAATGACATTGCAATATGTGTATGGATTTTTGACTGGGAAATCATTGGATGTTTTTTTCAACTGCGGTGTATCTGGTGTTGTTGCATTGCTGAGTGCTTAGGTGCAATGTAAGCTGCCGCACTCTCATCCCACTTTGTATTACATTCATTTTGAGTTCTGACCTTGTACTCATGGCCATTCTAAACACTTCTTTGATATCACTCATGGTTATCCATCTCAAGGGATATCAATCATTTTGACCACGCAGCATCATCAGCTCTCTTCTCCACTGTAGCTCCTTTTGCCATTGCTTTGAAAGGACGGCAGTACTGAGTTCTCTTTTGTTATAGTTTCTTTTTTATTTGTTATTTTGTTAAGGATTTAGTTAATTGAAGTAATAAAAAGAAAGGTTTTTCCTTTTTCTATGCAGACGCTAACTTCCACTTACTCTGAGAGATTTAAAGAAAATAAGAATTTCTGCTGCAAAATACTCTGAAATACATGTTACACATGCTTTTATATGGAATATACACGAGGCTCAAAATCCATTGTAAATAAAGAATCGAAAAGAAATCTGTAACTTTTGCCCTCCAGAAGACTTTTTTTGGAGATTAACCAACTCATCCTGGTATACCTGAGTGTGAGCCGGGCCACTTCACATTTTGAGGGTTTTCTTCTTCTGAGGAACTTAAAATGCACATCTGTGTTTACAAATGACATAGAAATACACAAAGGAAAGATACAAAATTGTCAAAAAGTTTTTCTAAGGGCGTGGGGTAAATCTGATTTCGGCAGCTAAGGGTAGTTGTAGCCAGATTGGATATATCCAATTCTGGCAGCTAAAGGGTTAATATCTTGATTTCATTGTTATATGTATCAAAGTATACATCGAATTAAACTCATCTTTTACTTCTGGAAAGAAAGAATATTTGGCTAAAACTTAGGGCTTTGAGTGTTGCATGAAAATCTCAAACAAAGATGGAGCAAATGAATAGTATGTACTAGTAAACTAAGTTTAGTTGTATGCTTTGAGACATATAACTACAGCATGTTCATGGAATAAATTTAGATTTTCTCTGATAGTCTGTTGGCATCTGGATTATGTGCTTAAGTTGTATTGATTATATTCTTTGGCATTGAAGTACGAAATTTCTCATAGTGATATATTCCAATTATTTCACAGATGCTTTATTGAATGGCTTGAGAAGTAAAAACCAATAGTGTAAATTTTTAATCAGATTGCTTTGAAATATTTCAGAAAATGACTCATCTTTATTATTTAAAAAAATATTTTGAAACAGACAGTATTTTCTGCAATTTTTAGTTTATGTAGTAATTGCCACTGTTATCAGTTAGTTAGTTTCAAAATGCAAAAGGCTGTATTTTGGGCTTAAGCTTTAGAGTATACATTGAGTACATAGAGTATAGAGTACATTGCCTCTTTTTAACTTTTCGTTGTTTTACGTGTCTCTTAATA
>KZ308851.1:396364-413130 GCA_000376725.2 Ladona fulva | reverse complement strand
GGTTAGGAAGATAACAGGAGTGACAGATATCATAGATAAGGTAAGATCAATGAGATGGATGTTGGCAGGCCATGTTGCGAGAAGAAACGACAACCGATGGAAATCAGCAGTTCTGAACTGGATACCAAGAGATGTGAAGAGACCAAGAAGAAGACCAAGGGAACGATGGAACATAGACATCATTCAGTATTTAGGGGTGACATGGCAACGAGAAGCTCAGAATAGAGAGAACTGGAAAGTGCTTGGAGAGGCCTACATCCGACGTTGGATTGAAAATGGCTGATGATGATGATGATGATATATATATTTTGTGACAAACCCACTCATCTCGAATATCGCAGAGGCGATCGAGTGGCTTGACTGCATCACTCTGCCTCACTGCAATAAGGATAGCCAGCACATATGAAGCGAAAAGCACGAATGAGGCGCCTGAATACCTTATAGATTTACTTAAAATTTTAATATCCTCAGGACCCTAAAACATATATAAATATATCTAAGAAGCCATCAAAATCCATATGGGCTGCAAGTAAATATTCAGGTTGCCAATGAAAGATTGAGGATGTGGGATGAACTATTCTGTTTCCCTGTGATTTATAATTAAAGAGCACTTTGAGCAACCGTGAGTTGAAAGCGAGGTTTGATTTTAAGTTATGGTGGTACTTATATTAAAGGTGTCTTTTCTCTTCTTACCTTGTTGCAGTCACAAGACTGCAACAAGGTAAGAAGAGACTAAGTGGACTGTTTAAATTAGTTCAGTTGTTTACCTCAAAGTAATTCTCACAGAGAAAAGGAAGCAGCCTGGCTTAGAAATGAAGACCATATTACTTTAGTTATCTCCGCTTTTAACTATTTCTATAGTTTCAAGTAGAATTCCTTTCAGTAAATGCATCAAATTAAAAATGCACAATGGAAATGTGTCCTTGGCGGCTAACGAAGTAAAAAATGACAATCTCTATGGTCAAAAAATAATCGAATTTCAACTTTTGCCAATGTGTTGAGTCAAAATCTAATTGGTAAGCACGATACAAAGATGATAAGACTCCGATATCCATGGGAACCAAATCTGTTCTTTCTTGTACCTAACACCATTAAAATGCCTTACTTGATTTTCCTTTTACAAAAGGAGGGAATTCTTTTCCCCAATGTAGTGTTGAACCTAGGATTATTTTGTGAGATGTCTCATCAGAACACGGAAGAGAATCACTTCTAACTACAGGTTGAATTTCAATTCCCTATCTTAACGGGAAGTAACTCAAAATTTCTGGTCTTTGAAAAGAGGCAGAGGGTTGGCTGTAGCAGGTGTTAGTGCATTTGGGAATGGGAAAAATCTATCTTTTAAGTGGTTGGCAGAGCTTCTTAAGTGGTATTTTTACCATGTGTTTCATGAAACGAGCCTGTACTGAAAGAAAACTGCGTATTGAACGGGGTAGAGTTTTAACCATGTGTACTTTAAACATATTTTATTGTATCTCTATAGGTAGCTGTTATTCACTTATATAAAATTACTACTCTCTTAGTTCTCATTACTTTCTAAAAAAACCCATAGTTAAAATTGATCTACTGGGTTAATTAGCATAGCAGTATTTAATAATTTTGGAAAAACCATTGATCATCATGTACTTATATATGTAACAGAAATTAAATGCAAATGAAAGATATACAGGGTTGACCTTAATATGAGATTAACTTTAAAAAAAATGAGTGTATAAAATAGGGATTCCTTGAGTTTTCCTCATCCTCAATTTTTTCTTGTGTGCAGAAGGACCTGGTGGAGTTCTATGAGGAAGAAGGGAGGGATTTGAGGCTGATAGATCGTAAAGCAAGTTTTGATGGTACTTTGAGTGCAGAGTGGATGGGCATGGATGTGGCTGGTGGGTGTCCTTCTCCTGAACCCATCAACAGCATCTTCAGTGATCTTCTTCGGCTGGGAAAACTGTGTGTGAAAAGGAAGCCAGCTGAACGTCCTGAGATGGTGTTGGTCCACCAAGAGCTGGAGGCTATGACTGCAAGAAGAGAAATGGAAATCCGAGCTCAATGTAAGTCACTTCATTTTAATGACTTATTACAAATTAGGGGTGCACCGAATACACATTTTAGCCGAATACCGAATAGCCAAATTTTAAAAACTGCATTCGGCCGAAGCTGAGGCCAAATATTAGCTTCATTGAAATAGTTTATAGGTTACAAGTAAAATGATAAATATTTATGAAAATGTTATGTTTAATGATTATTGGAATAATATTAAAAACATTAATAATCAAACTTCAGAACTTGTAGATAATAGTGGAGATACAATAGTTTCTCTGCATTTTCTGCTGCCAGATTACTCCTGCAGTTACTGTAAAGCAGGTTTTCAACACTAAAGAAACGCTCACTTTCAACAGAAGTTGGTGGTGGGGATATATACTTCTTCGATATTTCTGCTAGAGTAGGAAACTGCTGGTGGTGATCTTTCCACCAAGTTATAGGGCAGTCTTTCCTCTTTAATAGTGGTTGATTTACATAAACAGTTATTTCCTCTTCAACTTTTGAAGGTTGGGGTTTCGTAAGTAAAGAAGAGGATGCCAATTTATTGAAGCAGTCCCAAATATTGAAGCATTGGTTATTGCTTGGAGTTATCTGCTTATTTCCAGAAAAGGATTTAACTGTTAAGTCCTCATTCATAACTGTGCTCTCCTCATTTAGCTCTACAATCTTGGAATTTACTTGAAGCATTGTATCATCATTTATAAAAAATGTATCTTTAAACCTCGGATCAGTAAATGTAGCAATGGAGCAATGTAACTGGCTTTCAATATCAGAAAATCGTTTCTGAATTTCCATTTACATGACAGCTTTCATTGCATGCAGACCAACTTCAGAACCTTCTCTGGAATAGAACAGACAGTAGGATCTTAATTGCAGGTATCATTAAAGGAATACTTGCATTCTCATGACACATAAGTTTTGTGATTTCTTCAGCAGGTTCCAGTAAACGAACTGCTTTTTCTGCAAGCATCCGTTGGTCATCTGTAGGTCTTGTTAATTTGATATTGCTATCAGCAAAAAGAAATATTACCGCTTTCTTTTGTTCCAGCAGCCTTTTTAACGAGTAATAACTGCTATTCCATCTTGTTTGAACATCTTGTATAAGTGCATGCCATGGCAGTTTCAAAATCTCTTGTATTCCCTCTTTGGATGATGAGGAATGATAGAAGTGTCCTACAATCTTTCTGCAGAGAGCAAGTAACTCTATTATGCTGCGATGAGCTAAAATTGCTTGGTGAACACATAATTGAAGGGTGTGAACAAAACATCTTGTGTTTGTAATTCCTAGATCACTCATAGCCTTCACCATATTTGCTCCATTGTCAGTGACAATCACATGACACTTTCCTTTATTGATTTTCCATTCTTTCAATATATCTTCAATCAGATTCATTATATTACTATTGTGTGAGACCCAGAAATTGTTCGGCAAGCAAGTAAAGCAGAAACTTGTTAGAATTCATTATCAATCCATTGTGCTGTGAGACTTAAAAAAGATTTCGGGTTGTTTCTACAAGTCCAGATGTCTGTTGTACACGATAGACAAGTTACACATTTGATTTTTTCATTGATCTTTTCCTGAAGTACAGCAGAATGTACTTCAGGAACAATTTTTTCCGTCAAATGTTTTTGAGAAGGAACTTTGTACCTGGAATTAGCTTGAGCAAATCTCAAAAATCCTTCATCTTCAACAATTGAAAATGGTTGGCAATATGTTGTTAGCACTTCAGCAAACCTCAACAGAATCAGAACTATAAGGAATTGCCTTATTTAAGCATTCTTTTAATGTCTGCTGTTGTGAAGTTTGATTGGTGAGAGAACAATCTGTTTTAAGTGCTTCACTATTTTTGAATGCTTTCTTTTTTTCTTCATATTTCTTATTCTCTTTATTATGCATGGATCAAAGATGGTTAATCATTGATGTTATTGTGAATGATTTTGGTGTTTTTCCTCTTAGAAATTTTGAAGCTGCAAATTTGACATTCTGCCTTGTCCATCCATCCTCTCAAGTTGTGAAAAATTCCCAAATTGGACTCTTTTTTTGAGAAACTCATGAGCTAAGTGGAATTAATTGAATTTAAAATTAAATACAGTTCTAAATATTATTTGCTATATATAATTTTTTGTTTATTTATCGTTAACCACATCTTCTAAATTAAGAATGATATTTATAACAAGCTCAGGATATTAAAGAAAACTGTCTATACATACTCGATCCTGATTGTAAAAGCTGTTCAAAAAAATAACTCCTTCACAAGGATTTCCCAAATTCAATTTTCAGTTACTGCCAACAGAAAATACAAATTTTTGACCATGGCAGTGCCACTTGGTAGTAGCAACTTCGGAATTAAAGGCAATCCCTTGGGTTGGATTCACTCCACGTGATGAGATCAGATTACCGACGTAAGTTTTCGTAAAATTCATTGGTATGAAGCTTTTTGAGGAAGTGGATGCCATGGTTCTTGTTAAACAGAAGTACAAACTCTGAGAAATCAAATAGCATTGGAGTAATCACAAAGACAGAGAGTTGGTTGTGGTTGCTTTCAGCAATTCATCCATTCAAGATTAACTAATTTTTGACAGTTGACATTTGACATTTGAAATGAGACAGTTAAAGCCCTAGCTATTGATGAAGATTTTATTGATGATGAATATAAGATGAAGAACTAATTTTTCAAAATTAAAAGGCAGTCATTCTAACATAAACTGTGGCTATGTGTGGACAAATGAGACAGTTAAAGCCCTAGCTATTGATGAAGATGATTTTAAATGAACAAACGGGATTAATACAGTGTTTGACCATAGCACTGTTAAAATAAGTAGTTATTCGGCTATTCAGCCACTCAAAGGCTGAGTCCGAAGCCGAATGCCAGATTTTGGCCGAATACCAAGGCCGAACTTCAATGCATCTCTATTACAAATTTGATTGAGAATATTAAGAAACATGAACATACCAATAGTAGAACAGTTATGTATGTTTACAACTCTAATTCAAAAAGTATAGGCTTAGTGTATCGAATTCATTACAATTGATTTCAAACATTTGTTTACTAAAAATACAATAATTCTCAGTTTCAATTCGCTTTTCTCATATGTAAATGAAATTCTATAGTCTTAAAGGGAAAGGAAGGTGTTTGCTCTGCTACAAATAGGTTTCCCTCTAAGCTGTGTGCATTTGAGTACTTTCTTAAGTACCGCCAAACTACTTATTCATTTCGAATAATGAAGGCTTTGTCTTAAATCTGATTCCAAGCATCACTGGCATCATTAGCCAATGTATCAAAGTAAAGCCAGTTACTCATACCTCGGAAGAAATCCACATAACGGACAGTGAGTTTCATGCAAGCAAGCCTTGAGAAGTGAGAGAGGAGAAAAACACGGAGGAAAAACGTTTCTGCTGTCCATTTGTAGCATTTGGGACAACATACAAGAGTTAATTTTAAGTTAAAATTATTAAAATCCATTTTACAATAATTCAGTTAAGAAAATTTCTATCGTTTCAACTGAAAGTAAAGTATAAATCTATAAATAATGATCTATAAACTGCAGTGAAATAACATCAGAAATTGCAAACCAATAAACAAGATAGTTGTCCATGTATAATAAATAATATTTTTATTCACATTATAGAGATTTTGTCTTTTTGGGTATGAATTTTTTCAATTATTTTGAATGCATACAGAACTACCTATATTGTATATATTTCAATAATAAAAGTAGAAAACATTACAAATATGTGAACTCGTAAGGGCCTAATAAAATACCATTGCCTTGGACCTCCTTAGCTATAATATCTGTAGCCTTGTATGTATAACATGGACATAGAAAGCACATAAGGTGCCCTTTTGGAAAATTTGCTGCTGCAATCCCCTTGGTTGATGACCGGCCCTGCATGTAGCTCATTTTTAGACAAAGTATTATTAACAAGAGTGTCTCTTCATCCCTCCACATTCCATTGGATCATGCAGTAAGACAAATTTGAAAATCAAGTTACGGGAGTGAATGAAGCAATGATGTTGTAAGGACTTCAAGACGGGGACTGACTTGATAGAGACCAATGAGAATCAGGAAGCAGTGACAGCCGTAAAACGCGACAATACAAACACACATCATTTTAGCAGAAAAGGTGTAGAAGGTCTTTTAATTCCAGATTTTTGGGTAGAATCCAAGAGGTAGTGACAATACTTGTGCTCCTTGTCACCCAGTTGGTTATTTTCAGCAGGAGCAGCAAACTCTTTACTTAATTAATATTTGAAATTAATTTAAAAGATTAATATTTTCTGCAAACTTCTCTGATACTTCCCCGATTGATCATGGTATTCTGAAAAATGCAGGATTCAACAATCATGATTTAATTATAATTTGAAAACTTTTCTTTTGATGAATCATTCCGTCCCTGAGAACTTCAAAATTGTATACACTGGTAATGGTCAGTGTTTTAAGGCAACGTTCCTTTAATTCCACAAGCAAGTGTCAACAGTTAACTATGTCTGTACCTAAACTATCACCATTATGAATTTATGATCTAAAAATCTTTCTTAAATAGGAGATGTGTTGTAGTTATTGCATGAAATACTGCATAGATGATTGAAATAGAAGAGGAAAGTGAACTCTGTAATGCAGTTGATAACAACAACATATAGAGTATGTAAGAGATAGAACTGGAGGGTATCAAAGTAATCTGAGTAACCTTTATTATTCAATAGACAAGAAAAACTAAGTTGACTCCACCATTGAAACACAGATTGTTGTATGAAGATAATTCTCTTCTTTTAGTTTTTAAGGAATAGTAGATAGGGTATATATCTTATCCTTTTTAGAGCCAGCGGGCTGATATATCTGCCCATGGGCCAATCTATTGGTCAGCTATTTTTGTGCTTTGGCCCTCTCTTCCCTCCTAATTACATAGCTTTCATAAACTCTTTTTCAGTATCTGTGATGCTTCTTTATGTTGATGAAAATTCTTGATGACAATGCAATATGTGTAAGGATTTTTGACTGGAAAAATATTGTATATTTTTTTCCACCATAGTATATCTGGTGTTGCCAAGTGCTTTGTTGCAATGTAAGCTGGCCCACTCTCATAATACTATTCATTTTGAGTTCTGACTCTCTACTCATGGCCATTCTAAACACTTCTTCAATATCTCTAACATTTATTCATCTCAATGGATATGAAACATTTTGTCCTCACAATGTCATTGACTCTCTTCTCCACTGTAGCTCTTTTGCTATTCCTTTTGAAAAACTCTGTTTTGTAATAGTTTCTTTTGGCTTTTATTGTTATGTAAAGGATTTACATCATTGAAGGTAATAAAACATAAGGCATTTCCTTTTCTTTCAAAATACATTTTGCATAGTTCCTTGAAATTAACAAATTTTTACAATTTAGTTCGCCATCATTTTTTTGCACTTTATAATATGTAAAACTATTCAATTTTTAAGTTTTATTTTTCAAGTTTAATTTTTAGCTCTAACAAAATCCGTGGAAGATGTTAGGGAGGTGTATTTTTGGAAAATGATACTCCACCCAAATCAAACTGTTTCAATAGCTACCAGCACCAAAGCATGTACCCCCTCCTACTGCATCTCCCATTGATGGATGACTTTTATTTATGTCAAATTTATATTTATCTGGGTCAATCTCCTCATTGGTTGATTCAATCAACCAATGTGAATTATAATAAATAATTATGTGAAATAAAAAGAAAATTTAATTACAAAGTTTTAATTAAACTAATGACTATAACAAAAATTATAGTAGTTATAATATAAGAAAAATCAGTAAATTAATCACTCAAAACCTTTTAAAGCATCTAGTCTTATTGAAAGCACTTTTTCTGTGCGATTGGTAGTTTTAGATTGTCAGAAGCTGTCATTATTGTATAGCATAACGTAGTAATGCGGCCTATTGCCCTTTTATACTTAGACAATGCAATGTGCTTATAACACTACTGTCAGATTGAAAACAGTATAAATCTGGACTTTGATGCATTACCCATTGATGATCTGCCATCGCAATGAAACATGTTATACATAGTTTGAAAGAGCATTTATTTGCCTTTAAGATGTTATATAAAGCCATGTCACTCGGATGCATGGACGCAAGCCCTCTGCAAGATTACTCTATGGTACAACATAACAAAATTTACTAGCTTGGATTTTTAAATTTACAATACTTCTGTATAAGTAAAGATGTATATGAACTAATTATGATATATTTGCAAGCTTCAAATACTAGAAATTAGACTATATTCAAGTTTTTACATATACATTATCACTGTATTTCATGTCAATGAACACTAGGTCATATGATAGGCTATGTATCAATTGAAGTACTGATTATTATCGCCAATAACTTGTGTTTACATTGATTCTGGAATTATGTAATTGAAAATTATTAAATGTCAATCTATACAAATGTATGTAATTTTTTATTGTTTCTGGCACCAAATCTTTTGAATAGTACATGACCAACTCAGAATTAATTTTTTCATGTCCCTCCCCATTAAACATGTAAAACAAATCAGTTGCAATTTTTCTTTCCCTCTAGCTCTCTTTTCCCTGGTTTTTATCAAATCAAAGATTTTATGCTTAAAGTAATCATTTTTTTTAATCAATGGCTGTAACACTTTAATTGATGGTTTATTCATTGACAGCTCTTTTAAGGAAGAACAACTTGACTCCTACAAATCCATATGAGAAACAGCTGCTGCATGACCAGTGGTTAAGAATGTCCCCTCAGCCAATGCCAATGTCTCTGCAGAAGGTTCCTTTGGGGCTCAGACTTTCTCCCAATCCTGGAGGTTCTATGTTTCCATCACCTCCTGGTAATGGCTCTAGCACTTCCTCCAACATGCCAAGTCCTATAATGAATTTTCACAACAACCAGCCCTTGTATCCAAAAAATCCGATGGATCCAGCCTTCCAGCATCTCCATTGGCCATCCCCTGTGATGGCACCCTTAGCTCTATTAGCACCAAGGATACCCTCTGTCCAAGTGCAGCCTCCATCTCCAGTGCCTCCAGAAGAATCGCATCAGCTGCATCAAGGGGCCCACAATGGCTATGATGGAGGCAGTAATTCGCCAATTCCTGGCAAACAGTCATCCATGTCCATCCCATACTCTGACGAATTCCTCCCAGCGACTATACCAGGGCAAGGTGATTGTAGCTCAGTGCAGAATACAGGACCTGAAGTAAGTAAATTACGATTTTCGTCTTACATTAATGTGTAGGGCTATAGATTGTGGAACCATTAATATTACCACAACTTATATGACTACCAGAAGCAAAGAAAGTGATTCAAGAATTACTTACTAAAGAAAGAACAAAAAAATTTTTAAACCTATTGAGACATATATTTAATGAATCTTTGCTTCCAAGGTAAGTATTACAGACATGCATGGCATCTAGAGTTCCTGTCCAAATTAATAGACTCGACACAATATCATCACAAATTTCTCTTTAACTAAAATGAATACAGTCCACTGCTAAATGTATTTGATTATTATTACATTTGTTGTACTAAGTGAGTGAACACATGTTTCTTTATTCTTCAATGTCAAATTTGCTTGGGTAGTTAGGAAAATGCATACAAATTGCTGCAATAGTCCTTGTATCTGTGCAATATTACCCTTTGTTTCTATCAATGCTCCATCTGGGTAATGCAGTTCTGGACAGTTTGCAAGGATTATGGTCTTTGTGTCATATTGTTAACACGTTTTCTGCTATGTCCAGTTAACTGGACATCAGTAGTGTTTGCCATAGGCATGTCTAGTTAACTGAACATTTTTAGCCATCCTTCCCTTTTAAGAGTAAGAGGATTTGGCTTCATTTATTCATCTTTAAATTTCACAGTGGCCTAGCTTAAGTGTAGGGTACTAATACTTCGGCCTGCCAATATAATTAGGATAATTTACTGGCAATCAATGTGTTAAGCCATAAACATTCTATATGAGCTCTTACCTACTTCAATTAGTTAATATTCTTGTGTTCCCTGTCCCACTGTAATATTGATTCATTTATCAATAGATTCAGTAAGTTAAGGGGGCGCCTGATTTAGAAGGGCAAAATTTAAGAGTTTTTTGGAAATTTCTTTTAGAAAAACGGTGAAATATACAGCTTTCTAAGCTAGTACATACCTTTATTATACCCTTGAGAGTATGTAATACATTTTTTCATTAAAGGTTAACTAAATTTATCGTATTATCATAGGATATCTACAGGGCGTTAGCGCAGGCTTTGCCAATTGGTGTGCATTCTACCATCTACAATATCCGTTAACATTTTGAAAACAAATTTTTTTCTTATAGAATATAAAATTATCTATTCAATGAACCTCTAAAATTAAACAATTGTTTAATTTTAGAGGTTCATTGAATAGATAATTTTATATTCTATAAGAAAAAAATTTGTTTTCAAAATGTTAACGGATATTGTAGACGCTAGAATGCACACCAATTGGCAAAGCCTGCGCTAACGCCCTGTAGATATCCTATGATAATACGATAAATTTAGTTAACCTTTAATGAAAAAATGTATTACATACTCTCAAGGGTATAATAAAGGTATGTACTAGCTTAGAAAGCTGTATATTTCACCGTTTTTCTAAAAGAAATTTCCAAAAAACTCTTAAATTTTGCCCTTCTAAATCAGGCGCCCCCTTAACTTACTGAATCTATTGATAAATGAATCAATATTACAGTGGGACAGGGAACACAAGAATATTAACTAATTGAAGTAGGTAAGAGCTCATATAGAATGNTTGATGTCGACGTTAATCTTGAATTGCTGCCCCATTTCTGTCTAATTCTTCCATTATTTTAATTACAGCAGAGTAACCTTCATATAAAACATCTGCAGTTATGTAGGCAGCGATTTTGCTAATTTTTGCCAGAATCAGGGTGTTTTTGAACCGGTTGCCAAATAGTTGATCTCTTGTAGGTATTTTGTGTATGCTCTCCAATAAGTCTTTCAGCAAATGCACCAAAAACTGTTGGATATTCTATAATCCTGTTAAAATGCTTAGGATAACAACCCACACTTTCATTAGTAAGAGTATAGTTTCCTATTTGTTGCACTTTCTACCAGTCTTTCTTCTTTTTTCTCTGCATATTGATTGCCGTAGAACTTACATTCCGGGGTCTTATTTCACAAAAACTTTGGTTCTTTCTTCCTTTTGCATAAGGAATCTTACGGTTTAACTAAAAACACAAGAAACTATGACTGAAACATCCAAAATTTTTCTCTAAGACTGGCTCCACTTAGAAAGAAGAATTGGAAGAATTCTTGCAACGAATCATACTACGTCTAACTTTTATTACATCATGGTATCTCTGGATCTTTCTTATTATGAGAGAGAGAAGAAACGGAAGCCCTCAAAACATAAATAGTGTAGAAAAGAATACCCAACAATCACATAATCTGCTAAAACTCTGAGTTGAGACTGATTTTCTTTTCAATTTCCTAACTGCCCAAAGAGCAAAGCCATGCAGTCAAAGCAGTTGTTTACAAGAACAAAATCTTCAGTTAGACAAAGGGTACATTTGTGACTCATATGACCAAATGAAAGAGGCATCATACATTTTCAAAACGAATTTCAGAGATCAGTATGGTGTACAGAGTGCCACATCTCGGCATCGGCACCACATATAATGTGTAACATGTATAATATGTATTTTACCAAAATTTGCACCTAAGAGTTAAGTTGTGTGTTTAAGGCGCCCGAAGTATTCTTAAAATATGAAGGGTTTAAGCCATAAAACATCTGTTCCTCAAGTACCCGCTGAGAGAGATCTGACCGCTGCTTCCACTCTCCGCATGCAGTTGCATAGGCTGAAGAAATTGGCTGTAGTTTAGTTAATATTACATATAAAGATCTGAAAATTTTGCAGTATAATCTTTAAATGTTCTACTATTTTTTAAAACAATAAAAAAAATTCAATTTTTTTGACGGGATAAACCAGAAGCCCCCTTTAATCTTTAAGTTGTGGAATTTGAAGTATTTTAAAAGTGGTTTAAAAGCTTAGTACTTGCACCAAATGAAACTTGTCAATTTTTTTATAATATGTTATTGCTGAATTTTCTAAATTTTTTCAAGAGATTATTGGAAATTGGGTTATAGGGAAGGGTGATTATATGATTTACTCTATTATCTTTGGTTTATTTTTAGTCTAAGTTGTGTGAGTTCTCCTTTCTAGTTTTAACTTGTATTTACATAGGATGTGGTCAATAATATTTATGTGATAACCATTCTGTGTGGCACATTTTTTGATATGCACTGTAGTTCTGTAGCAAAACTATATCATTGTAGCCTTGCTACAAAACCATAGTAGTGATGTGTTTCTTTTGTGGTTCAGTATAAGCCTTTCTCTTGATGCTGTTTTGTGTTAGTATGTACCATGAGTTGAAACCAGCAGCTGTGTTGGTTTTGAAATCTTCATTTTAATTGCCATTATTTTATTTGGTAACCTTCATCATTTCATGAACTTGTGGTATAATTTAATCAGTTTCTAACATAATCTATCTTTCTGTACAATCAGTCACAAAATAACAACCCCCATGAGAGTGCTGGTACATGCAGTGGGCCGGTAGATCCATCACAGTTGTTGCCTTTGATATCGGAATTGGGAATCACACACAGAAATGAAGTTTGCTCTGAAAACTCAGCTGCAACTGCTTCTAACAGTCCGCAAGATTCGCAGATACAAAGTGAAAGACAAATTTTGCAGTCTCAAAATATGATATCTGCTCGAGGGAAAAGTATACCATTATTTGAAGAGGATTAAGAAGTTAAGAGTGAGTCAATAAGACTCCACAGGTCCTCCTTGGTGTGTAAATTCTGGTGGAGAATTTGAACATGTACAGGTTTGAATGATGATAGCCTCTCTATGAGAAGAGGTTTTATAGAAAACATCCTGTGGATGAAAATTAATGTGAATTAAATGTGTAAATCAAATATGACAGTACTTTAATGCTCAGCACATGACTTGTTTTTTAAAATCGTAGTTGCTTTTGTAAATGATAGAAGATGGAGAAACGTTCCATGTGTTTACAGCATCTTTAATTTCTGTACAGGCAACAGATTTGTGTGTAATGGAATTGACTGATTGTAGAATATAAGATAAGAATTGAAATGATCAAATGAGGCGAGTTTTTGATTGAAACATACTGGAAAATTTGGACTAAATTAAGGAAGTCCAATATTTGAATTCCTAAGAATGTATGTTTAATTTTGTCAATTTTATCATCAATCTTTTTTGTATTGAAGTAGCAGTATACTCTGTAAAAGTTTTTGACTCCCAACTCTGACATACAGAATACCTCATTTGAAATTATTTGGTTTATTGCCAAAAATCAGTTTCCATTTTGAAAAATGATAATTTAAAGATCCCTTGATTGTGTATTCATTATAATGGTGGTTATTCTTCAGAATGCCAATTTTATGAAGATCACTGATCTTATTTGAAAGATGTTCCTAAATTCATCTATTCATATCCTGGGTTTAACTGTTAGATGCTTAACGTGCCAATACACATGCTGATGTATTGACATTTTTGTTAAACATTTCAGAAAATTTTTGTTTCAATTTTTCCAATGTAGTATAATCATGGAACCTTTATTAGTTAATGAAAATTATTTTATGTAATCAGTCTTGTTTCTCTTATTTAGTACCCTAATTTGAGATGGTTTGGTCAACTGTATGGATGGAGGAATCAGATAATTGGCTTTGAATGAGAAATAATTCTTTAGCAGTCATTGACCTACTTTGCTAGTATCAATATAAGTGTGGACTATATTGCATAGCTCAATATATATATAACTATAGCAATATTATATATATAGTTCAATCATAACTTTTTTGTGAATATGATTCATAGCTGTCATTACATTATATTTTCATTGTGGATAATAACTTTTATTTGCTGCTTTCTTTGCAGTGATTAAATTCCCCATATTATGATTTCAGCAGTACTAATTGGATAAGTTCAACAAGGAAATATATATATACGAGTAAAAGTGGCTTGCATACTGCAAGCTTAATGTAAGATATATTAACTAAGGCATTACACACCTTTTGATCCACTCCGCCTTCCATACACCGAGTTCCATGCACCAACTTAAATAACCTAAACGAATTATTCATAATACGTGCAGAAGTAATGTCCTAGCATCGATCCTGGGTCCATTAGGACAAATATCATTATGGCATATGATAGATAACCCCATCTTCTATAGATGTAGCGAATTTCAACCTTCTACCTGACCGGGAAATGCCGTTACGAATTTTTGAAAATTCTGTCATTCGAATGGTCCTGGGATCGAACCTGGGCCTTTAGGGCAAAAAGCTTTACGGCATACGATAGAATATCATCTATTCTAACAACACCGTGAATTGCAAGTTTCTATCTTAACGGAAAATACCCTAAATTAATTCATGAACGTCAGAATGAAAAACTGCCCTAGCATCAAACTAAGGACCCTCAGAGTAAAAACCTCTTGGTATACTATAGAGGCTTTTGCTCTCTATGGATTACTTGATTTTGAACGTTCTATCTTACATGGAAACAACCGAAATGATTTCTTGAAATTTTTGCACTAAGAATTTACCTTGCATCGAACCTGGGGCCATCAGGTTCGATGCTAGGTACTTAGTGCAAAACATTCAAAAAATCATTTAGGGTATTTCTAGGTAAGATAGAAGGTTTAAATTCACATCATCGATAGAGATCAGACCCCTCTATAGTACACCTAACGGTTTTTACCCTGCGGGTCCTTAGTTCGATGCTAGGGCAGTTTTTCTGTCTGAAGTTCATNGCTCAGAATAGAGAGAATTGGAAAGCGCTTGGAGAGGCCTACATCCGACGTCGGATTGAAAATGGCTGATGATGATGATGATGATATATACCACCATGCAAAGTATTCTAAGAGAAATTTCCAAAAATATGCGTAATGAATTCGTGAAATATAGGAGATTTGTGCCTCCTAGGATTGAGCCTATGATATCCAGGATCAATATCTCACTTTTTCTGGTATTTCCTATTTGGGCCCATATGAAATGTGCCTGGTCAACGACTGCTTGTTTAGGCTGGGAATTAGTATCCCACATATAGCTGATAACTATCTATTAATATACATCTATACCCTACAAGGCACCCCCTGTTGTGTGGCATAAACAATATGCACTTGAGTATCACTTTAGCTTATTGTTGATGTGTATTGTTCACGTAAAGATTGAGTCCTAAAAACAGCTTGTCCTTGCATCTATTTCTCTTATTTTGTCAGGTTGGCCAAATTAGGAGGAGGTTGAATGATATTGATCATGTCATCTGCAACTGTACTTTCTCTTAATTTATCAAGCAATCACAGCCCAGCTTCTAACTACCTTTCTTTCAAGGATTCCCAACCTGCATCTGAGAGCATTTTCATAATGCAGGAAAACGGGTGACTTTGCACAAGATGGTGCGCACCTAGGAAAAATCCCAAGGAAGAATGGACTTGAAAAAAGTCTGACGACCCCGGTCTCCCAATTGCCGGTCGGGTGCTCTGTCCGTTGAGCTATCATGGCAGAACATTTCTCCAAGCCATTCGGGATACCTTGTGGGCAAGGACGTTGCGAGTTTGTCCACATGGTGGCATCGTTCATTTGTGTGGCCAGTGCTTCTAAGAAGCCAAGACCGTGAACGATGCCACCATGTGGACTAACTATTCCATCCACAGACAACTCGATTGGCCCCATCTTTGAATCAACCCGCGTAGAAAATTCGCTTGTGGGTCCATTGTCCAAAGTAAAACTTTCCTGGTAGTGTCGATTAAGTAAATTCGCTTTTCCCATCGAATCACTAATCATTAATCCCTCATCATTAACAAGGCTGGGTACTGAAGACTGACCTCCACAGGATTCTCGGACATATGACCAAAACTCCTTCTGGTCGCCTCCTAAAGACTCTAAAAGGGTTTTAGATCTATACTCGGGAAACTCATTCTGTGATTCTTCCTTAACCAATCTTTGCAGTTCCGTATATTTCTGCCGCTCATTTTCAACGTCTACTCCAATCCTCCCTAGCCTCTTCATCCAAGCGTGTAAAATCCTTTGCTTCCTATGCAACGCCCGCAACTTAGGTTTCANTGCGAAAATGGTCGAGAAGTTCACTCCGTTTGAGATTCACGTACGCACTGACTCAATGTCGCGCGACATTGTGTAAAGAATCCCACTTCGGATGGGATTCAAAAAATACTAAAATGTATCACACGAGATGCAAGATTCATTGTTGCGAAGCGTCCCGGAGTCAGTGCGTACTTGAATCTCAAACGGAGTGAACTTCTCGACCAATTTCGCACTTTCCTGACTTTTTTTTTCGCTTCTCTGTTGATAACTGTGATAGAGTGGACTAGGGATGTTATGGAGGTGATTTTATCGGAGGCGGAGTCGGATTCGGAGGTTCCATTCCGACCTCCGTCGGAGGTATATCGGAGACGGAGGTGACATAATTACATCAGGAAACTATATTGTAATCATCTTTATTGTAATCATTTAAGAGCGCCCTCCAAATTTGAAATTTGCAGCCTACAGCAGACTCAGTTCATGAATGTCAGTTCCATGAATGTCCTCCTCTTCATCACTGTCCAGTAGAATATTGGCCAGATAAGACTGGACGCTGACCGACCTATTTTGATGGTTCCGAGACTGAGAACTAGTGGTTGTCTCATCTTTGTTTGTATCTGATTCAATTT
>KZ308851.1:377198-388791 GCA_000376725.2 Ladona fulva | reverse complement strand
ACGTGGTCCGACCATTTCCAGAAGACATTCAAAATCGACTGGACTCATACGAACAAAATTTCTAAATCCCATTTCATCCTCCAATCTAAGAGTGTCAAGAAGATTGTGCCCATGCTTATTCCGATCCTTGAATAAACCACGCATCCACCAACGCGGTGGCTCTTTGATAGCCTTTTTTTTACTCCGTAGAGTGATGTATGTACAGTGCTACTGCAATCCCTGAAAGCGCGACCTCGTTCGACATGGCTCAGATTCAAACTAGATGCGTACACGATTTCCAGAGCGACAATGTTGCGGGGCAAACAGTCTGTGACATGAATCCGAGCGTCTGCGACAAAAAGTCTGAACAAAGAATCCCAGTGCGTACTAGCCTTTACGTACAAGCCGGTTGTATGTACATATTTGTATTGCCAAACTTATATCGCGTAACCCACGCAATGTAGCTACATTGTAGCATTTATATTTTCACCCACATTCACGTATCGTTTGACCCTTCTCAAGTTCTCGAAAGCAACTCCTGGTGGGAAGTCACCCTTCCCCTCCGTGAAATAGGGAACCGAAACTCTACTCAGCAAGCCGAGGATGCAGAAACAGAATTGCATAATCAGTGCCATGTAGCTACACTGTGGCATTTACATTTTTACCCGTATTCACGTATCGTCTGGCCCTTCTCAGGTTCTCGGAAGCAACTCCGCTCCTACGAGGAGTCGCCCCTCCCCTCCCAAGAGAAGAGAAATTCGGCTCCAGGCTGAACAATGTGGTTAGAACTGCCTCTCGATGCGTTCAGCGCGCCAGGAATTCAAATTTTCAATTTCGATTACTCAAATGTAACGATTAATCGCACGAGCTTTGAAGTAAAAATTACTTTTTATCGTAATACTTGTATCGATTACAAGTAAAAAATAACCAAAATGTAATCGTTACAAGTAATTCGATTACTTTTACTTCGTTACATCACATCACTGGATAGATTTCACGCTGACACTGCACTGCGCTGCATAAACTACGGCCACTAGCGCAACGGAACGACCGGGATAAGGACAAGCGTGGAAATAAAAATCACAGTATATGCACACACTTCCCAATCCGATGCAGTGCTTCTAGCGTAGCATAGACGCGAGCTGATGAGCGTCGGTAAAAGCTTTAAAAAAACACATCTTCCCTCAAAACTCCGTAATTGGCCCCGCGTTGGGCGCCAGATTGTAGCGGGATTCGAGGAGTTTTCGAGAGTCCACTAAAACGTACACAGCAACACTAGACGCTCGGTTCCACTGTTATTGTTCAACAAACTCAACAATGGTATTCCTCCCAGCGCCTTAGTAAACTGCCATCTAGCGGCCTTTCATAAAACATCTGCAGTCGTAGAAGCATAATCTGCTACAATAATTCAAAGTTGTTTCTATTTTCAGTAGATAAAGAGTACTTAAAGAATGATTAATTAAACAATATCATATATTTTAATCAATAATTCGTATTAATCTATGTATTAATCAATAGAAGGATAGTCAATTAACTTATATAATAAGAAATTACTGTGGAAAATATTAGCCTCACCATTTTCATTTACATCATAATAAGTATGTGGTAGATCACCTAAGGAATTTCCTGGTTGGCCTTTGTGACTACCGTGGTACAAGCAGTCCCCACCATACATTACCCTACCAGGCAGTCCCCTATTTTGTGTATGAATTTAACCACATTTGAAGTACATTTTTCTCATTTTGCTAGAATGTCATAAATGTAGCTTATACAAGAAGTATTCATACACAAAATAGGGGACTATGGGATTATGGTGAACTTTATCATTAGTCTTATTTTTCATTAAAATTATTAGATAATATTACCATGGCATTTGCCTTAAAATTTACTAATGTTATAATGGAATCAAACTATTTTTTTAGTTTATGGTAAACCTGTAACCAACATTTCTCATGTAACGTTTTTGAATGTTTTTGGCTGTGTGAAGGGTTTGGTTGATCAACATGAAGTTGCATATTTATTTGTTTATTGCCTTTACAGACAAGAGGTTGTAATCACTATTTGTTGCTTCTGATTGCCTGCGACATAGGGAATGAGGCCTTTTTGAGACTTCTACTCAGTTACTGTAACTAAGTAAAATACCCTGTCTTGTTTACTACCTCAAATGGGCATAAAATAGGGGATATTCTACTCATATTGATTCAGCCATTTGTTTTCCTCCATTGAACAATATCGGTGTTGAAGTATTTGCACGAAGGTTATTAAAGTCACTCAAGTGCAGCCTAATAGTTTATTTTGTAATTCAATGACGAATTTTCTTTCTGGTGAAAAAGGTTCCTCAGCCCTTGAAAGCAAGACCCGCAGGGTTAATCCAGATGCAAAAAGATGCGAATTCAGCCCCATCTACTTCTTTCAATTGTAAAAGAAAACATTATTTAGGAAGCCCTTAATTCGCGCTAACTGTGGCCCTACATTTAGGGAAAGGGCGCCGTATGAATGTAACTTAAATTCCCCGTAAGAGGTAATGAGACAAAAATATATAAGCAGGAATATAAACCCAGTTAATGTTGCATCATTTTATAGTTTATCGTTGTTTATATTTTGAATTAAATGTACTCAGGGCTACTAAAATATTTTATTATGAGCCTCAACTGGCGATATTTCTGGTTAAATCGCTTAGAAATTTAAAGCAAAAAGCAGATATATCGGACATCACTTATGGTGTTCCGTTTCTCTTGTTTCCATGAATAATTACGCCGCTGCTCTCACTCAATTGTTTGGTTAATGAGTTTGTTTGGCGTCGTTTCCCGTCCGCTTAATTTGAGCGGCTTTAGCACATGGTAAAGTGAATCGCTCGACTGGGAAGGTGCGTGTCAGCAAGTGAAAGTGGTTGATTGGCAGTCAAGGCGGCAGCTTTGCTTCGTCCCGCTGCACGAAAATGACACATCCTCGGTGGAATTGAAAATCTATATTCAGTTTTAGACTTCCATTGCTTCAGTGATATAAACCTTGCTTGTTAATGGCCTTACTATTGTCTCTCTTTACGTAACATCGTTGCCGCTCCCTGAATACTAGCTATTGAGTTGCGATCGGTGTCCCAGTCGCTTAAGAACGCGAGTTTTCAAACCTTTCCAGACTTGTGACATCAATTGTTTCATACAACGGTTTGTAAAATGCGCAATTTATCGCATATATGTCAGTATCACTCCGAGAACCATTCGGATTGATTTTCAATAGGATTGGACGGAATGTACGAAGTTAGGCCTTTTATATTTTCCGTTAAACAAATTCAGTTCTTGAAGAATACGAAATATCAGAAAACATACCTTTAGTAAGTTCATTCTTTTAAAATGTCCTTCTCTGAGTTTCTGAAAATTTTCAGTTATCGTAATTTAAGTGGAAAATCTATGAAGGGTAGCTACTAGCTATCTAAATTGGAAGAGATAATGAACGAGCGATTGTGCAAAATTTAACATTATAATCCAAGTGTGCTCCCGATAGCCAAGTGGACAACGCGTTCGACTTCAGTGAAAGCGGTCCCGGGTTCGATTCCCGGTGGGGTCCTACGTGCGAAACTACCTAAGCTGTCGAAGCACTTTTAACAATACTACTGCTACTATAATCCAAGTTCAAGAGCATGAAGAGTAAATCGTAATGTTAGTGGAAAATCATTAAAAATTGCAGAAAAACTCGCATTTTTGGAGTAGGTGTAATTGTGAGTCTCGAGCAATCTAATGATTTAACATTTACGTACTCTCTTCACATGATGTTGTACCGTTTATTTTATAACCAATTGAGGTAAGGCAAAATCATTGACATTGAATAAGTTTCAGGAATAATTTCAAAGCTGTCGCGGAAATTCAAATATAATTTGAATTTTATCATCAATATGACCTCACCACGTGGAATACCATTTAATAAATGAGAAACACCGGCCTTTTGGCGTCGAAGTCCATTTAGATTTAGAAATTTTCCATAGAGATTTACTCAAAGAAAAGAATATTTGGATGTTGCACTATTCTGAAATGCCGTTGAAGAAAATGAGCTGAATAATAAAACTCTCCTAAATTGTCGTATGTGCGTCCCTGCGTTTCGTCAATGCAAATCATTCGACACTGCAAATGCTAAGATGTCATAAAATGTCTTCCTCTTCACATACCTGTAGTCTTTCATTAATACTAGCAGCGATTCCAAATGTTCCTAATGTATACATTTGGAATTGAGGCCTATACAAATACTCATTCTTGTAGGAAAGTGCTTAAGTTCCCTTCTTTTGGTGTTTGTCTCAATTTCGTAGGGCTATTCTTTCTGACTTAATTTTGCAAATGATATAAACAATACGAGCGATAAAAGTGAGTTTTAAATGCATTTCTTTTAGAAAAAGTTTTAAACGTCTGCAGTCGAACTGAGGACAGTTAGGTGAATAAAAATTAGCCAATGATCCGTGCGGAGAAGAGATGTGATGTGCTAATGTGCTAATCTTGAAAGTTGGAAAACGTTTAGTTAAGAGTTTTAGGGGAAAATATAGCTTTCCCTCCCCTACTTTCCCCACCCCTCTCTCTTTCACCTCCGCCTATGACGTCATTAGAAACATAAAACATGGTCTATTTAACCATCGAAAGATGTAAGATATCGGTATAAAAAGTAGCCTTTGTGTCAATTCAGGACATACATTATCACCCTGTCAAATTTCATCAAAATCGGTTTGATAGTTTTTGCGTGATGCGATAACTGACAGACAGACCTAATTTTTTAAATAGGTGTTTTGGACTCAGTATCACTTCTAATTACTATATCTATGTACTGAAACGGCTCCCTTACAGATCTATTATAAGAATAGATAATGAGAAGACTGAGATTTCGCTTAAGGGTCAAATGTTCTCTTTTATTACAAATAATAAAACCGATTTAAGCGGTGGCATAAATGAATAATACGCAGGATATAGTATATTTGCAGATTAAGGCTCAAGCCAAATGGTTTCCACTGTTTGGTATTTTAAACCCGAAACCTTTCACGTTTTTTATTTTTCGATAATTTTCCTAAAAATTAAGCTATGAGTTTGTTGTGCTAATAGAGTACAGAGTTTATTTTTGTGATATCCCATAACATTTTTTTTGCAGTTCAGTTTCAGATCGGCACACGAATAAAAACAGGCTTGAAAGAAAAGGCAGCCAAAACGCGCGCATTCATCTCTCCAGTTTAAAGAATATCAGCGAATAACATCTCCGTAAACACTTTCAATTGTACACATCTTATAAACACCGACAGTGCATTTAATAGTCTACTTTAAAATGTGCCCCAGTGGTTTAGCTCATTTCCGCGAAAATCTCATTTGAAAAATTCTCCGATACATGTCCACTCTCGATCACCGGAAGACACAATTGACAACAAACGTAAGCATCGCTTTTCTTTATTCAATATTCACTTCTGAAAAGTAAAGGACGTACCTATAAAGAGAAGAAATCCGCTTTTCATGGGTGCGCCTTTGGGATTCACATGTGCCACTATTCACTTCGCTCACTTTCCACAGACACTATTCCCTTTCCATAAGCGCCGCGGTGGTTTTATACTCAGCCCACACTCCTCACCCTTTCTCAGGGAGAAGACCCGGTCGTTGGCTAACGCCGCTAAACGAGGGCGGCACACTACCCATGGAAAAAAGAAACGAAATGTTGTGACATTGGAAGAATCTGCCATTCTATTCCCTAGTATGGCCTTTGGCAAAAGTTATATCTTTCGCATAACTCGGCCGAGCACCCGAGTAACTACTTTCTCCACAGGTCACGAGGTACGCTATTGAGGCGAGGAAGAAATTTCATGCGGCTTCAATACACGAATCTCATTATCTCCGATGCCATGAATTTCGGGGCTCTTTTTCTCATGAGATGAGAATCTTTTCCTTTCTTGGTAGGCGTGGTCGCATGAGCGACGCATCCAAGGCGGTTGGGGATTTTATTTTATCGATCAAGTGACGAAGCGACCCCAAAGAAAGGACGAGTCTTATTCTAACCGATATAAAGGTTTCCTCTTCATCCTGTCAAAATCAGCGACATCCACCTTCCAATTTCCTATTTTAAAGGATATACAGTATTTCCCGGTCTATAACACGCAACTGCCTATTACAAACACCGTGGTGAACGAAGCAAAGATTACACACACAGTAACAAAACCTACNCTGGTTACTACACTCTGGCAATCACGTCCCTAATTTGATGATCAGCGGTTGCTTGCCACTTCTGATCGCCAACCTTCTTCTGCCGGTCTTGCTCTCTGAATGCCTCCCCCTGCTCTTGGCCCCACTTCCATACAGCATTCTTCTTCGGGACAAGCACTACGGGAGAAGCGTATGGAGACTTACAATCCTCAATCACTTCATCCGCGAGCATGCGATCCAACTCTTTCTCGAGATAATCCCTCTTGGTTGGAGACAAGCGATACGGTGAATCATTAAAAGCTGGATGGTGTGCTCCGCATAAGGCGACGTCTCCATCGGCGAGTCGATCGTATGTGCTAACTCCGACAATTGGGCCGTAATGTTTTATCTATCTTCCCGGTTGAGAGCGTGTCCATCGTCGTCCCGTCGCGGGAGCTCCATCCGGGCGGACTGTATGGGAGTGCACATCGGACCGTCGCCTTCCGGGAAAAAGGCATACGTGGTTGAAGGAGCGTCGGCGAAGCACCACTCCTTTCGCGCAGCGTTAATGATAATCCCCATCTTCCCTATGAAGTCCATCCCGAGTACAACCCTACTCCCTTCGCAATCGGGTAAGGCGACGAATCTCGTAATGAGTCGCCCACCTAATAACGCCTAATTACGACGACCTCTACCATAAGGGTTCTCGCTGCAATGTTTCTCACCGCTCTGTCCGCTTGCCTAATGTTCAGGGCCATCTCATGAAATCCATATCCCAGGTCGAGGAGGATCCTATGGAGCTGGGAACCTGCGATGGATCTGCTGGCACCTGTGTCAATGCAGGCCTTCCCATGGACCCCGCCAACGCTCAGTAATATCATCTGTCGTTGGTACTCCTATCCCTGGACTTTAAAGGTGGCGAAGAAAATGGCTGGGGAGAAACTGGAGTCGACCAAACTTGCTGAAGAGCAATTCGGGCAGTTGCAGCGGATGTATCCGGGCGCTCCGCATCCAAAGCACGAGGGTTGGGGCCTTTGGCTGGTCTCCGGACGGGGCGAGCCATCGCGGACGCCCATTGTCTGCTTGATCGCCCTTGCCCTCCGACAGTCCGCGGCAGTGTGTCCGAAATTCCTGGAGAAGGAGCAGCGAGGACGTTTAACTTGTCCCAGACCAATGTCGGCGGGAGTTTTCACCGCTTTGGTGTCCGCAGTCTTCTCCCGTTGGGAGAGCTCAACATCCCTGCAGCGGTGCAGCAACGATGACGAGTCGGTCTCATGAACGCTGACTCTCTGTCGCCATTTCCAGTGCATCAGGCCATAAGTGATATCGAACTGAGCTCGTTCCGGCAGGACATATGGCAGCTGAGCAAACAGCGCCCGGCAGACGAACAGATCGCTCGGCTCGTCGTCACGCAGTTCGCGGGCGAAAATCTCCCGGAATACAAGATGCGGCGGTAGACTCCGAGTGAAGGCGTCGCGAAGCTCGCGAACGGTGTGGAGGCCGTTCCTTCCAGCAGCATCGATAATCCCCGGAGCGCGTTTTCGTCGGACACGTTCGTACAGTTTTTACAGGTGATGAAGGTCTCCAGGAATGCGTCAACATCTTCCGACGCGCCGCCATTGAATCGCGCAGTGCTTTTTGCGAAATTTCCGCTAATTGCTGGGGGAGTGCATGAATTAATTCCTGCATTACGGGTCGATAAACTAACTTGAGCCAGCATCTGTTGGAACTGTTCATTGGTCAATGTTATGCTCGCCATTTTGGGTCGTGTTACCCCCCGAGGGAGATTTAGGCATCCGCTGAAATTTTCGCGCGCTCGAGAGTTGGACCCACAAAGCGCGTCGCGGCAATGAGAAGTTAATGACCCCACTATGAACGATAGATTCAGTGATGGGAAAAGTACTGAAATGATGTAATCGGGCTCAATTACAATTACACTGTCAAATTTGTAATTAATTACAATTACAAATTACTCTTTGAAAAAGTAATCAGTAGGATTACAATTACAATTATTTTTTTTTGCTCCTGTAAATGACGCAATCACAGTCAATATTTTCTCATACAGGGAGTACTAACATGCAAATCAACATTTGAGTTATTCTTTACTGCCATAGTATTAAAGAACAATTAAAATGTTGGATTTAAGCACTTTAGGCATAAATATTTAGGCACTATGATTACTACAGTAATTATATAGTTCCTAAATATTTATGTTTTACCANTAGATTACTGGAATTATTTTATTTCCAATCATTAGAGTACAGGAGAACAGTTACCGATTGTTTATTTTAACCTGATGTATTCGCATGGTGTGAATTGTTAAGGAATTCATTGGTCTCTACTAAGGAGGACTGTTTTTATGACAAATTCAAAGCAACTGTTGTAAATACCAATCCTTACATGGAATTTGACTTACTTATATCAAACTACGTTCTGCACTGAATTTGTATCAGACCAAGGAGCATTATCGTAAAGAAGTAATTGAAGATTTGTTTAAAATTCCAATGTATGTACATTCTAATATATTTTGTAGAAATCTCACTGTACTGGATTCATTTTTGTTTCATTGAATCTGTTGAAATTTTTTTATAAAGTTTGAGCTCACCCTATAATATGTAAACGTGTTGGGTGAACATTAAATTCAGCTTGGAGTAGCATAGAAATATCACCTCCGATTCATAGTTAATGATTGTGATGGATCATTTGATGAATAATAANGACGCAATCACAGTCAATATTTTCTCATACAGGGAGTACTAACATGCAAATCAACATTTGAGTTATTCTTTACTGCCATAGTATTAAAGAACAATTAAAATGTTGGATTTAAGCACTTTAGGCATAAATATTTAGGCACTATGATTACTACAGTAATTATATAGTTCCTAAATATTTATGTTTTACCAAAATGTACACCTGTGGATGAGGATGTATTCTAAAATCAACATCATGCAAATAAATAGAAAACACTCACAATATAATGAATATACTTAACGTAAAAACATCAATTTTTAAATATTTGAATTTACTTTGTACGGTGTCCATGGCTGATGTCTTGATTTGATTCTTCTCCTCCTACACACAGCGATTNGTTAATGATTGTGATGGATCATTTGATGAATAATAATTGTAGAGTATTTGAGATTTATAATTATATAAGTCCACAATTCTTTATTTTACGCTTATAGTTTTGAAACAACTGAAATGAAAATATATTTGTTTCTTACAAGCGAAGGAAACCTCAAAAGAATGGCTGAATATATAATATATACGACTAAAATACATTACATCTTTTGACTGGCCATTTGTCTGTTTATCCTTGTAAATATCCCAGTCTAAGCTAAGAATCAACTGTTCAGTTTCATCAGTGCAGCACATATTTCCAGGAATTAGAAGGAAGACGGGAGTTGTAAGTTTCAATCTCGGCCGACGAAGACGTCATTGACGTGTTTACTGTTCCGCATGTGATGCAACGCAGAATGCTTTTTAGATACATCATGAGCCGTTCTTTTTTAGTGAAGATCGAATGAAAGTAACTGCGATAGCCACTTTAGCGAGTTACCTCTGTGAACAGAGAAAGGTCGCTATGAAAGGTGAGAGAAAGGCATGGGGAAGAGGTCGGAAGAAATGGCGAAGTTATGTAATAATTTCTTATTTCAGAGCTAGGATAATTTCTCCAGAAAATTGGAACAGATGCGAATTGCAGGAAGAAAGCTGAGATTCGCCGCCGCGCACCTCAGAGAGGCTGTTAGAGGGAACTTTCACCCCTCGCGAATTGAAAAGTCATTTGGCGGACGAGTCCGTATCATCCGCTTTCGTCACAGCTCTTCCCTGAGAATGGGATTTTCGCTCTCCGAAATCATGACCGCAAAATCATAAAGAGGTTGGAGCGCTAATTGCGAGCGATCACGCCTCTTCTCTCGACCGATTAGTTTACTTTAGTTTTTAAAAGTCACCAGTCTTCATTCGAGCTTTCCCTTACGCAGTGAAGGGCAACTTAAAGTCCTCTGAACGGAACTACCATTGAAGATTGATTTTAAATTTTGCTCGTATGTATTTGATTTGACAATGTTTACAATACAGATTGGTCACAACATTTACCAACATTGCTACCAACATAATGGGAAAAAACCTCTCGTACACTTCCAGGGTAGATACTTGGTAACTATTTTGCATCATCAATCGAAGATAATTTTCCTATTCATGAACGTACACAATTGAGAAAGGGGAGAAGAGAGAGAGAAATAAGGCGTAGCGAAAAACTTGCTCGTTAGTCTTATTCTTTGTAAAGAACACCTTCGTTTATTGAGTTTATTGCACCCAATTACATTTGTCACAATTGTTAACGTTCATAACGTCTTTGATTTTAAAGATTAGGCATTTGATGCTATGCATTCAAGAACAAACAAAATTACTGATGGAAATCGATTAATGATACTATTTCATTATTATGCAACAAATAAACGCCCCCATGACGGAGCATACTCGTAGCTTATTTTAAAAATAAATCTGTTATTGTATACATCTGGTCTTCCTAAGCCAGTGAGTGTTAATTGTTGGTCTTTATTAATGTAATTATGGGTAGTAGAAGGTTTGATCGGATAAATTTGGTATATATTTGCCCATAATTAAATGTATGAAGGACTATTTTGTCAACTGTTATTATGAAGTCAACATTCACAAATAATTTTTACACTTCAACTTTAAGCCATTAAATTTGTAAGAGAAAATACTATCATCTCGTAACCTCTTTCCTCCTTCATTATTTTATTATAATTCTCCTTTAAAATTCCAAGCGTATTCTTGTAGAATAACAAATTTAGCTCGGTATCAATAATCGGGTTTGTTAAACGCACCCGACAAGCAGGATTAAATTATGATAATTGGATATGCAACCTTGTTATACCCTATTTTTAAAATATATATTAATCAGAATAGAGTTTCAGCTAAGAATAGTAGCGGAATTCCGAAAAATTACAAACTCGATTCGTCAAACACTGTTAATTTCGTGGGATTAACATAAGCACTCAATTTTAATATCTCTTTTGCGTTCAAACTTCGTTCGTCTCCCAATAATCTTCCCTTTTTCCCACCATTATATATCTTCGTCATACTGATCGCGACAAATCAAATTATAAATGTCCTTTGGTAAATCAGGTTGATTAGGAAACACTCCCACATGGCCGTATGTGCGATTTGTACATCGTACTTTAATTTTAAAATATAGCTGTTGTAGTAAATATCTGGTTCTTTATTCCAGAAAGTGTCCGTCGTAGGACCATAATAACTCAATATATGTATTACCGGTAGATGGTTTATTTCACTCGATAAATTTCGAATACTTATTTATTTATTTATCAATAATATATCAACATACAGCACTAGACCAATTATGGTTGACGATAAACAATAATAATAATAAAGTTGATCAAAAATTAAACAATAATATAAATAATAAAACAATAACAAAATTAAAGAGA
>KZ308851.1:362376-377007 GCA_000376725.2 Ladona fulva | reverse complement strand
CCAATTGCCATCATATTGCCAATTGCCATCATATTGCCAATTGCCATCATATTGCCAATTGCCATCATATTGCCAATTGATTTCAGAGGGAGATAAAAGTGATAATAATTAAATAATTTTAGGGTATATTTTGTCAATCATAACTATAAGATAACAACTTTGTGATTCTCAATTTTAAGCCATAAGGTTACTTAGAAAAAATACTATCATCCTATATCCGTTAATTCTCCTTTCGAATTCCAAGTCAATTCCAATCAATGCAAATTGAATTGTAATTATAAGTGAACACACAACCTGAGTACCCCTAAATTAAAGAAATTACTAATCAGAAAAGATTTTAAGCCAACGATGTTAGCAGAATTTCGGAAAGTTATATACTCGATTTCTACGAACAACATGCTGTTCGTGGGATTTACAGAAACTAACAGCATTACAAGCTCGTTGGCATTGATCTTTCGTTCATCTCCCAAAACTCTTCCCTTTCTTCTTCATAATATTTTCAATATCGATCGCGACAAACCAACGTATAAATGATTTTTAGTTAATCGGTTTTTTAAAGAAATACTCCTGCATGGCCGTATTTCATCCCCTGCGACTTTCATATTGCATATTCTGGAATCTCAAAAAATGACTACACTAATATTTATAAAATGTCAATAGTTCTTACCGTCAACTCTATACGAACTTATAATCCCTGTGTATTTAAATGGGGTACTGCGTGAGCTCGAATTCAACAATCACCGTGGTCGTTAAAAGGATGGGTTGTTTAACACCACAAAATTTAACACATTTTCCGTGTATTTTGTCCAAAATAATTTCGTAATTTCGAATCTATATCAACATTTCACGAATAAAACAAGAATCTATAATTATTTTCCTTTCTTTTGACACTGATCTCGATTTCGTAGATACTAAAGATAGTCCGCAAGTCATGAAATCGAACTTTACGTGCATTTCTTATGGAAACGACTCCTGGGTTCGAACCCCAGCCCTCTGAAATTTCGTGGGCCTTTCAACCTCGCAGAAAAATATTGCACTTTGTTTCACATCTCTATATCAAGCCATTTCTAAGATAAATAGGGGGACGGACAGACAGACAATTTGTTTTGCATCTAGTCGTATATTAAGAAGCAAATGTCTGTCCGTCCGTCTGTCTGTTTGTCCCCGTATCTATCTCAGAAACGGCTTGACTTGGAGATCTGAAACTAACTGCGTTGTGTTTCTACGATGCTGAAACCCCCATGATAACTCTCTCATCTCTGTAAAGGTCCGGGTTCGAATCCAAGAGCACAAAATACGTTTCCATAAGAGATGTACGTAAATTACGTTTTCATGACTTGCAGAGGTCGTTTCTTTTACTAAATTAAATTGGAAACAATGGTCCTACGAAATTCAGACAAGTGTCATAAGAAAGGAAAAAATCATAGAATCTTATTTTGGTTGTGAAAAATTCATATTAATTCGAAATTGCGAGAAATTTGATAAAATGCTTGGAAAATTCGTAAAATTTTTCGGAAATAACCCATCCCTTTGACCACTAAGGTCATTGTTGAATGTTGATTTCATGAATCCATATAAGTAAGTAGATTGGGATAACCAGTTCTTATATTTTTCTATTAGAAATGTACGTAAAGTATTTATTTATTTCACCCTTATGGCGAGGTTAGGCCCAATGGGCCTCTCTTACACCTAACCTCTAAGTGATTGATATAAAAAATTACTCAAATAAATTCGACTTACAACTAACATATATGGTAAATTAATACAAATCTAAAAATCCTAATGTTATATAATGCTAAACCTAAATTAATACAAACATTAAAAAAATAAAATAAAGAAAGTAAAAAAAGTAAAGTACAGATAAATACAAATAAAAAGATTTGGGTTGTGGGAAAAAAACTCCTCAACTGAAGTAGGCTTTCATAACTTGAAAACATTTTAGAATAAATATTATAAATAATGGTAAGAAATATATGATCTTACCGCAGAACTTTTTTGTGCTTAGGAGGACCAGATATATACGATAATAGATACATTTTAAAACTAAATTAAGTTCCGTCAATTGACGGGGGCGTTTGCTAGTCTTTATGTAGTATGCACATGGACTCTCAATTAAAAGTATTATCGCAGCTGCTTAAAATTTGGCGAAGAAAGAAGTAGAAAACGCAGTCAACCATTTCTCTCAGACGAGATGAAGGATCATTTACTAAGAGTAAGATATCTAATTTATGAATTTAATTTTGTAAGAGTGCTGCGTTTGTGCATCTGATGGTGTATACTTTGAGTGCCGAGCCTAAAAGAAGTCGGCCGTATATCGAATAGAGTCTTCTGCGCTTCAGAAAGTTTGTTTATTTCCGTTTTCCTCGAAATAACGTGAGATTTGGTGACGACCCGTATTTTGGAAATGTGTCGCAATAGGAGTCCGTTTCCTCGGTGGAACCGGGCCAAAGAAAGAAAGGCGACTCTGTTCTTATTATTGCCCGAAAATGTTTCTTTTACTTCCAAAATGTTTGCAATTTTCCCGATTAAGTAATATTTCGCATGCGTTCTGTTGTACAACTCACGATTTAGCGAACTGTGAATGGTTAAGTCATCCCAACTCCAAACAATGGCCTTTCAAGTGACACTAATGGAAATTAACTTATTGCGATTATGTCGTGTTGTGCGAGGATTCTTTTAAAGTTTCGCCTCCGGAGATATTTACTTATATTAGGGATAAGGAGGGGTACTTACATAACTTCTTCCTGATACATATATAAGAATGCGTTGGTATTTGATGAGAAAGTCGACATATTAATGGAGCCGAATGATTATTTATATTGCAAAACATTTTTCCTCTCTAGAAATTAAAAATTGTTTTCCCCTGAAATTTAGGATCATAAAGTTTTACTTTCGCCTCTTTTTATATATCTAAAAAACACTTTAACTAAAGAAAAAATTGGTTGGTCTATTGATTGAATTATTTCGAACTTTTCAAAAACATACATTCAATAATCTTCATTTTATTCCAAGTAAAACTGTCTGAAACTCAGACATAAATTAATTGTTTTAATTAAGCATGTGTAGGATTTCATTCAGCCATTTTGGTTGACTTGAAGGAGTCAGCTAGGAAAATACGATCTAAATTGGAATTTGAAGGTGCTTCTAATTTTTATTACCATAAAAACGTTATCTTTTCCAAGAACCAATGAATCTCGAAGGTAGAGGAACAGCGGTTGTTGTTAAAAATTTATTCCTATCTGTATTCAGATATTCCAAAAGTAATTCTTTGTAAACATTCAGTCTAATATTAATTTTGCAATGCATTATGGCTGCTCATAGTTAAGCTCTATATTTCCGATATTCCGAAACCCTTTAATTTTTTTCTCGATGTGTCTCTTATCCTTTGTTTTTACCTCACCAGTCATCTGGTTTATTATTCAAACACCTCTTACTTTTTGTTGCTAATCAAGAAATGGCGAATCTATTTTTAATTAATGATTTGAAATTTTTGCAAACTCATTAATTTAGTCCTTGTGTTTGCTTATTTAACTTTAGTGGCTGAAGATTCTCTTTCAGCTCATTCAGGATTCATTCTGTACGAGATAGTTTCTCTTGAATGATAACTTTGATTCTTATCTCAGGCTCACAGATGATATACACCTAGCTATTGACTAATCAATGGTTACCATTCCCGTACTTTTTCGTTTTAGCCTGCACTTAAACAAGCCCATATAAGAATAAACTCGACGGAGCGGCGATTCTCTCTCTCTCTTTACTTGCGGCTACACTTCCTCGTCCTTCCTTCCACATTTCCTAGCTCCGGTTTTCCCATCTCATTTCTTCCAAGAATTTACCCTTTCACCTTCCCCTGAACCTTTGTTCTCCTTTTCCCCTCTCCTCAGTCCCTTGGTCGGCTTTGCTTTCCTATTCACACTTGATAATGACGCTGATGCGTTGAAACAAATGTCGTGGGTTTGAAGATTTTCCGTAGTGTTGTGCAAAGTTGATTGGAATAAATACACCAGTTTCTTTTTGACAAGTGGTTCAATTTATTCACCATTTCATTAAGCCTGTATAAGCTTTAGACTGATAGAAATATTTTGCTATTACGAGTATATACCACGAAACAATCACGACATCAATTTTCCCTCATTTATTGTTCTTTGTTTATCGGAAATTGAACCAATGAATCGATCGACTATTAGATGCAGCCGTTACACAATTCATGATTATCTTTTATTTTTAGTCTCTGTCGAGATGGGGCCCATTAACATTTACCTTTCTGCGCAAGAAATAACGACTGTTCTCGTATCTTTTAGTGGTCAACTCCACAACCAGTCGGAATTCTTTGCCTAATGAATTAAAAAGTAGTAATAAGTCACTACACTGTAAGGCCAAGTTGTACAATTACTTGATTCAAAAGGTCCAATACTTGCATTAATTTGAATTTATTTATGTATCTTCAAGTTTTCGAATCTGTGTATTACATATATTTTATTTTGCTTCATTTTTTGTATTTTCTATTTAGTATTTTGATTGTTTCTTGTTTCCTGTATCCGTTTTGGTTACAAAATGAACCTACTTTGTTTTCTACATCTGACCTCACATTTACTCTTATTTTGTGCTTGTCCCCTGCTCTTAGGGGTTTAGAGAGAATCAATAAATAAAGTTATCTTACCTTAATACTGACTGCATATGCCTTGCTATCGAAGATAAAAGAAGATGTTCTCTTCTACTTATTATACATATTATTATTATACTTCTATATATTATATTACTTTTTAAGTATGGTTTATATATTGGAGTACAATATGTTACTCAATTCCAACTTAATGGTTTCAAATGCGCCCTAACGGTTTTATTGTTTGCCTAATTATTTCTTATGCGAGCTTCTGATGGAAAAAGATTCCCCACCCCTGCAGTAGGCAGAGAATATCGCACGCAGAAATCCACACGAACTATGAAGTTACCTGCGATGTGAGGCAGCGATGAGTACAGCTCGATCACTTTACTCTTAAGATTATGAGAGTCGCGGGTATAACCGCTGATAGGAATTCCATTGCGAAAATTCTCACAGTAGTGCCACCTGTTTATATTATAAACAGGTGGCATCGCAGTGAGTGCCAAAATTGCGAGTTGCGCTTTCCACAGCTCTGGCGTCGTGTTTCCTTTGGCACCCTTCGACACTTGTTTATTGGAAAGTTGTGGAGCGACCAGAAAATCTGGTGAAAGAGAAAGGAGGGGGAATGGGAGAAAATGCGATGCGACGGTTAAGGCGAGAAGTTGTTGATCGTCCTGTATTTTATTCGTATGTTTGCGCGAGAGATATTTTTCTGCGCAATAATAGTATTTCTGCGGATAATTCAAACTGCCATAGTTTGATTCAAGGTCTCATCGATGAGAAAGTCTCTGAGGTTTAATTCTGATAATAAAGCGTTGGATGAAGTCTCTGTGAAGTGAATATCTCTTTTCTGATTTTCGTGGTCTGTATAAACCCTTGAATTTTTAGTCGGTCGCGGAGTGAGATGTCAAAAATGGGAATGAATTTGTTGAACGTGACCATTACCGTTTCAATTGACTACTTTTCTTCGAATTGAGAGCTTACAGTATAGCGTTAAAGATGTCTTTTGATTAAGGAATATACCATTTCCACTGATTTCACCACTTAAATTTCGTGAATATAAAGATATAAGTGACCCAAAAGAAACGGGTCATCAATCACCTTTCCTTAAAAGCAGCATTTATTTTGTCTCTTTGAGGTAAGTTATACTGATAAAAGTGCTCCAATTTAGAGTGAGGAAACCTTGATTGGATATGATGTATCGGAAATAAAATAATTTTAAGATAGAATAGCAAATCAAGCTGAATGTAACAAGGTGTACGTGGAAAAGGAATCCAAATTAATTAGAGGCAAGCAGGAAAAGGAGTATTCGAATGCCATTAATTCAGTCATTTAGTAGAACGTTTCAAAGCTCACCTGATCAAAGTAATATATTTCTAAAGATGATTTAGCATTACATTGTCCTATAGAGTTAGATTACAGCAACCCTTAAAAAAAAGGAATTGGAATATGAAATTTTCACATATATTCCTCAAGATCATTATCACCTACATTTAAAATAGAGCGAGTTATTCATTTTTATGTGTTATTTTCTTGTGAATTATTGACTTCTATTTATAAAAAACTAAAAAGGAATTTCAGTGTCCGATTCTGTAATTTTTAAGTCAATTTCGTGACGCTCTGGAATTTACTTTGTAATCAGTCCAAATGTTTATTTTTCAAAGTGATGGCGACTCCTACAAAAGGCTTTTCTCAGGGGTGCCTAATTACACTATTTATCTTTCTTCTGTTTTCTTCTTATGCATGTATCTTTACGGAAACTGAAATAAATATGCTATTATTATTTTCGAAAGCGTAAACCTGCTGAAAGAGGTTCTTCTAATCTTTTATCTCGTTTTCGTCCTGTCATTTCTTTCTCGGCATTCGACTACTCTCTTTCCTATTGTTGGACGAAATTAGACCCCTTCCTTCCGGACGAGATTTACGGGGATGAGACCGCAGAGAAGTGAGAATTGCTCTCTCTATTTATTATTTACTTCCTTTGCATTCTCGAAATGCCTGAGGCACTTTCTCCGCCAATGGATAACATTTCGCTTGCGGTCGCTCTGCCCTCGACGGGTCCTCCGTTCATCTGATTGTCGAAAAAGCGAAAATTTAAGGGAGAACATTCCACGCAGTGTTATCTGACTACTAGATACAAATAGTATGGATGAATTGAGCATATTATTCAAATTTTTGGAATATGTGTTTGATTATCAGAATATATTACGGCACACATGGCGTGTTTTACTTTTATCCATAATATATTTTAGAAATCTAGATTGTCATGCCCATTGTCATAAAGGATGCATTTTTCTCACAAATATCTTAGATGAAAAAGCAGGGTGGGTCTAATAAGTGCGTCTATATTATTCCATGGTGTTCATTACGAGAGATGGATTCCCAGATAACCTATCTGCTTTTTGTTTGGTAAAAAGTAAGAATCAGGATTTCAATTTTTATTTCGAATACTTCCTAAAAGACATTAGGATGCACCCTCTTTGTTTACGATTGAGATCTGCCTTTATTTCCTCTATTTAATTAGGATTTTGTTACTCTATTCTAGAAAATGGAAACTTTTCCCCTCATAAAATATGAGTATGACATTTTGTTGAAAATTATTGGGGGCTAAAATTAATTTTAAATATCGTCACTTCCCTACAAATCCCATAATTTAAGAAAAAAAATGATAAAGACTAGTGATTTCTCAACTCAACACCTGTAATTTTTAGAATGATAACAAGGCACACATATTTCACTCAGTTTTATTCCTGATTTTACTGTAAAAATTTAATTACATTAACACGTATGGTATACCTAATAATAAAATATATATTGAATCGATGATATCACAGTTATTACATCTATTATAATGCCATTAATAACATACCTAGAGACTTAAAGAGTACCATTTCTAAAATTTGGTTTCGTAGCTAACTCTCTCCTTTTACTTAAAATTACTCGGAGAGACTATCTCTTCTGTTTGGTCTCTGCCAATTCACATTATTTCAAGATTTAGATGTACAAGAGGAATCAATCAATTAAATCATCCGTCATTCATCTAATAGCAAAAAATAGCAAACAGACATTTGCACACATATATGTATATATCATGGAGAAGTCATCATGAAGTTTCGCGCGCAAGAAGTCTTTATCTTCATAACTACAACAGCTGTCAATATATCACTCGTTGTTCATAACTAAGACATATCGTTGTCGTCGCACACACAGAATAACGACTACAGTCGGCGCTACTTCAGCTGTACAACTATGGAACACACATTTTGGTATCCTGCAGTTGCTTCCTTAGGGTACGAACACAAAGAATATGTGTTTTTGCTTTCTGGTAGTCGGCGCTAATCTTCAGAAACTACTCCTTTTTGAGGATGTTCGGTGTCTCGACTCGCTAGTCCTAAAATCCAAAAGCTCCAATTCCTATATTATCACCCTTCTATTTTTGAGCCGAGAGTTTTAAAAATCGTGTCCGGATTCGCGATAATGTCTCAGTTTTACCCGAATAAAAAAGTATCGTTTTCGGGGAAACAGAAATGAAATAGGTGTGGCCAATTTCAGCACCGATTACAAGCGCCAAGAAGAGGTCTATCATTAACAGCGAGCTGCTGAAGAAGATAGCCACTGACGACAAATTTCAACCAGCTTCTTCTGTTGGAACTTCAGCTCATTTCATTCAAAACATTGTATCGTCGCCGACAACAAGCCGGAAACCTTTCCTTGTGTTCGCACCCTTATGCCCAAACGCTCAACAAAAACAGGACGATCGTAGAAGATTCAGCGTTCATTTAATTCAATTTCACGAACATAGTTCACTTTATGACTCACTCAGGATGCTCTGGGATGTGTTAACTTATCAGTGTGATCCTCGGTATTCCACTTTTCGAATCCTCTCGCTTTCGGAGATGGCACTAGGAACGGCGGAGGAATGAGAGCTGGTCTGTTGTCTCCTCCCGTCTTGTAGTCATCCTGAAGCGACGATAGACTGTAAGATGACTGTGAGAACACCGATGGATGGAAAGCTACCTCGTGCGCGGCAAACAACTCGACGGATTTCTGGATGACGAAGGAAGGCTCGGTGGTGGTCGAGACACGTTTCATTTCCCTCGGCGGCTCGTTTGTCGAAGGCGGAGATGGGATCGGGGGTCCGTAAATGCCGGAATATTGAGGTTGACGATATGATGTCTGCTCCTGAGGATTGAAACTGGATGGATTCAACGCATGAGAAACGGACTTGACTGAATCAACGGATGAGGTGGAATAGGTTGATTTGGTGGCAGCCGGGCTGGGCCTATTGTAGAAATCCGGAATCTTTGAACTGGGAGGCTGGTATGAATAAGTAGATGGTAAAGTAGGCGCTGATAGAGTGACTCGGAGTTGAGGAAGGTATGTGTTTTTCGGTTCCTTGTTGGGTGCTTTCGGAGAGGTCGATCTTGTGGGTGGAGGATGAGTAATATAGAATCCTTTCAGTTTTTTAGTTGTGCTAGGTGTAGCGGAAGTCGTTGGACTAAACGCAATTGGTTGTCTAGTCGTGGTCGAAAATGTGGCATTTTGAGAATCAAAGGAAGGAATTTTCGGAATATTTGCTGATTTTTGTGGTACGAAAGCTGTCGTCTTGGGGGAAGTTGTGACGGATTTGGAAGCTAAGAAAGATTTCTTTGAAGGTGTTTCCGTTGTTAGAGGACGTGCAGTTGTTTGGGGTACAGTTGGAGTATAGAGAAGTTTTGGCGTCGTAGATGTTGTTTTTAAGGTTGAAGATGGAAGTGCCTGCGTTGGATTCAGCGACTTAGTGGTGCTAGATGTAGGTGCAGAAGCAGAGGAAGGCGTAGTCGATGACGACTGAGAATACCCTTCGTCTGACACAAAAGCGTTGGCGCTAGCAAAGGAATTGACAAAGTTGGACAATGAAGGTCTGGATCTCCGTTGGTAGTCAGTTGGTCCCGGGAATGTTGCTTGGGTTGCCGTAGATTGAGAAGCAGTATTTACGCTCGATGGTGTTGGAGAGAGACTAGGAGAAGCTATTGGCGACGCTGTTGTTTGCTGATTGAACTCTGCATTGGATAAGAATGCATTTGCTAAAGAGTTGGCGAATGCAAACGGATAAGATACGAAGTTGTTATTGAAATCTGAAGATCCCGATATGGCTTGAGCTGAAGAGAAGGAATGTCCTGAAGGTGGAGGACTAAATTCTTCTTTTTCTTCGACCAATTCGTTAGAATCAGCTTCAGACGGAGAAAGCGATTGCGTCGTTCCTGTGAAAAGAGATCCGTTGTTTTGCTGCGACTGCAGGGGGTGAATGGCCGTCGGTTGGGTTGGCGAGAAAGACTGAGTTCCAGTTATGGTTGTTGGATGGTATTGAGTGTTTAATTTTGCTGTCTCTTGACTCGGGAAAAAGGATTTTGCGCTACCGGTGCTCGTAGGGTTGTAATGACCGTCTTGTCTTGATGGAGTGTGAGAGTTTCCCTTCGATAGCGTTCGCAGGTTCTCTGCTGCTCCTCTTTCCACAGATACGGAGTGTGGAATATGGAATGTAGCAGTCGTGGGAGGAAGGCTTTGGGTTATTCCTATGTCTTCATGGCTTACGGTCTTCTGCAAGGATTCCGGAGAATTGAATTGTTGAGGAGTGATGGATTTTGAGTCGTCTAATGTCGTAAAATACGTTTGTTCGCTACTCTTTTGCGGAGGAATTACAAAGGTACTTTGTGTAGGAAAGAAAGCCTTCGTTAGTCCCAAACCTAATCCATTCTTTGCATTCGGAGCACTTGAAAAGGGTTGGGGGTTTCTAGTCACGAAAGACAAGGGTTCTTCAGCAGTTCCTGACGATGTACTACGAGCAAATGCAGGAGTTGAAGTCACCCAATCCTCGGAGATACTCTTAGAATTCGCCTGTGAAAAAACAAAGGACGTCTCTTCCGCGTTTGTATGAGGATTGAACTCATTGCTGGACTGCCCTAGATTATATTGTGAAAAGGCATTAGCATCTGCTGTTGAGTAAGAGTCACTTCCTTGATCTGGCGATGCCACGACGATAGGACGTATAGCTTCTTCTCTTGGTGCAGCTTCTGTCGTAACAGGGTAATTAAACAACCTCTCATCACCTTTTGGAAGATAATTTTGCTCTATTCTAGGAGACGTGACTTCTAATGGGATATGTGGAGTAAAGTGTATAGGCGTTCTTGGCGAGGGAAGGTAATTATCGAAACCTCCAGAAAGTGGTGCACCTGCCGGGTAATTTTCGGTAACTCGTAAAGGCTGCGGACGAGTTCCACGCAGTGGCTGCCCAGTGGTTGATGGTGCTTGCGTTACCAGCCTCGAAGCCTTGTATTTCCTCCTTCCGTTGCTATTTCTTGAGGACGTGAACGGCCTCTCCTGATTTTGCGTCTTACTGTCAGATGGCGCTGACGAGGAAGAAATCCTCGTCGTCTGTCTGCTATTCGCCGATGACTCGAAGTTCTTTCCACGATTTAAAGACGACCTCGAAGGCGTTGTTCTCATCGACGGGAATTCTAGAGTTTCGCTTGTGAAGTCGAAACGAGTTACAGTCAGTGGCCGTGGAGTGAAGTTTGTTCTTCTTAAAGGCGTCGATCTCAAAGTAGATGGTTTCGGAGGTATTTCTGTTGGGTAATTCTCTTCTGCGTCGAAGCGAGTCGCTTGAGTCGTGACCCTCAGTCGTTGCTTTTGTTTCCTCAGTGCGCTAAGAAATGGTTTCGGTCTTCTCCTTTGGGAGTACCCTTCTGCTCTCTGTTCATCTTTTGCGAGTGAGTTTTCGTATTTTTCCGAAACGTACTGCTGCGGCGTGTGGTGCACCGTGTGTCGAATCTCCGAGGTGTGCAGAGACCCTTCTGGAGAAGCGATTTCCGACGAAGGTCTCCTCACTTTGGGTGGTCTTGATCGCAGCGGCTGAGACCTGCTTGCTGCTGAAGGGTTCGTCTTCTGTTTGGCGATGTCCTGATTGAGACGGAGGCTGTCGGAGAAGGAGCCGCAGTCGACTGCCGGCCACCAGTCGCACGTCCGCACGGCCGTGTTGAAAAGAGTGCCATTGGGACAGAGGAAGGAGTTGCTGGTGGAACCTCCGGATGTGCAGACATGGAAAGTTTGACACCGCGTCTCCGGATCTGCGTAGTAGCCTGCGAATGAAGAGAGAGAGAAATCACTTCCACTTAAGAATGTTGAACGGTCATTTAACATTTTCTGAAGCACCAACGAGTCGTGCGAGAAATATCTCAGAAATTCTTATAAGGTTTAATCAATATTCAAAATAGAAACGAAAGTAATGTTCGCTTAAATTAAGTGATGTTGTTCTCGTTTTATGTTTAACAGATTTGCCATGAATTAGGTCATACACGAAGAGAGGCTTTTGGCCACTTTGGTAATTTTCATTACTTTTCCAAGAACAAAATTACATAAAATAAACGCAATGTTCATGGAACTGGGAAATCGAATGCAGAAAAGACGTGCTTCCAACATTTCATTTTCAGTTCTTATTGAGTTTTTATGAATCCTCATTCACATTATAAAACGAACAATATGTTTTTCGTGGTGTATAAAATCCAATCTAAAAAGCTTTGCTTCCTTCCTGAGACTCAATGATGACACTTAATTTTTATTGCCGCCTTTCTAAAATTTCTCCATTTTAGATTATATATACTCTCTCTTTCACTTGGGTACCGGCCCCGTCCTTGGGATTTTCATAAACGCATTTACGTGCAAAGACACCTTTGCCCTTTTCCTCGCGTGTAATTCTTTATACTTTTGTCTCGTTTCGTCTGTTTTTTCTTTAATCCTGGTATTTACGCTATGATTATGTGTCTGAATCTCTTAAATATATACAACTTTGAAGGAGTGACCGTGCAAAGTTTGATTTCCGTGTATGTAATACTCGGAAAATTTTACATTTTAACCCTGACAGAAATTGTTTAATCTTTGCTTTTGAAATGCAAACGCTAAGAAAAAGTCTAAGTGGCATTTGATAAAGATCATGAATCTATAATCGAGAAGAATATGAAATCAGCCATGGCAATTCTCAAGAAAGATCTACCATTTAATGAGTAATCACGAACTGCCGCCAGGAAAGATTTAATGAATACATAATAATGATCTTTATAATACTCATGTGTTTATTTAGGCGAATTTTAGTCTAATGAGACCACTCTAAGTTGCCCAATGTTTTGCTGCTAACAAAAAGTGGAGTTTTATTCCTAAATTAATCTGTGAATCAGAAAGAGTAAAAATGAGAAGGCATTTCTCATAATAAATATGGACAGTTTATAAAAGTAATGAAAAGATAATGTTATTAACGTTAAGAAGAAAGAAATAAACAGTTCTTCGATGTAAGTGATTAATCCGTATCTTTTAAACGTCATTTGCTGATATTTGATGAAGAGTGTTATGAACACTCACTTTGCCATTTCTAAATGATCATTTCTTTTCCACTGCCATTGTTCGAAAAATATTCTATTCGAAGAGAATGAATCATTATCTTTTTTAAAAATTTCAAAGTTTGTCATAAAACAATCTGAGGTCTATCATTCTCACTCTCATAAAGTTCTTTTGGGAGAAATTTTAATAGATTGCTATGCTACGAAAATCGCACTTGAGATGCGATTCTTACGATATTTTGTGGCTCAAGGAAGGCGGATCATGATTAAAGGTATAAAATTAGGTCCAAGTTAAGAAGCCTGGAGTTTTGTATTCAAAAGCTATCGTGAAAAATCGATGTCTGTAGCTACAGTTTGATATACAAAATATATATTAAATTTTTTTACTTCCTAATGGACACTAATACAACAAGTACATCTATTACTTGATATCCGATCGAATTACCTTATTTCAACCAAAAAAACGAGCTTCACTTAAAGAATGTCAGATGGGGCTACATTTTTAGTCGCCAAAAATCAAACAAAAAAATTATCCAATTTACTTTTCGTATAACGTTAGAAAATTGTTACATTTACTGCAATGTTTTCTTCGTGATTTTCACTCCCTGTAAATGATTCTCTCAAGGAACAAAAGTGGTTACTGTTATTACTGGGAAGTTGCCCGTTTTCTCACATTTCCGTTCATTCATGTTTTTTCGTAATATCGAAATGATCATTCCAGAATGTTATCAGCAAATTGTCCGAGATAAAATTTCATCCACATAAAAATATCTCTGGTCGTTGACGGATCTAGTTTTGCGGAGTTACTTCGGTACAATAAATCTCAACCAATTCCTTCGTGTGTATGAAACAAAGAACATTAAAATTACTCAGTTTCCCAATTATATAAGCTCATAGACGTCGGCATAATATCTGCATAAATATATTAAATTTTCCACAGAGAATCATACCGCATCTTAGCATAAAACAATTGAACATTTTCCAAATATTTTACGTTAGTTATGAATTATACGAAACTAATAAAATATTAAATCGAAATTAATAGTTTTAAGAATTTACTAGCATGCTTATTAATATTACAAATCGATGATTATGAGTGATAATTTCTCATTTTCATTTGAATTGGTTTCAATCGGGTCCCCGTTTTAGAATGGCTTTGTGAAATTGGCTTCATAATCCTATTTAATCTTAAACGATACAGACTCAGGGCTAACCTTGTGGTAATTATTAATATTAAACATATTAATACGCTCCATTAGAGTGAACTTTTTACTATACCACACAAAAACAATCTACACACGACCATGGTTTCGTAGCATGGCTACATCATCATCGTGTGTAGGTTGTTTTTGTGTGGTATAGTAAAAAGTTCACTCTAATGGAGCGTTTTAATATGTTTAGGGCATAATATATTTTCAGAGTTTTATATTCAACACATAACATTATCGCATCATCAAGTAAAAAGTTAAGAAAGTGCAAAAGAATGCCGATGCCTGAACCCGAGCCTTCTGAGAGATTAGATTTGTTTTATTGGGGCTTTCAACCTCTTAGAAACATAATGCAGTTTGTCTAGCACATGTATATCAAGCGGTTCTTGAGATAGATGGAGGGATGGACAGACATTTTGCATTTTATATATACATGACTAGTAAACATCCC
>KZ308851.1:347667-360691 GCA_000376725.2 Ladona fulva | reverse complement strand
CCTTTTTTTTACTCCGTAGAGTGATGTATGTACAGTGCTACTGCAATCCCTGAAAGCGCGACCTCGTTCGACATGGCTCAGATTCAAACTAGATGCGTACACGATTTCCAGAGCGACAATGTTGCGGGGCAAACAGTCTGTGACATGAATCCGAGCGTCTGCGACAAAAAGTCTGAACAAAGAATCCCAGTGCGTACTAGCCTTTACGTACAAGCCGGTTGTATGTACATATTTGTATTGCCAAACTTATATCGCGTAACCCACGCAATGTAGCTACATTGTAGCATTTATATTTTCACCCACATTCACGTATCGTTTGACCCTTCTCAAGTTCTCGAAAGCAACTCCTGGTGGGAAGTCACCCTTCCCCTCCGTGAAATAGGGAACCGAAACTCTACTCAGCAAGCCAAGGATGCAGAAACAGAATTGCATAATCAGTGCCATGTAGCTACACTGTGGCATTTACATTTTTACCCGTATTCACGTATCGTCTGGCCCTTCTCAGGTTCTCGGAAGCAACTCCGCTCCTACGAGGAGTCGCCCCTCCCCTCCCAAGAGAAGAGAAATTCGGCTCCAGGATGAACAATGTGGTTAGAACTGCCTCTCGATGCGTTCAGCGCGCCAGGAATTCAAATTTTCAATTTCGATTACTCAAATGTAACGATTAATCGCACGAGCTTTGAAGTAAAAATTACTTTTTATCGTAATACTTGTATCGATTACAAGTAAAAAATAACCAAAATGTAATCGTTACAAGTAATTCGATTACTTTTACTTCGTTACATCACATCACTGGATAGATTTCACGCTGACACTGCACTGCGCTGCATAAACTACGGCCACTAGCGCAACGGAACGACCGGGATAAGGACAAGCGTGGAAATAAAAATCACAGTATATGCACACACTTCCCAATCCGATGCAGTGCTTCTAGCGTAGCATAGACGCGAGCTGATGAGCGTCGGTAAAAGCTTTAAAAAAACACATCTTCCCTCAAAACTCCGTAATTGGCCCCGCGTTGGGCGCCAGATTGTAGCGGGATTCGAGGAGTTTTCGAGAGTCCACTAAAACGTACACAGCAACACTAGACGCTCGGTTCCACTGTTATTGTTCAACAAACTCAACAATGGTATTCCTCCCAGCGCCTTAGTAAACTGCCATCTAGCGGCCTTTCATAAAACATCTGCAGTCGTAGAAGCATAATCTGCTACAATAATTCAAAGTTGTTTCTATTTTCAGTAGATAAAGAGTACTTAAAGAATGATTAATTAAACAATATCATATATTTTAATCAATAATTCGTATTAATCTATGTATTAATCAATAGAAGGATAGTCAATTAACTTATATAATAAGAAATTACTGTGGAAAATATTAGCCTCACCATTTTCATTTACATCATAATAAGTATGTGGTAGATCACCTAAGGAATTTCCTGGTTGGCCTTTGTGACTACCGTGGTACAAGCAGTCCCCACCATACATTACCCTACCAGGCAGTCCCCTATTTTGTGTATGAATTTAACCACATTTGAAGTACATTTTTCTCATTTTGCTAGAATGTCATAAATGTAGCTTATGCAAGAAGTATTCATACACAAAATAGGGGACTATGGGATTATGGTGAACTTTATCATTAGTCTTATTTTTCATTAAAATTATTAGATAATATTACCATGGCATTTGCCTTAAAATTTACTAATGTTATAATGGAATCAAACTATTTTTTTAGTTTATGGTAAACCTGTAACCAACATTTCTCATGTAACGTTTTTGAATGTTTTTGGCTGTGTGAAGGGTTTGGTTGATCAACATGAAGTTGCATATTTATTTGTTTATTGCCTTTACAGACAAGAGGTTGTAATCACTATTTGTTGCTTCTGATTGCCTGCGACATAGGGAATGAGGCCTTTTTGAGACTTCTACTCAGTTACTGTAACTAAGTAAAATACCCTGTCTTGTTTACTACCTCAAATGGGCATAAAATAGGGGATATTCTACTCATATTGATTCAGCCATTTGTTTTCCTCCATTGAACAATATCGGTGTTGAAGTATTTGCACGAAGGTTATTAAAGTCACTCAAGTGCAGCCTAATAGTTTATTTTGTAATTCAATGACGAATTTTCTTTCTGGTGAAAAAGGTTCCTCAGCCCTTGAAAGCAAGACCCGCAGGGTTAATCCAGATGCAAAAAGATGCGAATTCAGCCCCATCTACTTCTTTCAATTGTAAAAGAAAACATTATTTAGGAAGCCCTTAATTCGCGCTAACTGTGGCCCTACATTTAGGGAAAGGGCGCCGTATGAATGTAACTTAAATTCCCCGTAAGAGGTAATGAGACAAAAATATATATGCAGGAATATAAACCCAGTTAATGTTGCATCATTTTATAGTTTATCGTTGTTTATATTTTGAATTAAATGTACTCAGGGCTACTAAAATATTTTATTATGAGCCTCAACTGGCGATATTTCTGGTTAAATCGCTTAGAAATTTAAAGCAAAAAGCAGATATATCGGACATCACTTATGGTGTTCCGTTTCTCTTGTTTCCATGAATAATTACGCCGCTGCTCTCACTCAATTGTTTGGTTAATGAGTTTGTTTGGCGTCGTTTCCCGTCCGCTTAATTTGAGCGGCTTTAGCACATGGTAAAGTGAATCGCTCGACTGGGAAGGTGCGTGTCAGCAAGTGAAAGTGGTTGATTGGCAGTCAAGGCGGCAGCTTTGCTTCGTCCCGCTGCACGAAAATGACACATCCTCGGTGGAATTGAAAATCTATATTCAGTTTTAGACTTCCATTGCTTCAGTGATATAAACCTTGCTTGTTAATGGCCTTACTATTGTCTCTCTTTACGTAACATCGTTGCCGCTCCCTGAATACTAGCTATTGAGTTGCGATCGGTGTCCCAGTCGCTTAAGAACGCGAGTTTTCAAACCTTTCCAGACTTGTGACATCAATTGTTTCATACAACGGTTTGTAAAATGCGCAATTTATCGCATATATGTCAGTATCACTCCGAGAACCATTCGGATTGATTTTCAATAGGATTGGACGGAATGTACGAAGTTAGGCCTTTTATATTTTCCGTTAAACAAATTCAGTTCTTGAAGAATACGAAATATCAGAAAACATACCTTTAGTAAGTTCATTCTTTTAAAATGTCCTTCTCTGAGTTTCTGAAAATTTTCAGTTATCGTAATTTAAGTGGAAAATCTATGAAGGGTAGCTACTAGCTATCTAAATTGGAAGAGATAATGAACGAGCGATTGTGCAAAATTTAACATTATAATCCAAGTGTGCTCCCGATAGCCAAGTGGACAACGCGTTCGACTTCAGTGAAAGCGGTCCCGGGTTCGATTCCCGGTGGGGTCCTACGTGCGAAACTACCTAAGCTGTCGAAGCACTTTTAACAATACTACTGCTACTATAATCCAAGTTCAAGAGCATGAAGAGTAAATCGTAATGTTAGTGGAAAATCATTAAAAATTGCAGAAAAACTCGCATTTTTGGAGTAGGTGTAATTGTGAGTCTCGAGCAATCTAATGATTTAACATTTACGTACTCTCTTCACATGATGTTGTACCGTTTATTTTATAACCAATTGAGGTAAGGCAAAATCATTGACATTGAATAAGTTTCAGGAATAATTTCAAAGCTGTCGCGGAAATTCAAATATAATTTGAATTTTATCATCAATATGACCTCACCACGTGGAATACCATTTAATAAATGAGAAACACCGGCCTTTTGGCGTCGAAGTCCATTTAGATTTAGAAATTTTCCATAGAGATTTACTCAAAGAAAAGAATATTTGGATGTTGCACTATTCTGAAATGCCGTTGAAGAAAATGAGCTGAATAATAAAACTCTCCTAAATTGTCGTATGTGCGTCCCTGCGTTTCGTCAATGCAAATCATTCGACACTGCAAATGCTAAGATGTCATAAAATGTCTTCCTCTTCACATACCTGTAGTCTTTCATTAATACTAGCAGCGATTCCAAATGTTCCTAATGTATACATTTGGAATTGAGGCCTATACAAATACTCATTCTTGTAGGAAAGTGCTTAAGTTCCCTTCTTTTGGTGTTTGTCTCAATTTCGTAGGGCTATTCTTTCTGACTTAATTTTGCAAATGATATAAACAATACGAGCGATAAAAGTGAGTTTTAAATGCATTTCTTTTAGAAAAAGTTTTAAACGTCTGCAGTCGAACTGAGGACAGTTAGGTGAATAAAAATTAGCCAATGATCCGTGCGGAGAAGAGATGTGATGTGCTAATGTGCTAATCTTGAAAGTTGGAAAACGTTTAGTTAAGAGTTTTAGGGGAAAATATAGCTTTCCCTCCCCTACTTTCCCCACCCCTCTCTCTTTCACCTCCGCCTATGACGCCATTAGAAACATAAAACATGGTCTATTTAACCATCGAAAGATGTAAGATATCGGTATAAAAAGTAGCCTTTGTGTCAATTCAGGACATACATTATCACCCTGTCAAATTTCATCAAAATCGGTTTGATAGTTTTTGCGTGATGCGATAACTGACAGACAGACCTAATTTTTTAAATAGGTGTTTTGGACTCAGTATCACTTCTAATTACTATATCTATGTACTGAAACGGCTCCCTTACAGATCTATTATAAGAATAGATAATGAGAAGACTGAGATTTCGCTTAAGGGTCAAATGTTCTCTTTTATTACAAATAATAAAACCGATTTAAGCGGTGGCATAAATGAATAATACGCAGGATATAGTATATTTGCAGATTAAGGCTCAAGCCAAATGGTTTCCACTGTTTGGTATTTTAAACCCGAAACCTTTCACGTTTTTTATTTTTCGATAATTTTCCTAAAAATTAAGCTATGAGTTTGTTGTGCTAATAGAGTACAGAGTTTATTTTTGTGATATCCCATAACATTTTTTTTGCAGTTCAGTTTCAGATCGGCACACGAATAAAAACAGGCTTGAAAGAAAAGGCAGCCAAAACGCGCGCATTCATCTCTCCAGTTTAAAGAATATCAGCGAATAACATCTCCGTAAACACTTTCAATTGTACACATCTTATAAACACCGACAGTGCATTTAATAGTCTACTTTAAAATGTGCCCCAGTGGTTTAGCTCATTTCCGCGAAAATCTCATTTGAAAAATTCTCCGATACATGTCCACTCTCGATCACCGGAAGACACAATTGACAACAAACGTAAGCATCGCTTTTCTTTATTCAATATTCACTTCTGAAAAGTAAAGGACGTACCTATAAAGAGAAGAAATCCGCTTTTCATGGGTGCGCCTTTGGGATTCACATGTGCCACTATTCACTTCGCTCACTTTCCACAGACACTATTCCCTTTCCATAAGCGCCGCGGTGGTTTTATACTCAGCCCACACTCCTCACCCTTTCTCAGGGAGAAGACCCGGTCGTTGGCTAACGCCGCTAAACGAGGGCGGCACACTACCCATGGAAAAAAGAAACGAAATGTTGTGACATTGGAAGAATCTGCCATTCTATTCCCTAGTATGGCCTTTGGCAAAAGTTATATCTTTCGCATAACTCGGCCGAGCACCCGAGTAACTACTTTCTCCACAGGTCACGAGGTACGCTATTGAGGCGAGGAAGAAATTTCATGCGGCTTCAATACACGAATCTCATTATCTCCGATGCCATGAATTTCGGGGCTCTTTTGCTCATGAGATGAGAATCTTTTCCTTTCTTGGTAGGCGTGGTCGCATGAGCGACGCATCCAAGGCGGTTGGGGATTTTATTTTATCGATCAAGTGACGAAGCGACCCCAAAGAAAGGACGAGTCTTATTCTAACCGATATAAAGGTTTCCTCTTCATCCTGTCAAAATCAGCGACATCCACCTTCCAATTTCCTATTTTAAAGGATATACAGTATTTCCCGGTCTATAACACGCAACTGCCTATTACACACACCGTGGTGAACGAAGCAAAGATTACACACACAGTAACAAAACCTGCTTATAAGTGAAACAAAGAAACATTCGTAAAAGAGCGTCAATTTACGGAAGAAAGAAATGAAAGCGCATCATTGCTAGAAAGGCTTCCTTGGTGATTAGAAGACAAAACGAGTCAAAGCGCAATATCTATTGTGTGGCTGACGTCAGAAAAAACACTGGGCCCATAAGACGCAGGCCGATTTTAGAGTTAATTTTCGCGGGAAAAAAGTGCGTCTCACGGGAAAAACTGTATTTCTTCGTACAGTGACATTTTTGTGAACGACGTGACACTTCAACAACGTTTGTTGGCGGCACCTGATAAATAAAAATAAAAGTAAATTATTCTATCCATCTCTTCTACGCGAACTGAAAGCTAGAATTAATCAATAACAAAACTGTAGGTGATAGTTTTCAAGTAGAAATACTACATTGACAATGACTTTCAAACAGAAAATTCGACCTAAAATTTGGGATAGTGCATCTAAAGAATATGCAGAATGTATATTTGCAGACAAAATGTTTCTATAAATTTTGGCTGAATAGGTGCTTTTAACGATTAGCCAACGTCGAAGAAACGAAAGTCGATTATATCATCATTTACCCTACATTCTTCCATGAAATGTGACAGTGATCGAAGCAGAGTCATGGTTCGCGCTCTCCTTGCCATCAGCCGAAAGGCGGATTGCAGGGGTAGATGTAGATTTAGATTTACTCAAAGAAAAGAATATTTGGATGTTTCACCATTCTGAAATGCTGTTGACGAAAATGAGCTGAATAATAAAACTCTCCTAAATTGTCGTATGTGCGTCCCTGCGATTCGTCAATGCAAATCATTCGACACTGCAAATACTAAGATGTCATAAAATTTCTTCCTCTTCACATACCTGTAGTCTTTCATTAATACTAGCAACGATTTTTGTATAAATGTAAATGTTCCTAATGTATACATTTGGAATTGAGGTCTATACAAATACTCATTCTTGTAGGAAAATGCTTAAGTTCCCTTCTTTTGGTGTTTGTCTCAATTTCGTAGGGCTATTTTTTCTGACTTAATTTTGCAAATGATATAAACAATACGAGCGATAAAAGTGAGTTTAAAATTCATTTCTTTTAAACGAACTGTTATGTGGTACGGGTAAATGTCTATTTTCATTTTCTCAGTTCGTTATGGCTTCCTACCACAAAGTCTTGCCAGAATCTATTGATAGTATCATTTCTTTTAGAAAAAGTTTTAAACGTCTGTAGTCGAACTGCGGACAGTTAGGTGAATAAAAATTAGCCGATGATCTGTGCGGAGAAGAGATGTAATAATATGTTAATCTTGAAAGTTGGAAAACGTTTAGTTAAGAGTTTTAGGGGAAAATATAGCTTTCCTTCCCCTACTTTCCCCACCCCTCTCTCTTTTACGTCCGCCTATGACGTCATTAGAAACATAAAACATGGTCTATTTAACCATCGAAAGATGTAAGATATCGGTATAAAAAGTAGCCTTTGTGTCAATTCAGGACATACATTATCACCCTGTCAAATTTCATCAAAATCGGTTTGATAGTTTTTGCGTGATGCGATAACTGACAGACAGACCTAATTTTTTAAATAGGTGTTTTGGACTCAGTATCACTTCTAATTACTATATCTATGTACTGAAACGGCTCCCTTACAGATCTATTATAAGAATAGATAATGATGANTAATGGAGCGTTTTAATATGCTATTTAATCTTCTTGATTTCCCAGAAGTACGAAAATGAGCCGTGTGCTTTCGGTTGGAATTTGCGGGACATTGAGGACGCGATGAAAAAGACTTTCCGCCGTTCGATTTCCCGCACAATTTAGTCATCTAACATAAGATGTGTGGTAATCATCAGTTGTTCCACGCATTTCAATTTCGCGGGAGACATCACGGGTGACATAACGCCCTTTAGGAATTCAGCGTCCGCACGGAGGAGCCCAACCCCTCACCTGCTGCCTTTCCTTCGCAAGTGAATGACGTGACGGGCACCTCGGAGTACGTGGGGTAGTCAGCCCCCGCCTCCCCAGGCACCGAGCCCCACTCCCCTTCCAGCGACCCCCTGAACTCGTTTGGAAGTGGGGGTGCGGGTCGGAGGGGCCTCTTGGCCCTCGCGCGGCCCTCCACTCTCAAGGGTCTGATTCTTCGTCCATCATCTTCCGGCGGCCCTGCTTCCGGAAGGTACTGCAGCTGGATTGGGTCGCCCTGCGCAGTTCCTGGATATCCGGAGGGCAGATCTGCATGCACCAGCGCCAAGGCGAGGCTTCCTGCGAAAACAAAGGCTGCGTTGGGAAACACTTGTTGTATGGAGGAAACGGAATCGGAAAAATGGCATTCCTAAATGGCGATATTGTTCGATTGTTCCGCTGTTCGATTCAATAGGCGGTTCGATTGCTGGAGTGCGGCGGAGAGGGTTTTGTTTTCCTTGAACACGCTTCGAAGAGCGTGTTTCCACTCATGTACACTTGCACATGTGCAAATGATCTAGCACTATACGAAGCGTGTTTCTACTCAAGCGGTCTAGGATTATACGACGGGGAATTCCCTGCGGTTGACGCCGACAATAGTGCGATTAGCTTCGATTCAAATATTTCCCGACGAAAACGATTCAATATCCCGCAGTTTTCCTCTAAACGTTTGGGATCTCCCTGATCATTTATAATGTATGTCCATAAGATGAAGTTGAATGTTTAAAGAACTCAAAATCAACGGGAAGTTTAGGCCCTTGAATTTTAGGTAAAGTTATTGGCAAAGTGATATTAATATTTTAAATGTTTCGCGAGAAAACAATTGACCCTGAATGATGTTCATTTCGTCAATCGCTCGTAAGGGATTTATCCGTCCTTTCGGCGTTTTTCATTAATCACAGTCTTATGCAATGCGTAACCATATGAGTCTCTTGTCATTGTCTGCGAGGCCAAAAGCAATACTAATATGATCAATGGTAAGCACAACTTTGATTTCGTTTAATAATGTTCGATTCCTATCGCAAAAAAGGCTATCTAATAGCCATCCCCTTTATTCACTTAACAAACATTATACGATATTTTCTGATTCCTAGCAAATAGCTAAGAGCAAGGAAAGCCCACCGCTGCGAGGATCTGTTGTTGGTGATTCCATTTTGAAACTGTGGCAATTATAATTTATTTGAGCAGAACGATTTAATCAATCTCCAGTCTTTCATTTTTCTTGATAAATGGTTGGTCAAAAGTTAGTATTGGAAATTATTATCTTATTATTGGAATATTGTATTACAATCTCGCGTGCTGGAATATCCAGCATCGAAATACTTATCTTTAACTGTTCTTTACTGTATAAGAGAGGGAATAAGTACTGTAATCTGTGGACTTATCGAAAGTGCTTCGCACAATTTCATCCCTTTGTGTGTAGCTGAAGATGACGTGAAAGTGATTGACAATGTCCTGCCTAATTTCGACAGTGACCTCGTTCTTATTCTGCGTTCCAAACAAAAAACGAAAGACCTAAGGAAGCCCTTTCAGAAGACGCAAACTCCATTCACATTGCAAGGATGTTCTTCTGTAGTGCATTGTGACTGTTACTTTATTTATGCCGCCAAAATATACAATCCGAATAGTTGTCAAATGACCAAATACGAGGTTAAGTGGAAGAGAGGCCCCCACTCGGACCTAACCTCGTCATTAAAGGGTCCAATAAACAATATAACGTCCTAATATTATTCTACACTTGTTTACTATTGACTCGTTACTATTGACTCTCTTCCCTATTTATTAAAACGAAAGAGAAGCGAAGATTAAGTTTGTAGGGAAAAGTCTGAAACAATTAAAAGTTGGTAGAATATCAACCAAACCAATACCCAGGATACGATAAAGCACACATTGCATAACCAAAATATATAAAAATTATAACTCTTGATTTTCCGAGAACAAAACAAAACAAATTTTTAAAAACAAATGAACGGTTAAAGATAGTGAAAATGATTGGCAGTTGAGTGCGCAGATATGTTTAATAATCCGAATGTTGATGGAAAGATATATTTCATCGAAAAAAGTCACACACGTTTATATCAAAACGGTTTTGTAATGGATTGAACACCCCCGAATGGCAGTAGTTCCCTCGATGGAGATTAATGTAAGCATCGGATTTACATGTATAGAGGCTGGTCCCTTTTAGTCTCTCTGATGCTATTCGGTAAGAACGACCAGATGTAACTATCTGTTTTCAGGCAAATATTTCGTCGTAACGCTTGGTAGTCGCCTCTCGGAGATAGACTCATATTTCACTGGAACTGCGATTTCTTCGAATTCTAAAAATTCTGAACCGATGAATTTTTCGAAAACTTTCAATCGGTAATCATGTTTTTTCTCCTGGAGTGGAGTTTTCTACTCGAGTGGTTTTATCATAGCCGTAAAGCTGAAATCTCCACTGGCGAAACTGGCTTCTATGCGCTGGACCATCTCTAAATCTGAGACTAACCCCACATCATGTGAATCCGAAACCGCGCATGTTCAGCGAAGATATCTTAACTTCTTCAGTCGGCGACCGAGATTCACATTTATCTTTTTTATTCTACATGTGATTGGGAGTTTTTCGGTAAATACATGATTGTCTTTAATGGATCGCACACTCGATAACGGCTGAAATTCCAAACAGCGATCGGAAAAGCCTTTTTAATGTTGGAAGTAACTTTTTACATTTTTAGAGATAACTCAATTCAGCTTCTTTATATGTGAAGATGGATTTCAAAATGAATATTTTTGTAATAAGTGCTCTTAAATTATTTTCTTGTGTTTCTTCAAGCGTTTTTGTGTCGAACCGAATTCGGAAAATGTACCGGCACTCATCTTGGATTGCTTCGGCGCCACTCTGTATTTCTCTTATCACAGCCATTTACTGATTGATGTGTGTTTACGCCGAATACCTCATCGTTGCTAATCTACGGATTATTCGCTTAGAAATGCATTTACTAGATGAATTGGACAGTTGTGTATCATTTTACCCTGGCTGTTTAAAATACTTCTTCGCTCATTTATGGAGATACTTTTTACTGGAAATCACTTTTCTTGATACGCATCGAAAGTTCACGATGGGGATAACTCTCCGCGGACAGTAAACGTCATAATTTAGATATCGCCACTGGAATAGTTCTCATCGGAGGAAAAGATTGTAAGTTAGGAGAGGAGTTAAAAATAATTACTTGCTCGTTCGATTTCTTCCCGAATAAATGGAGCTCCATTATTACGTCACCGCGACTTCAATTTTGTTTCTTTATTAATAACTGAGGCCATTAATTGAAAAAAGAATATATTTCGGTCGGTCGTATTGAATGTCGATCGGATCATCTGTATTTTCGGATATTGTCAGCATCTTTAGAGCCTACTCCATATATTTCTACATAAACTCCCTGCATTTGGCGTGCGGCAGGGGGTGTATGAAAATTCACAGAGGTTAGGTGTAAGAGAGCCGAAGCTTAAAAAAGGTTAAATAAATAAACACCAAGAGTTCGAATTACCTCTTTAGCTTATTGTTATCGCGTACCATTCGCGGAAAGAATGAGTCCCTAAAACGACTTGTCCTCGCATCTATTTCTCTTATTTTAAGTACGCTCACTGTCGGATCGGTCGAAGAAGCAGAAGGGGGTCTACAATACCAATTACGTCTTCTGAAAATGTACTTCCTCTGAATTTAGTAAGCAATCGCATTCTCATCTCCTTTCTTCAAGGATTCCCAATCTGCCTCTGAGAACATTTGCGTATTCGCTTGCTTTTCTATCGTAGCACTTTTTTAACAAATCGAATCGCCGTAATTTCCCGACTTCGTGAGTCATCCACTGCATCACGTATGCTCGCCGCATATTGAAGATGGGACCTGACCAAGGTGAAGTAACCTGTCACCTTTTCATCGCCTTTGATCATTATTACGGTCACATTAAGCGTTATAGCACCGAGTAACTGAAAGCCCTCAACTAAATTAGAAAGGAAGGACGAGTGTACCCCATCGTTGAATTCGTGAAAGGCGTTTGGTTGAAAATAAACTCAATATTCTCCACCGAAAGCCTCCGCGATTGGTACTTTCGATGCTTGCATAATTAATCAGGAAGCGATCGAAAAGCGACCATCTGAAGAATCCGTTACATCGAACGCCCTTTCTAAAAACGTTTGATTGCGCAATTCGGCTCAACCCCCGATTTTCGGCAAATCAGGAATTTCAAGCGCATGTTATTCGATCATACTTTCTTCTCCGAAACTTTCTCCTGTTTCCTTTTCTCCGACTGAACAGTATTCGCTTTTCGGTCGTCGCGACCTTCCGAAAGGGCCGACCCAGTTAATTACTTCAAAAGGTCGTTGAGAAGTTGAGTTTATTCGATGAACTTTCGGACTTCTGAATCTTTCGGACCTTAAATTTCAACCAGAAACTGATCGGGTAGTCCGGAATTTGCTGGCTTTGAAAGAAACTTCGGAATCGAATTTTCATCCTAACTCACTTGTTTACATCGACTATTTTCAAGCGATATGGAGCTTTGTTTGCAAAGCGTGAAATATCTAATCGAAAAATTTGGCATGTCGGATGAAGCAGAATGAAGAATTAAATGATTTTATCCACAAATAAGGGTGACCGCTGTAAATTCATCGAAACTTCTCCAGAATAACAATTCAACGACCCAAAAACAAGCAATTGGCGAGATATCGTAGTTATGGCAAAGTAAATACACTCTCTTAACAGTTATCTCAGCCAGAAACTATCCTTACCAAAAATCCTATTGCATAAAATTACTTCTGTTACCGAATCTTTTCAACGGTTAGGAAATTTACTTTAATGATAGAATTTCTTTTCGAATATAAGAATATACGACTTATTTAGGGAGGATAAAGATCGTACTGTACGATATCGTTACGTTCATATCGAACGATACGATAATGTTGTAAGGATATGTTTCAAAACTGGATAAATTCTTTAAAATGATATGGATCTGGAGATTGAGTGTGCAGATTTCAATTTCATGGTCACATTTGAATGAAATGTTAGAAAAATGAACTTTCATTTACTTTTCTTGCAGTCTTATATATATATATA
>KZ308851.1:306121-322189 GCA_000376725.2 Ladona fulva | reverse complement strand
TACACTCAGAAGCATTATTCTTTTTCTGCAAAGGAATCAGGATTGTCTTAGTAAAATCCTCTGGCCATTCCCCTTCATCATAAATTTTTCTACATAAATTATAGAATTTCCTCTTACCCTTTCCCCTCAGGTTTTTAAGTAGCTCAACTGGTATCTCGTCAATGCCCGTTGCTTTATTTCCTTTCATATCACGCAAGGCCCTATCAATTTCACTATCTAATATCCCAGGTCCAACATCAAGTTGGTACTTATTGTGAAAGAAGTTATTGTTTTAATAATTTTTAGAAGCAAGATATTTAAGAATTATTAACATACAATGATACAATTAACAAATGTATATAATGTATCTCTTCTCAGAGGACTGAGTGAAATATCACGGTATAACCATGATAGTGTTTTAAGCGGGATGTAAAAACTTGTCATTGCATGCCCGTCGAAAAAGATTAGGGAACATTTTCTTGGATCTTTAATATACAAAAACATGCTCTCAACTTTAAAACGAGGATAGATCTTCTTTAGTTTACTTAATTTTGCCACAGCTGAAAATGGGATAACTAAAGAGCACGTGAACTATCGCTGTGTTACATTCTCGTCATATTTTTGCAGTCATAGTTTGAACATGATCAACTTTTACCATTGCCCTCTTTTATATGTTCATTTTCGTCATTCTCATTAGACAATGAATCAATCTTTTAGATTAACCATAATGGATTAATAACAAATTGTTTAATAAAAAAGGTTGGAATTCATCAAAATGTACGTTCTGTCCAAGACTATGCTCAAAATCTAACACTTCATTGCAACTCTGGTTAATTTGATATGTATTGTAATGTGAGTTTGCTTATAAAGGACACCGTCAAGCAACTCTTTATCTAAAGTTCTTCCCTTAGAAGAGACCGATGGGGAATATCCCACTCAGTGCTAAAATTGGCTCCTACATTTACATTTAGTAAAGTTTAGTTTCTATTCAAAATGCAAGGTACATGATTAAAGAAATGGAATTTGAAAACCTTTTATGGTTATACAGGGGTACGACTAACACAACTGTTGCATTCGAGATCATGAATTTTCCCATAAAAACACTTCTGATAGATGTTCTCTAGAAGATATTTCACTGTTCCACTGTATAGTCATATTTTCTCTATTTATGTATGTCCCCATTCGTTTTACTCATCCCTTTATAGGCATCCAATGATGTTTCTACGTTTGTCTGAATGAGCGTGCAAGTAGGTATTCTGTGATTGCATAACGCAATTAATCTTTTCCAGGGTAATTATCAAAAACAGCAAATGGTATTTTGCGATCTTTAACCACAAAATGGCAAAATGCACGGTAAATAACTCCACGAAAGGCAAGGAATGCCGGTATACGGAAGAATGAGCTGCATAACATCTTGCTGATATTCTTCTTCCAAAGAAAGCAGAGGGGGTTTTGCTTAAGTATATCAATTGGAATAAATTATGAAAAATACAATCTTTTGTAGTGAAAAGGGTTGATTACCCCCATGGAGTTGGCCCTGGGCATCATCAATCCTTTACATGCCAGTTGATGAAAGTTGCTGTATGATTTGGGGCGTTGTTAGGGTTCAGCATCCAAGTACATGAAATCCCTTTATCTATTTTGCAAATCTCTCACGGAATTCCTAGTAAATATCATGAATGTCAGTTTGCCTTTACAGCTCAAATGCTTTATGGACAATCCTCAGACTGTAATCAGAAAACAACTACTGAATTTGTTTTGAACATTCTCACTTTCTAGGGATTAGGAGAGTTTACACTCTTGAATTTGATGTTTTTGTCTCCATTAGCCCTTTCAAACATTTTTTAAACAATGGTATCAGATTTTCTAACAAGGAAAAGAGTTTAGGTAACTTTGCACTATAAGGCATTCCCCTAGGAAAATTTCCAAGGAGAAATGAACATGAAAAAAGTCTGGAACCAGGACTTGAACCCGGGTCTGCCAGTTGGTTGCTCTGTCCATTAAGCTGTCCCACCAGAACATTTTTTCACTCCATTTGGAGCATCATTCATGTCCGTTTCTCCTTGGGAATTTTCGTAGGTGAAAGCCTTATAGTGCCAAGTTCCCTGAACCATTTTTAGACCCTAAAGTATTTTACCAATCATTTCCTGATTCCTTTATTAAGACCTGTAGTCATCAGTTCCCCTCCCTTAATGAAAGCTTCCTTGGCCAACAAAATTTTTTCGAACATCATCTGTTCTGTTATCTACCATTAATGTAACTTACTGTTAGTTACTTAATTTCAATAGAACCTTATACATACTATTTTGTCAGTGTTTAATTTTTATTTATGCTAAGCAAAGCTGCATTCCGAATGCTCTCCGACCTTTTATAACCAACAGACAAAGGGACAGACAGTTGGAGCTGCAATTCGTGCGTAGCAATATTATCGATGGAAACATCCTTCGGGAGATAAGTTGAGGTCTTTAAGTGCGCGGAAAGCATTACTTTGTCATAGTTAAGGGGACCCTCAGATGGGGAATCCATTCAAATCAAAAGCTTCCTAGGCCAATACTACTCTTTTTTGAACCTCATCTGTACACCTCCCATCCCAAGATAGAACACTACCCAGGTACGAGAATTTGTCCACCTGTTCTAGTTTTTCCCCATCCACCCTGATCGTTAATTTAGCCTTCTTTCCCTTATTGTGTCTCATTACTTTAGTTTTACTTACGTTTATTTTCATTCCATAACCCCTTGCTTTATTGTTTAGTGCATTTACTGGTATATGTAAACCACTTTCAGAATCGCACACAATAGCTTTATCGTCTGCATATCTTACTGACTTCACTACTTCTTCATCAACTTTCTCTCCCTTGCTTATTTCTTCCCAAGCTTCATTCACCATTTCCTCTGCATATATATTAAAAAGCGATGGTGATAATGGGCATCCATGTCTTACCCCTCTCCATAACTCTGCCCATTCCAACTCCACCTCAGTTATTCTAACTCGTGCTGTTTGATTTAAGTACAAATTTTGCACAAAACACCTATCTTTCCAGTCCAACCCAATTTTCTTTAAAATTCCCATTAGTTTTTGCCATTGGACTATATCGAAAGCAGTTTCAAAATCGACAAAACATGCACATATGTCCTTTTTAAATTCCAAACTTCATTCTACCAGTACCCTCATTACCCCAATTGCATCCGTCATTCCTTTCCCTTTCTGAAAACCAAACTGGTTTTCTCTGATTTGTCACTTAATTTTTCCTTCAATTCTTCTTTTCAAAACCTTTAGAATAACCTTTGCCCCGTGAGATATTACATCTACATCTACATAAGTACCCTGCAAGCCGCCTTCCGGCGTGTGGCAGGGGGGGACTGATTGGGGGGCAATTAAACTGATTGTAAGATAATCCTGACACTTAGAAGCATCTTTTTCTGTAAAGGAATCAGGATTGTCTTAGTGAAATCCTCTGGCCATCATCATAAATTTTTCTACATAAATTATAGAATTCTCTCTCACCCTTTTCCCCCAGGTTTTTAGGTCTCGTTCTCTTATCTCGTCAATACCCGTTGCTTTATTTCCTTTCATATCACACAAGGCCCTATCAATTTCACTATCTAATATCCCAGGTCCAACATCATCATCCTCCACTTCTTGTTCACTTTCCAACTTATGTTTGGTGGCTTCATGTCCTTCCCATATAGTTCTTCAACATATTCTTTTCATCTTTCCCTTATGCTGGCTGAATCCCATAGGACATTACCATTGTTATTTTTTATTGTGGTTATTCTGTTATGTCTTTTGTTTCCCATTAACCATTTCACCTTTCTATACATTAGGTCGGCCCTCCCACTTTCGTCCAGCTTTTCTATTTCATTTTATTGACCCATCCACCACTATTCCCTTTCCATATTTGTTTCCCTTCTCAATTAGTTATTTAGTGCCCTATAAATTCTATGCCCATGCTCTGTGTTAACCCTTTTCTATTTTCTTCTTTCCTCCATTTTATTTATCATTTCTACTGTCATCCATGGTTTCCTAATTTTGTTTTGCTTGACCCTCCCAATTGTTTCAGGGCATTATCCTTGATACTGTTTTAATCTTTTCCCATTCCCTGTCTATAGTAAGTTGCTTTCCATTATCCGCTAAAGCCTTACTGACCAACTCTTGAAATTCTCTTCCCATTCTTAAGGGCTTCTAGGCTTCCATTTGGGTGTAATTTTTACCTGAAAGATCTTTTTAAACTTAAGCTTGGCTCTCATTATGACCAGGTTATGATCCGAGTCAACATCAGCACCAGGGTAACTTCTTGAATTTTTAACACTATTTCTAAGCCTTTTTCTTACAAAAATGTAATCAATTTGGTACCTATCCGTATCTTCTGGCTTTTTCCACGTGTACCTACTTCTGTTATGGTGCAGAAAAAGTGTGTTTGTAATACAGAGGTTATTCCTCTTACAAAAGTCTATTAATTTCTGTCCTCTTTCATTTCTATTTTCTAGTCTGAACCCTCTCACTTCTTCACCATCTTTGCCTTGCCCAACTACTGCATTCCAGTCCTCCATTACAATTAGGTTTTTATTGCTTATAATCCTTCCCATTGCTTCTTCTATTTGTTCATAAACTAAGTCTACTTCATCATCACTGTATTTAGTTGTGGGCAAGTATGTACATCTTAAACTATCACCATGTTTACTGGCTCAGCCTTTAGTTCTACTGTCATAACCTGGTCGCTTATTACTATATCTCTGTGGTTATCATGGCTTCTCCTGCTTCTTTGTCTAACACCACTGCAACACCCCTCTGGCTAGTATTACTCCCACTGAAAATTACTCTAACAACTCTTACGCTCCAGAAATCTCCCCCATCCTTCCAGTGCACTCCACATAGCCCTAGGATGTGATTGTTAGAACTCTTCATTTCTACCTTTACATTTTCCAACTTCCCATTCCTAAGCATTGTCCTAAAATTCCAGGTCCCCACCCTTGTTTCCTTGGCCATCTTCTCTCTTCTTTTCTTGTTGTTTGGTGGGTAAGGATTTTGTGGAATGAGGACTGAGATGGCCATACTCCCATCACTGCTGGGCACGGCACTCCCCATAGAGGGCTGAGTCCCTTGTACACCACTTACTACCTTCGTATATTGGCACATCATAGCATGATATTTATAGTTAGTTATTATGTGGGTTGAGTTTTAGGTGATGGTAGGTAGTTGTTGAGGTGGTCGAGGCAATCTCTCCTAGCCTTCCTCAACAGTGTTTTTACACCACCATCACTTGTAATGGTCACCCCACTGGGGTACAGATTTTTACAGACAGGGTACAGCCTTTGCAGTTGCCTCACTGAGGTACGGATGCTGTGTGGACTACGTTTCGTCTGGCCCCTACCTATTGACTATTCTGGTATGGGTGACCCTACCAGGGACATAGTTCCCACCAGTGAAGCTATTTAGGTCATAGAAACCTGCAAGCCCTTCCACCACAACAAGGTTGTAGGTCAGATAAGGGTTTATAATTTAGGATAGAATTTTAATCAGCATCTCCATTTATACCAGTGCAATACCATGTAAAATGTATGCCATACAAACCAATGCAGTCTGCATTTTAGGGTGAGGCATATGCTATGTAATATATTTACCTAATCACTAACACACATCATTAATGAAAAAGCTTAAGAAAAAATTTTCGTAATAAATTGAAATTGCCATTGAATTGAATTGAAGTTTAAATCTTCTTCTCACTAAATATTATCATAATTCTAACCTAATAAAATAAAATAGTTTTTCATTCAGAACACTCTCTACATGAATTTAAGGTAAATAACAAAATTTCTCAATCACTTAGAAATTAGATAATTAAAAATTATGTAATTTCTGAGTAACAAATCTTTTTCTGATAATTCACTCAAAACTCTTGAGAATGAACCAATGTAGTTTGTACCTCAATATCTTCATTAAAAACATGGTTGGTGAATGTCAGGAATGGGGAGCATTTGTCAGCCATATTCATGTGTCATTCAGATACGTGAAAAACCATTATCCTCATCATCAATCTGTGGATTGGTTTGCAGCTGCTCTCCATATGAATGACTGCTGTGCCTTCATTGGGCTTGCAATGGATGTCATTTATAATTTGCTGTACAAATTGCAGTCTTCTTTTGAATATTCTTTTTTGGCATTTTCCTTTCTTTTGAAACCTCTCCTGATTTCGTAAGACCATTATTTCTTATTTAACTCTGTAAAAGAAACAACCTCTGCAGGTAACAAAAACCTATTTTACGTACATTTCCTATGGAAAAGTATACTAACTGATTATCCCCCTGCATTTATATGGGATATCTCATGAAATCAATGTACAACAATTCCCTTGGTCGTCGAAGGGATGGGTTATTTATTTCCGAAAAATTTTCCGCCTATTTTATCAAAGTTCTCGCAATTTTGAATTTATATGAATGATTTACGACTAAAATAAGATTCTATGATTATTTTCCTTTCTTGTGACACTTGTCTCAATTTCGTAGGACCATTGTTTCTAGTTTAATTTTGTAAAAGTATTGACCTCTGCAAGTCATGAAAATGTAATTTACATACATCTCTTATAGAAATATATTTTGTGCTCCTGGGTTTGAACCTGAGGCTCTACTGAGATGAAAATAGTTTTCCTGGGGGTTTCAGCATCGTAGAAACACCTTGCAATTTGTTTCAGATATCTAAGACAAGCCGTTCCTGAGAGAGATAGGGGGACGGGCAGACAGACATTTGCTTTTTATATATATGATTTAGGAACCTTATTCTTGTTTTCAGGCTGATTTCTTTGGTAGTGAGCAACTTATATTTATTATTAAATGAACCTTTTGCTTGTCCAATTCTACTTAAAATATCTCTCCTACTTGGCCCATCCTTAGTGATGACCAGGTAGGTGAACTCTTCCACTTCTTTTATCCTCTGTCCATTTAATGATACGTATGCATTATCCTGTCCATATTTGCTATGTCTTCCATTATTTGCAACTATACACTCAACTCTTGTTCATTTTCAGCAATTACAGCAATGTCATCTACAAAGCATTTCGTATTTATTCTTTCTCCATGTAATACCACTTCCCTAGAAGTTAGATAATTTATTTTATTAATGGCATCCTGTATGTAGTACATGTTAAACAATGCTGATGAAAGATTATAACCAATATATCATATGACCGATATTGAAATATTTAAACATCAGAATTCTGTACAAGAAAACTAACTCATTTGCTGAGTGAATTAAGCATAAATGTACTCCATTTTATTTTCTCTAGGTGTTAATGGCAAAATTGTGATTAGAAATGATTTAAGTAAAGACATTTTTTTAGAAACTGACGAAAAGGCTGCATCCAGTAAGGCTGAATTTGGCCTGAAGGCAGCAGGTTCCCCACCTTTGGTTTCAGGGTGTAATAAATCAGTAGATATACAACTATAAACAGTCTATATCAATGGTGATAGGTAGCCATTACAAAATACTTCTTGCTTTTTATTGACAGATTAATATCGAATACTAATGAATTGAGTGAATAAAAACTGTCTTTAGGGTATCTGATAAATGAAGATTCTGGTAAAAAGTAAAAATGGTGACGGCAAGGATTATTCAAGACAAATATTGATTTTGTTATTCTGAAATATTGCTTTTAAACTCTAAAATTTGTTTGTTCTGTTCTAGGAATTGTTGCTGTCATTGATTGTAAATATGGAATGCAGGTGAGTACAAGGGTTTCTTTTATTCTCAAATGTTCAAACAAGAACTTGGGCATTTGTAATTTCTTGTGTGTGACAAGAGAAGCTAGAGTTATGGAAATAATGTAGAAACCTTGTAAATTAAATGATTTGTGTGGATAATGTAAGGAGGAGAATCTTCTGTGAAGTGGATTTAAACCCAGATCTTCTTCTGAGGCAAATACTCGTATCAATTCCCAATGTGAAGCAACAAATGTTGTGAAATTGTATTTCGTTTTAGTTCTATTAGTTAGAACATGCTTAGTTATGCTTTTGAACTAGAGGAGCTAAAACTTTCCTTCAAATCAATTCAAACATTTTCTAAGAGCCAGAAGTATATGTTAACAAATAAGGTAAATTTTATGTAATGGTACTAGAAGTTGGTTTTGTAAACATATTCGTTAAAGAGGGAGTGTCTGCATAAATGTGCTCTTGTCTGTTTTGAATAGCGTGGGCTATGAGTTGTGCAGCTACAAAATGCAAATCTATACATATGATAAAACTCTAATATGAGTCGTGTCTATATGTAATGTAGTCGAATTTTCAAAGTGGTATATTTTTAAATCTCTTCCTCACATAGATAGTAGGCTACTTTTTACATACCTAATGGTCTTTGGTTCAAATCCAGCCAAGTCAGAGTTTTCATAACAAAATAATGTAAAGTTTGCTTTTGTCTCTTGCAGAGTTTATTTCATTTGCAAAATCAAATATGAGAGAATAGCCTTACTAGATTGAGACAAGCATCAAAAGAAGGGAAATTGAATGAAAATTCTTATTTTGGCTGTGGAACATTGTTTTAAATTGTAAATTATGAGAATTTTGATAAAATACATGAACATTTTGCAAAATTTAGTGGTTGTAAACAATTGGACCCCCTGATGACCATTTGATTTGTTGAATCCAAACTCATATATTTTTGTTAGCTTTTATTGCTTATAGGGATTTTTTCATTTGCAAAAATAAATTGGAAAGATTATTCGCATTAAATGGAGACAAGCACCAAAAGAAGGTCAATTTACTTAAGATTATTTTTTGGTCATCAAATATTGTTTTCTGTTCAAAATTGCGGGAATTTTGGTGAAATAAACAAAAATTTCCTAAAAGTTTAAGGTTGTAAACATACTGTCCCCCTGATGACTAATTCCATTGTTGCTTTTGGATCTCATGCATTTCCCCATAAAAATACATTGGTACCCGAGATCCTTATAAAATACCTAGTAAGAATTAACGATCGACTCTAAGAAGAGGAAGAAATTTTATGAAATCTTATAATTTGCAATTACAAATTATTTGTTATCAATATTTTTGGCATTAGTAATTTTAAACAATATATTTCAAAATATCATTTCAATCTCATTTTCAATTTAAGTGTATTTCAGTGACCCAAGAGTTGCACCCTGCTGATCCCTCAGTAAGAGACTTTTATAATATTCCTGCTTGTTAGTGGCTCCTTTTCAATGAAGATGAACTAGATTTTTCTTGTACTGGTAAACCATCTTAATTCCTAAAACCATATTTCTCTAGTAACTATGGCCTATGATGCAGTATGCAGGGCAAAAGGTGGCTCTTCCATGAAATTATATTCTTTTTTATGAGCCGCATGCCCTGTGTCACACGTCGAAAGGCTGCTTGCAGGGTATTTATGTAGGTGTGAGTATGGTTGATTTGTAGGGATTTTGAATGAAATCCAAATGAACAAAAACTCGTAATGCTTGTGTAGAAACCCATTTTTAGTATGTACCTTAAGGTTTTAATACTGTGAGGCTTCAGAAATAGTGCTTTTCAAAGACAGCAAGTAAGTTGGTTCCTTTGCCATGAAACTGTCCAGCCACTCATTTCACCCTCATTCTAGTTCATTTTTACCCTCATTTTCTGTTTTGATAATTTGTTGCATCTGATTCTGCATTTGTCTCATGAAAGGTAGCTGTAATTTACTTTGAAGTTGTCCTCTTCTTTGTCAGATCATCACTTGCAGTCAACTTGGATGAATTGTGTGCAAAGTAAAGAGATTTTTCCTGGCCATAAATACCCCTGTTATCACTGAAGCTTGGGATTTATAATTAAGATGAAATTACATTCAGATAAAATGTTTTATATTTATAGAGAGTATTTTCCAGCAGCATCAACTCTGGGTCATGACTATGAAAGGCAGTAAATAAGAGTTTAGTTGCCAAGACAAGTGAACAGTACTGTTCGGTGACCTATTTGTAGATTTATTTTCTGTAACTAAATCTGAAGTAACATTAATAGTCTCTTTGATGTTGACCTGAGACAGTAGCTATATCGACAGAAGAGGCTGTTTTAGGTGAAACATGATGCAGACTGAATAATTGTTGATTAATGATACATAAAATTCGAATTAAAATTTTACTTTCCACAGCATAATAAAAATGGCGTCTAGTTATAGCTGAGAGCATACGAAGTATCGGATAATTTCGGAATAATTTTCATTAGTGAAAAAGGAGTTTGTCTGAAAAGTCCTAGTAATGAGATTTCTAGGGCAATAGCCGTCAAAGTTTGCGGGAATCAATGGGTCGAAGGATCCAATGGTTCCATAGTGATGAATTAAACCGCCAAATACCGGACGGCGCCGTCCACTGCCAAGATGGCGGATTGCGCTGCCCCTAACTTCGAATTACTTAGCAGCATTGCCGTAGAGATGGCAGAGCCAGCGGTAACTTGCATAGTTACTCCCGCGCGAAGACATAAATAATCGAATGCTATTTCGTTGTGTAGATGATTAGTGCAAGTGCAAATACTGTTCGTAGACAGAGTATTTCTTCATCTCATCCTATATGGCAATTATAATGTTGACTGAATAGAAATTAATTATTGGTTTTTACTGGAAATGAATACAGTGATAATTGTGTCTAACTGATTCTATATACAGCGGAAACTTACCCATTACGAAAAAATGTCCAGGCCCCGTCCTACGATATTTCGTATTTGCATGTATATATAATTCTAGCTTGTACATGGCGGAAACCTGTCCATCACGGAAAATGTTTACGGCGCCATGCGATTCCGCTAATGGCAGAACTGTATAATAATTTACCCTCGCCCACATCGTGAAGGTTTTTTCTAAGCCGATGGAACGGGAATATAAATGGGTTTGAATTTTCTGTAAAAACATTTCCTATTGTATGTAGTTAGAGAATTAGTTGTTTAGCGGAAATTCAATCCGTTCTTCAGTACAAACGTTGCTTTTGGGTTGGTGAGGCGATGATTGAATTTAATAACCAGACCCTCAGTCACCCTTCAGTTGGTTATCCGTTCCTTAAAAGAATCGATTTTGAGTCAAAGATGGAAGTATTGTATTATTTTGTACTCTTGGAGGCTTTCTCTGAATGTGACTGTGATATAAAAATGTGGAGGGAGGATGAGTTAGGGAAAGTGCTGAAGGGACGAATGAGAACAGGTGAAAGTGGAGTCAATGCAATTCTTAGTGCCTCAAGTAATTTACTAATCTGGGCTTCCGAACAAGCATGTATAATAATTGTTAATATTTTCTCAAAAAAGGTGTAAACACTATGAGGTGTTTTATTATTAAAGGATTTAATGGTGGAGGAGGTAAATGGGACCGATTGGAAGAACTCAAGTGATATTTCCTTGATAATGCGTAAAAGAAAAATATTTTTTGTTTGGATGTAAGTTCTACAATTGCAATTTTCTGTCGTAAACGTATAAACGTTATATTCGGCTGAAATCCGAAACCTCCGCTAGACTTGTTGCAGTCTTTTATTTATCTGTTGAGCTGTATCTTTAATGCGCTCTTCTCTCTGACAGTTGATAGCCGTTGAATTATATTAGGCTACTAGCAAACGCCCCCGTAAAGCATGACGGAACTTAATTTAGTTTAAAAATATATCTAATATTGTATACATATGGTCCTCCTAAGCCAGAAACAGTCCGTTGTAATATCATAAAAACTCAATAAATTCCTTACTATTTATTATTTATAATATTTATTCTACTGTTTTCAAATCTTGAAAGCATACTTCACGTAAATTTCTTTTAAAAATTATAAGAACTGATTATCCCCGTGCACTGTATATGAGATAATTCATGAAATCAACATTCTTCAATGGGATGTGTTGTTTTTTTCCCAAATATTTTACGAAATTTCCGTGCGTTCATCAAAATCCTCGAAAGTTCGGATCTATATCAACTAAAATAATAATCTATAATTCTTTTCCTTTCTTTTGACATTTCTCTTGATTTCGTAAGACCATTGTTTCTAATTTAATTCTGTAAAAGAAAAAACCTCTGCAGGTAACGAAAACCTATTTTACGTACATTTCTTTTGGAAAAGTATACTAACTGATTATCCCCGTGCATTTATATGGGAAAACTCATGAAATCAATGTTCAAAAATTGCCTTGGTCATCAAAGAGATGGTTTGTTTATTTCCGAAAAATTTAACGAATTTTACGTCTATTTTATCAAAGTTCTCGCAATTTCGAATTTATATGAACGATTCTCGACTAAAATAAGATTTTATGATTATTTTCCTTTCTTGTGACACTTGTCTCAATTTCACAGGACCATTATTTCTAATTTAATTTAGTAAAAGAAACGACCTCTGCAAGTATTTTACGTACATCTCTTATGGAAACTTATTTTGTGCTCTTGGGTTCGAACCCGGGCCTTTACAGAGATGAGAATATTTTTTTCTGGGGGTTTCTGCATCGTGGAGACACAATGCAGTTTCTTTCAGATCTCCAAGTCAAGCCGTTTCTGAGATAATTAGGGGGACGGACGGACGGACAGACATTTGCTTATATATATATATATATACATATATGATGTTTTATTGTTGTACATTTATTAAGACTTAAATGATCATGGGTGAACTATTTTTTTTTTCATTTTATTTGTCTTGGATTAGCATAAAGAGAAATGGGTAAAAGTATCTTCGGTTTTCACTCTTTGCCGAACAAACATTGAGTGTGTTAGCATTCAGAACGTAGAATAAGGAAATGTCTTCTTAATAAGCTGTTTAGAGACTTTAGTTGCGTATTATTTAAAAAATTATCGAAGAGCACATTGTCTGCGGAATAAAAACTAGCTAAAACATGATCTGAAAAGAGGAATTCAATTCTGGAGTTAAAAACCACGAAATAGTGTACCATTGAGGTATGTGGCTGTTTTCGGCATGCTATTTTGATCTCTTCCATGATTTACCCTTATCTACGCACCCATGATTTACCCTTATCTACGCACCCATGATTTACCCTTATCTACGCACCATGGTACATTTTTGCATGCATGTCGATTAAAAACTGAAATTTCGTTTCGAACCTACAGATCGTCACCATTTAGTACAATTCGAAGTAAATGGTAGAATTATAATTTTTTTTATACTTTCTGAGCAAAAATAATTTAATAAAAATTACACACGTCTTGGAAAACCACTGTACCCACTGTAAGAAAATCCCAGTTTAGTTGGGTCTATAGTTTGCTATTCTTTTGATTCACGCTCGTGGTGATTGTTGCATATAAATGGAATTAATTAACATTATTTCAAATCCCTTTTTATGTAGCGATTTTGGTATTTAGTGAAAGTTAATAAGCGCTCATCTTAAAAAGGCTTATTCACAGTTTAAAGTGTTCTCTTCTTGATTGGCCTTTTATAACAAAGGCGGCAGGATTCTGTGATTTCCTTCCTGAACTATCATTTTCATTCATCAGTTAATCTGCAGGACCTGAATGTGGGATTCATTATCCGCCTGCTCACACATTCAATTGTAATCCGCTGGTTATCTGATCCATGGTGTCATCGTAAGGTTTACGTTTATTATAATTATAAATGACGAGGAGCTCTTGCTTAGCGTTATCATTTACAGCCATTTCGGAATGCAGAGCTGAAATCAGAAAGACCGTTTTAAAATTTGGGACATAGATCGTTGTCGCTTTTCTTGAAGTTCAATCAGAGTGCAATATTCTTCTACTGATTTTATGGAGTCCTCGAACTCGAAATAATTTCCCTTTTTCCTTTCTCTCTAAACCTTTGATAAATTTCATGAGACTGTTTGGCCAAAAGTAAAGTCATGAAATAATTGTCCAAAGATTTACTTCTTTTGGATTTACAGGATTTACTTCTTTGCAAAATTATTATTTCCTTTTTCATATTTTCCTTTTAGCTAAATACGCGAAACTTTTCCAAAAATGTTGCCGTTGTAAACGACTGCGACGGCCCATGCGATTGTTAAATCCGAACTCAAGCGTCATATATTTGCAGTGATGAATTCCAATGACGAATTGAGTATCAGCGGACAGATCAGCTGTTCTATGTTATAATTTTGAGTGTGGGCGTTGTATGTTCGACTAAAACTTCAGAACCAGAAGCTGCACAACTTTCAAACTTTGCTCATAGTTAAAGTGGACGCCGCGCAGATGTAAGTCTACTTTTTTACCTAATGGTCCCCGGTTCGATCCCAGAGCATTCAAAGCACTTCTATCACGGGAGAATGTAAAATTTATTCTAATTTTCTGCAGACTATTTTTTTATTGTGAATCATGCTAAGGAAAATAATCGTATGAACTTAAGTTTCATAAAAAAATTCTATAAAATTTCATATTATTATTTCCGATTATACGAGAAATCGATTCCTAATTATGAGAAATTTTATGAGATTGATAATTTGTGTTTTTGATAATCAGTCCTTTAAAATTAAGTCTGGACGAGTAATGCTAGATGCTGTTGTACTAACAGGACTGCTGTATTCGATCTATTACTCTCTCAAACTCAAAGGGAACGCCAGCTAGCGTCTAATTAAATTCACTGACGTAGTAGAGGTTTTGCGGAAATCCAAATAATTGTTGTGGAGAAGATACAGCATCTCTCTTCGTTTTATAGTATCTAATATTTACAATGAATACTTATGAAGCGTTGAAATTCATTTTGAAGAAAAACTTGAAGCTGCCGATGCTTTGAATATGCTGTTCATGTGGTTCGCTGTGGCCGACATAATGGGTAGGAACTCAAATCCAAGTTTTTAGGTATGAAAATAAAGAAAAAAGAGCTCTTTTAAAATGGCGTCGTCCTCCGGGTTATGTGGTATCACTAATCTCCGCTGGTGTTTTTCATTAGCTATTTTGAAGTATTCCACTATATCTGAAAACCTCTTCTCGGCAGTTTTTTCCGTTTCCAGGTGCACGCATTTGTAGCGGAATCGTTTCGGAAAGAGCCAAGAACTATTCATAAAGTAACCTCAGAATAAAAAAAGCTCAACAAATATTTTATCGAGTCGTGGATCTCTCCGTTCGTAAGTTAGTTAGTGGCTGAGCACCGTTCAGTCGGCTGACTCTGTGAGGTGGTTTGGTCGGAGTTTCCGCCAAAGGACAGAGGTTGGGTTGCGAGATTGGCTTGCAACTCCCAAGTCTGTGTTTGTTCGCCGTGTGTATATATGAGAGAGAGAAGGGTTTTTTGCGGCCGCCGCGGATGTCGAGTGTCGGAGGAGAGGTTTGATGGGCTTTTGCGGCGTTTGCTTTCTTCCGAAAAGTGATGAATAGTTCATTGATGAATCCGACGGCGCGTAGACCAAAAGGGGCTTTTTCGGAGAAGAGCGGTCGCCTAATTAGAGATTCGACTTTTAAATTTTCGAGCCGTTTCGCGGGAATGACTTTTTCGAATTTTTGATGTTTTTTTTGTTCGCGATGTCTGATTCTAATAGCGGCCCCGGACGTCAGCGAAGTCAAATTTTGAAATCGATTTTCTTGGTGAATACTTTGTGGGAGCTCATAATAAGTTTCAAAGTAAGTTTCTAGTAGCATTCTCATATAATTCCCGAAAAACAATGTTCTCGAATTAAAACACCGCTTAGGTCGACTTTAATATTGAATTTCAGTTTTAAAATGAATACTATACCGAAAACCATCTTGATCAATCAAACCTTTGTCAAAAGTCGATCGCTGTAGAATGCTGTAATTGGTGTCGTAGTGGTTAACGTTACAGCACTGAGGTCTTGAGTTCGAATCCTGGTGAGGACATCTTTGTGTTTGTAAAGGGTTTGTTGTAAAAATTGTCAACCATGACTAAAATACGGATAATAAATAAAGCCGGAATTATTATTATTGTTGTTAATACGTTAAGAATGTGTATAAGGAAGAGATCGCAAGGCGCCCCTGGAAGAAATAGATAGACCCTTTACTGTTGGGCCTCATTTCTACCTAACCTCGTATGTCGTTATGATGTTATGATTTGCCCGATCCGACAGTGAGCGTAAAATAAGAGAAATAGACGCGAGGACAAGTCGTTTTAGAGACTCTTTTTTCCGCGAACGATACGCGATAATAATTAATTAAAGAAGTAATTGTACTCTTGGTGTTTACACCCCCTGCCACACGCCGGAAGGG
>KZ308851.1:278260-306103 GCA_000376725.2 Ladona fulva | reverse complement strand
GTGATATAGAATAAAACATGTTTACACTAAAAAAATAAATAAATAAAATTACAACAAAAGAAAATTAAAAATATACATTGTAAAAACACTAAAATATATACTTAAAGGAATTGACGAGAGATTACAGTCAAAATTACAAAAAAAACCTTTCCATCATTAAATTACAATGGCACCTTAAAATAACAATAGTGCATCTAGATTAACTAATGACTAAAGATAAAAATTCCAGCAAGTGGTGGAATAATCAATGAAACGAAACCTCGTTGAATAATCAATGCCATAAATAGAAATATTCGTCAATGCATTATAGAGTAGCCTGAAAATGTAGAAAGAAAGAACGCAGTAGTTGAAATATATTAATAACAAAGGAGCCATCAAGGCCGTGTGAATGGTTAAAGAAATGTTGGAAAGAATTTTTTTATTTTTCAATAATCTTCGACATCTTTTCCAAAGCAATCGCTAATCGATAGATGTGTTGAAAGCTTTTATCCCTCCGTGAATTAAGTGTTATGAAAGTTTTGGTTTTTTTACTTTTCGGTGAGCTTTCTTGGTGAGCTGATATGGAAGCCGTCCAGATGCAATTGCTTAAAGCAATGTTCCATTCGTTGCGAACGTCTTACGTCGCTTATCTTGAAATCCCTTCCCTATTCGCTCCCACGCCTCCATTTGTATGATTCTTTCCAACTGTAACTTCGAGATATGTTTTTGAGACTATCTCAGACATAAACCCATAAGCGTAACTCACAGAAGAAGATTGCTTCTATAAGATATGTTTTAGTTAATGTTTACTGCAAATTATGCCAAATCATTCCAAATTGTCTTAATTAAAATCGAACGTTTTACTGGCGTTTATGTGGGATGAACAGCAACAATTACATGTCGAATTCTGGAAATTAAATGCCAATAATACATTAACCCTTATCGAAGATTACGGATACATAAAAAGTATTTATTGAATGAGTTATTGATATTTAAACAGCTAATATGATGAAGCAAGTTGAAGATACGTTTGTAATTGTTCCCGAAAAATTGACCAAATATGTGTCTGGATATGTCGAAGTTTTTTTTTGAAGGCTGATAGATTCATTTTTTATGAATATGCAGCATCAAATTCGTTCAAATCATTCCGGTTTTGTGTTTTAGATTTCCTCCCATTCTTTTCTGTTTTCCCAACGCTATTCTGATCGTTCAAATCATTCCTAAGATGGCTGAGTTCTGAATTACTTGTTTTGCGAATTTTGAATTATGCAAAATACGAGTAGGACTTGCAGGATGAGAGTTTTCAAAGAAACATTTTTCGTGTAGTTTCATGACTTGGCACATACTATAAATTACATCAACCTCCGTATAAGTATCGTATAAGATGGTATTGTTGTCTTCCAAATAGCAGAACTTGGCGAATATCTATTTTCCCCAAGAGCATGGAAAGAATGGAGCATTTTGTTATTGGCACCTTCGATAGATGTATTTTTTGGGTGTCGGATTAAAGGCTGGTGTAGTGGAGCCTTCTCCCTCTCGTTCACCGGACAACATCCTACTACCATTCCGGAGCAATTCCTCTCGCCAACCACTCCTTCCCCGAGGCCACAGCAAACATGTAAAACTCATTTCCAGACTTGCCCTCGCCTTCTCCCCTCTCACCATCCAATTGTTTGTTTGCTAGATCTCTATTGCGTGCTTCTCCACGTTTCACTTCCGCTTTATCCCTTCCTCTTCTCCCCTTCTTCCTCTCATTTTTAATATTTGAAAGTTTTTCAACGCTGGACAAATTCCATGTCCTGCTTTCCCTTTGTCATTCTGTCCCTCCTCTTTTTCATCTGTTTTTCTGTCGATTCGTTCCAATCAAACTGTTCTTTCTCGCACCGGTTTTCACTCCGATTTAATAAAAATAAGAAAAATAGGAATTATTCAAATCCGGTTCATCCCGCCAGTGGCAGTTTAACCGGCTCAAACCCGCTCATGCTTCAAATCGGTTCGAACCGGTAATTATGTTCTGAAAATAACAATGAATATTATATTTAATTTGTTCAGCTAGTTTTACGGGTATTTTTTTCGTCGCGTTCACTTAAATCGAATTTCTAAACTGAACGTACTGTTAAATAATTCATAAATTATTGAAGTAATGATTGTTTATTGTTATACATTTCGAGTCACTGTTGATCCTGTTTACAGAATCAAATATATCGTTTTGCTTGATTTATATATAATTAAACTGTATGGAATAACCTTTTTCGGAAATGAGAGTTCTTCGTTTCACCTGTGAATGGGAGACTTGAATTGAATCAGTAAAGATTTTCGGTTTTCGTTCAGATTCGAGAAATATTATTTTTCGGTTCTAGATCGGTCTTAACTTCGACAAAATAGCGGCTTTATCCGTTTCGGATTTCGGTTAGCTTCCGGTTAGAAGCCATTTTATTTGAACGTCATTCCATAAAGAGAACTCCTGAAAAATCAGTGCCTTTAAGAAGTGCCTTCGACCCAAAGTATTTTATTTCTGTGCTTTTTCGATGGAACTTTAACAGAGACTTAAAATACTTCCAAAAAAGCGTCTAGTTAGCGTAAATATTGTTTAATGAGCAATGAGGTTTAATGTACTGTGCTGCTGACTTACATTTGATTTCGATGCTTTAGAAATCGAAGATGGGATTGTAAGTTACGGATAGCATTATCCGTTGTAATTTGTTGATTTAATCAGAGAAAGCGATTTGCTCCATTTCACCTCCTTGCCATGGCTTTTATAAAAGTGGAGACGAAAGTATGTAGAATTAAGCAAAAGACGAAATTTCGAATATCTTAGACATAAGATTAGTGGTTCATTTTATAATCAAAGAAAATATCTTCGCTACATGGTGCAATTTACATGTACGGTTCAAGTTCTGAGGTCTCCAATATTTCTTTCAGAAAAAATACACCTCAGAATGTTGAAACCATCATTGTTACATTGTATATCAACTAACATTGTTTACAACGTCAGCGCCATGGCTGCTGTGAACTCTTCTTTAGTGATGTTTTTGCCCAATGGAAAATCGAGATGCGTTCAAATTCTAAATCATATTCTAAATAAAATTTGAATACCTCAGAATACTACTTGTAGTTCTTAATAATTTCTCGTCCTTTAGCACTTGGTGATTATCATTGAAACACTGCTTTGAGATGGTTATCCTACCTTTTAGGATGTATTTTTTTGTGTAAGCAATATGAGGGTCGTTCAATAAGTCCTTAGAAAATCCAAGAGATGGCATTCGTAGTATTATAGATGGTTTGTTTTTAGTAAGCATCATTACTCACTAGATCGCTGTTAAAATTTTAGTTATATCCACCACATGATTTCATTTTTATAATAGATTACAGCAAAAACCTTTAGTTTGCAAATCTGCTCCTGTGTTTGCAACAGTTTACAATTGGGTAAACGAGTTTAAACGTGGCCGTGCATTCACTAAAGATGAGCATCGTTCGAGACATCCGTCGGGACTACTCCGGAAATGATTGACAAAATCCTTGATATGGTTTTAAGTGATCGACGAATCAAAGTGCGCGAAATAGTTGAGACCACAGGCATATCGCAAGGTAGAGTATTTTCTATTTGCACGAAAAATTGAGTGTGAAAGAAATCTTCGCAAGATGGGTGCGGCGTTTACTCTCGGAGGAGAATAAACGCAATCGTGTGGTCGACTCTGCGGCTATTTTGGCGCTTTTCTGTCGCAATCCTGACGATAAACATGGTTACACTACTACACTCCAGAGACAAAGGGATAGTCAAAACAGTGGGATTTTTAAAGGGGAATAAGCTCCAAAGAAGGCGAAGACTGTGAAATCTGCCGGCAAGGTGATGGCCACGGTTTTTTGCACGTGGAATCATCTACACCGATTACTTGGAAAAATGTCAAACGATAACTGGAGAGTATTATGCGTCGTTACTGCACCGGTTGAGAGAAGAAATCAAGAAAAAATGTCTTCATTTGAAAAAGAAAAAGATATTATCGCACTAGCAATTCTGCTAGTTCGATAGCAACCAAGAATCTTCCGGCTTCTACTCGGCTGTGTAACCTTCCAAATCACAATGTCCATGATTCGGGAAGTGCAGTACCTTTCTTGTAATTTCTCCAGTGGATGTAATTCATGTTACTTGATCTCATGGCGGATCCTCGCGGTGCTATTTGGATGAATGTGGGTTCGCCCCTCCGATTGTTATTGGGCAGTGCGCGCCATTTGCTGCGAAGCATCAATGTTTTTCGTTTTCGTTCGCCATTCGCTCCACATTACCGCGGCCACCATTTCGAGTGTGGAACCAGTTGCTATGACCAATCGGTGACCATTCAACACCGCCGCGTCTGCTCCAAAGTGGACTGTGGTCGCTCCCTTCCACCAAATTCTGATTCCACATTCTCTCATTCGTTACAATTTGGTGTCGTCAATACAGGCTCACTTTGGCGGATTGATTTTTCTCTTCTTGCCTGTTTCTGGTCGATATTTTCGCAGTGTGATGGATTTAATGAACCTCCGAAGCTCAAGGCAAGAATAACCGTCGGAAGTGGTATCGCTATGGAAATAGAGTAGCTTTTATATCTCATTCAATCATAAATAAATTAATCAGAGTTTTCCAGAATTTTTTCTGCAGCAATTGACTTCAATGCGGCACTGTAGTTGTCGCTTAGAATCTGTTAAATTTATCTCGACGGCTCAGGAGGCGGAGTAAGATAACTGTTATTAGGGCGCGGGGAGGGAGACAGTTCTAAGAGGTGATTATTTTAAAAAGCTACGCATTCTTGATTATCAGTTAAATTATTGGACTGATTCTTGGAGACTCTGATTATTTACGCATTTTATCTCGTATTGTACATTTTTAACTTTATGTTTTTACTGGTCCTATTTCAGTGCTCAATGTCTTATGGTGTGGAAACTTTACCACGCCATTGTACGACTTCTTTCCTTTTATTGTCGATGTTTTCTTTTAGGTTACAGAAAATTTTTTTTTATTTTGAATTTAAACTTTAGCTATCGCTCTCTGTAAGTTTCGCAGGTTTTCCACATCCCCCTTCTTGTGGGTGTTTTCCTACTGTGGAAATTTTTTCCCAAAGTATGCACCTGATTTAAGTTTTTTTAAATCCACTCTGTAGTTTCTTCCTTTTGTCTTTTTCATTGCTATTTTTTTCTCTAACTTTACCCGCTTTTAAAATGACAAAGGGTTAGATGTGAGAGGAGACATTTTAGTCTCAATTTCGTCCGTAGAGCGGCTCCTTCCGTGAATGGCATCGGAAATAGACCCCCGGATAGCCGAGTGGGCTACGCGTTCGCCTTAGATCCCGGGTTCGATTCCCGGTGGGAGCCCACATGTGCGAAATGTACTTAGTTGTCGAAGTATTTTTTAACAATACTACTACTAAACTCCAGGTATTCTGGCCTAACATGGTGGAACGCCATCTAAAAATAATTCCAAAAGTACTTCGTATTTTCCACAAATTTATTTAAAGAAATGGGTGGAAAATACAAAGTACGTTTTGGAATTATTTTTAATAGTACTAATATGGCATCGGAAATAATTAAAACCCTCGGATTGAAATCTCTTTAGGAAAGAATAGCAGAAAACAGGCTAGAACTTTTCTATAAATTCTTGGGCAGCGATTGAAGAAATACTGGTCATAGTATTTTCTGCTGTAAACGAATGTGGCTTTGATATCCAGACTGCTCAGAGATTTCTCGAGATAATTGCGTGGACTGATAGGTGGTATTGTATTCTTTTCCCAGATTGCATTAGCCATGCGAAACATCTTGTGAATGTTCACACTGCCTGCCATACGCCATTCGGCTCGTATGCTGAAGAGAGTGTGTATTATAGTATATTATATAATAGAGATAATTGTAAATTAAACACATTTATTGAATGGCTTTATATTTATGAAAACGCTGTTTTTGGTAAAGTGTTGGTTTACGTATATCATTCAACCGAATTAAATTTTCTCTACACCTCTTTAAATATTTTTAGTACGTTTTCCAATCGGAAAATAAAGTCTTTCTTGCCATCCTCACAGCTTCTCATAGTTTTATATGTCAGTTGGTAATTAATCGTCTTTGAAATATTCATTTGGAAAATTTCTGTTTTGCTCATATTGGTGCTACAGCTGAACTATTTTGATTGCTGGTATTTTAGAATTGTTTCTAATGGATGGCTAATATTTTTCTCACATGTCGCTGTTAAGTTTAAAATCTAATCAAGAAAGAACTCTTAGGCCTGGTATTATATTGTATATTTAGAATGGGCCGAAACTAATGCTCACTTTAGAGCCCCGTATTATAGGTATGGTTTGTTAAAGAGAAAAAAATCCATAATAGCATATAGATGAGATGTTCACATCCCATAGCGGAAATTTATTCAAAGCCCCTTTTAAGCCGGTCTTCACTGTTTTATACCGAGAATGGCGATTTTAGGAGTTCTGTTTCGCTCATTACTTTTTGTCGATTTGAGACTTGGATGGGCTGATTCCAATGTAATGGTTTGCTTCTAAATGTTCTGTCGTTTATTCAAATCGCTTCAAAAATATTTGGCACCTAATGATGTGCTACCATATTATGATGAATGGAGTATTTTTCATTTCTCTTTTGGTACAGGATAGAGAAGAATGCATGTTTCACTCACTTTTATCTCAATGTTGTTCATGAATGTGATATTATAAAAGCTTCTGAGGTATGAGTAATACGTAATAATGGCATTGATTAAGGTCTCTCCTTCTTGAATGCAACGAAAAGTGTTTCTTTTACAGCCATTCAGCTTCATACTTGTTCCGCTTTGGCTCAGCGAAGAAAGCAAGAGCTAACTACCGCACTCCTCATCTTGCCTAGTCTCCCTCTTATTCGTTGCTAATGGTAGAAGGGATGAGGTCACAACTGGTTTTCCGGCTGAATACTTTACAGACAAATTCATCTACATCTACATAAATAGCCCGCAAGCCGCTTTTCGGCGTGTGGCAGGGGGTGTAAGCACCAAGCGTTCTGGTTACCTCTTTAGTTTATTGTAGTCGCGTAACTTTAGCGGAAAGAATGAGTCCCCAAAACGATTTGTCGTCGCATCTATTTCTTTTATTTTACGCTCATTGTCGGATCTTTCAAAGTAGCAGGGGGGTTGCATTATATCGATAACTGTAAATGTATGCACTTTCTCTGAATTTATCAAGCAATCGCTGTTAAATTTCCTTTCTTTCGAGGATTCCCAACCTGCGTCTGAGAGCAGGTTAATGTTCAACTATGATTGCAGTCCTTTAACACGATTTTCTCAGCGTATTATTGTGTAGTTGGAGAATATTGATATTTCTATTGGGAACTCTATTGGCGTTATTCCAGTGGAGATTAGCCACGTTTGATGCGTGCAAAATAAACTTGTCTGCGTTTCCCCATCGAAAGGGCTTCGATTGGTAGGGGGAGGCGCGATCTAAGTGTGATATTAGTATGGTTTCCATAATGGCTGAAGAAAATGGTCGTCGCAAATGTGTGCTCGTATGGGCTCACTTGTGGATGGCGAGAAAATGTCTTGGGATTACTCCCACTTTCCTCCTCTACTTGTCATCCTCCACCATAACCTCTTCTTTTTTGAGTGCACCCTCCGCGCCTGCTTTGTCTCTCGAGGGGTGGGCTTTCATTGTTCTCTTCCATCTGCCTCCCACTATATTTCATTGTTCATTTGTTTTTCCGCTGAGTGGAGTAATGGCCACTCGGAATCGCCACGAAACCCCTTTTCCTCCCGTATTTTTGTTTAACGTGCTCTCGCAAAACAAAATTGGATACTCGGCCGGGGGTGGAATTTATGGGGTGTGTGCGTTCCTTTTCTTGGCCATCCGCTGCGGTTCATTACGTCCTATTCTTCGTCTCGCTCTTCCATTCCTCGTCTTGCCGTTCCTCGGGTTTACGTTCGAATATATGAATATACGCGGCTCTGATGCAATTAAGTCTTTTGTTTCTTCCTGAATTGCTCCATTCAGCCACAAGGAAAATCTGTTTTTTCCAAGAACGTGTCCTCGGTTTGTTATTCATTGTGTCAGTTCCTCTGATTGTAAAAGAAATGTTTCTGGTTTTAATGGCGTGTGTTTTAAAAAAAGCGCTAATGCTCCGAATCGCGTGTGTTTTGTCGAACGAGGGAAGTCTGGATATCGTGGCGAATGCACTATTTTGCGATTGAGGTTTTTAAAGCAGGAAACTACAAGGGCGTCGCTGTGTGGCTGCTCGAGAGGCCTTTTGTTTTGCTAATTGCGAAATTCTCTCCAACGACAGCGAGTTTCCAATTAACGGTAATTATTTTTTCTGGTTCGAAACGAAGGGATTGAATTTTTGTACAATTTCTCCGAAGCCCGTTCGTTTACTTCGCCAAACCACTCTCGACAATGTATTTCCAATTCAGCGTCTTTGCATCGAGAAATCGCGATTTTGAGAAAGTTGGTCTTAGAGGAAGTTAGCGATCGTTTAAATTATACGGTATCCGTACGAGCCATTGCAAATGAGGGGTATTTGTTTTCTTTCGATTGCTGTTTCGTGAATCGGCTTTACCGGCTTCGCTGGCGGAGTGGTTGGTGCTCCGAGCACGAGGTCCTGAAAGCTCTCTATATACTATAGCTCTACTATAGCTCCCTATATACTGTATATAGAGAGTTTTAGAGGTCCCGGGTTCGATTTCCGGTTAGTCGGGTTATTTCGGTTAGGGAATGGCTGTTAGTGATCGCAAGTAGTTATCATCAGATACTTTTAGATCGGCGTTTACCGTAGACTCACTTCGTATCGCCGATATGAAGACACCAAGAAAATCCGCGCATACGAGTCAGACCAGGACACCGTTACGTTTCGCGTCTGCACATTGAGGTTTTCGATATGTCAACTGCTTAGCGCTTAGCTGCTAGAACTCTATTAAAATGAAGCCTGCCTGCTTCCCTTAGAGAAATAAATAACTTTTATGATTCGACGCTTTATGTTTGAGTAATACATGAGGGGTCGGCAACCTATGACCCATTGGTCACCAAGTGACGCATTTGATAATTTCAAGTGACCTGTTTGAGTTCCAAAGTTAAGATGAGATTGTCATTATGATAATGACAGCGACGAAAATGGAATCACGTAACGAAGGTGCAACCGCGTGTGTATAATGGATGAGCGAATCGTCAGAAAACAGGGATAATCCAAACTTTCTCTACTATTTCTTATGACGTTCATAATTACTTCGTAGAGAGATGTAAGTAACGAACTGCAACTCCTAAGCACCTCCCCAAGTGACAAGGCGTGGCCTTTAGAGAAGCAACAACAGCGTTAGTATAGGATGTAAATAAACAATTTATTATAATTTGCGCACATATTCCGTTATTTTCAACCGTTTTAATGCCTCATTAAGAGTTTTCTTTTTAGCAGCGTTCAGTTCGTTGTAGTCGTATTCCGTCTGCTCCATAAAAGAGGTCTTTTGTAAGTCCTGCTTTATTTAGAACACGGAAATATTAATTTCGGTGAATTGCGCAGAATCATTCACGGATAATCCGCCGACGGATAAGCGGGAGTTCATTGTATCTATGTGTCACTGACCCGAAACATCTTCCTAATAGTCCCCTTTTGGATGATCTTGACCTGCAGCCGAAAAAGGTCCTTTCTACGTTATAACATCATGTTTAAAGTATAGCGTAGAAATTCTAAGAACTTTCAGTATAGAAGTTTATGTCTTAAATGTTTAATTTTTAGCCGAATAGAATTTGAAACCCTCGCTGGTTTTATATTTTATTTTTTTACAAATTCAGTCAATCGTTTTAGCATTTCAAGTTACAATACGTGTCATACGTAACATTCTACTTTCTGTTGTATTGTGGTATCTAAAACTATCCCGATTAAAACATTTTATTTCCTAATATGACGAGTTATATTCTGGAAATTTATTTAGCCAAGTAATCGTTCCATGTGGCATTAAAGAATATTTATGGTGATAATTGGGTTTTTGGAATGGTTTTCATAGCTTAATATTAGTTTTACTGTTTGTAATATTAAAGATGTTGATCATCAGTTCATAATATCTTTTTCCATTGTAGGTTAATGGAGAGTCTATGCCTGTCTAGGCTGAGTTCCTCTCCTTTTATTTTGGAGTCATTGTGGCGTTGGCAGCATTACATTCTTATCCGTTAATCCTCGATACCCGATGATTACTCTCAATTCCAGTTCAACTCCCATTGAATTAGAAAACACTCATTAATGTGTTGCTTAGTTATGTATGGTCTTCCGTCTGCTGTCCATATTTCTTCTAATAAAAAGGACAGTAGCAATTGCTGGCCAAGTCATTTTGAAATTCAGGGCGTAGAATCTGCTGACGATTGTAATATTTTAATACCGCTGAATATACTTGTAGAGAAGGGAAGGTTTTAGTAACGGAAGAGTATAAACTTATTCTCAGCTAACCATCGGGTTTTATACACCCAAATGGAACGAAATGAATGACAAAGTTATTGTGAAGGTTTGTTGGATACAATCCTTTTAGATAGTCTTAAGTGATTGTGAAGAATTCTTGTAATGAAACAGTGAGTATCGCCTTTCTAATGATAATTAATGATTGGATAGTATCTGGCGAATTTAGTACGACTAAAGTCGCAAGATAAATCGCCGTGATGCTCGTTTCACAGATATAATTTCTGCACGTGATATTCGTTTATAGTCTGAAATTACTGAGCTTTGTATATGATTTCTTCTTCATTGTCATACGATGGAAAACATTATGAAGCAATTTCTATGTAATTCCGACCATTAGGTTGGAAATTGCATAAAAACAATACGCCCAAATCTATATTTACTGCGTCGAGGTTTAGGTATAGCGGTTAGTAGATACGTATTCCTGTCGTGCACGAATCAGTGCAAATTTCGAGCAATTCGCGTAGTTTATTATCGAGAATAAATTCTCGAGTCATCCAGATGCAAAAATGCATGGCTCCAGTTCTGCATAATTTCAACTCGATCGCGTATCCTAACAAACTTATCGGAAATTTTGAGAGCTCTGAAAAATCTGTGGTTTTAGCGAATAATAGCCAATGCAATTCCGCGAGGAAGGCGAGAATTTTAAGGCGTCTCTTCTTTCCGTTCTCTCGACAATTAAAACGGATATCCATTGAATTTCGATCTCCAAATCGTTGTTCACATACGATTTCCAACACATTTTACTCGTGCGATTTAATATCTTTCCACGATTGCCACCGATGTTTTTCTCCGCTCAATTGTTTTCGAATCTCATTCTTGCATAATCCGCGCTCTTAATCGCGTTTTTTGCGTCTCTTTTACGCCAACATTTCCATTCACTCTCTCCCCTTCTTTCTTTGCAGCAACTCCAAGAGGTGAAGGAGGACCTAGGATCAACCAATGAAGCTGTGAGGTAAGCGATTTTTCTCATAATCCCTTGCGTTCCAACTTCCTTTCAGACTCCATGAAGGCGGTGGGCTTAGGAGTTTCATCATTTTCTCTTCTTTGCAGTCCATTTCCTAAGTTTTCCTTCTGAAGTCAAGTGTAGAATAGAGTCAATGAATCATTGGAGAGTTATCCTTTCTTTACAATATTGGGATTGCTAAATCGATATTTTTCTAGCTTACGGATACAACAAGAGAAAAATTATTTTTCCAATGAGATTTATTTTCTTTCACAAAAATTAAAATGAATTGAAATAGGACCTCTTGTTTTGACAGAAGTAACTACTATTGCATCGTGAATGAACTCCTCTTTGATTTGATTGTATTAGACGTTTAAATTGTCGATTAATAATAAAACCTCGAAGTAAGGAATCGAATCGGTATAAATAGAAGAGAGTGAAGAAAAGAAGACCGAAATAACCGTTATTCTTGCCGAATCGAATACCAAACTCGAACCGAAAAAATTGAAATTCTTGAATCGAAACCAAAAGCTTGATTCATTGCGTTCCGAGTTTTGGTTCTTACTAACGTCCTTTAATTACGCGATAATGGAGGTGATTGTAATAAATGTATTAGTTATAGTTAAAGTGGCCCTAACATTGAGCCCTGTGTGTTTATATAATTCATAATTTTACTACATCTGTCCATATTTATTTCGTCATTGTCTATCATGTAAATAGCTTCTGAGATATTTTAGGGCCACATTTTTCATTCTCCTTTTGCATGGCACCTTTGAGAACCAATTAAAATTCAAAAGTTCTTTGCCTTCTGTGAAGAAAAAGACAACATGATTTTGTGTCACAGAATTCTCATTAATCCTAGTTAACCGGACTTCCTATACCTCTTAAGTACCTTCATTTTCTTAACGAGATATTATTTAAACCAATTGGAGTTTAATATAATAATAATTTTATATAATCTGAGTCCTTTAGAGGAGCGTATGAAACACGTACAATATAATTATTCTGTTTTCGTAGGAAAAAGTGAATAATTATTGATAAAAACAAAAGTATTTCAATCGGATTGAGTTAAAACAAAAACTATGGAATTAAATGAAACTCATCATTAATGAAAGTTAACAACATTGGCGAGCACACAGTAAACTATTACCAATGTAATATAAATTATAATAGATTATCTGATGGCTGTTAAAATATAAAGAGAATCAGCACGTTTTAAGTGATAAAATCCGTATTTTAATTCAACAATACTGCGCTTATATTGTGAATAAATCCTAATTGTAACGTAATAACTGAATTTAATTAATTAAATACCCTTTTTAGAACAGGAAGCATCGACAGCAGTGTTCCTTATCCAGGGTTGGATGCACCCCTGTGGGTGCGGGAGACTGCTTGGGCTTCGCGAGACGATTTGATATAAAGGAATTGCTTAATTTATAGTTGCGGTGATGAACTAGTAAATGAACTTTATTGATAGGAGTTATTGTGTATTGTTAGTATCTTAGGAGTTTGTTTCAGTTGCCTAAGTTTCCTTTATAATTTTGCATTGTCCAATCTTCGTTCTCCGTAGTTTAAAAAACTAATACTTTTGTAATGGGGTGTTAGTAGAAATACATATGTATTAAGAAATGAAGGGGTGGCGGCATTTGAAAAGGTTAAAAACCACTGATCTAAAGGAAAGATGGTTTGCCTTAGTTTCTTGACAGAACGAACGAAAGTGATACAGTTCTATTTTACGACGTAGATCGTGAAATTAAAATGAGATTCCCTTCATATGCTTCATTGTCTTCGGCTATTACTGCACGTTATAAAGGAAATCTGTCTGTGGAAGACCGATCGATAAAGAATAAGCAGAGGTAATTAAATGCGGGGAAAATAGCGGAGCAGCTTAAAATAAGGACGGAGTGATGCAGCCTAATCCATCCATCTTCAGCGGATGCGTTGATAAGGCATAACAAATGTTAATAAAAAAATTGACAACATCTTCATTTTGTGCATGTACCAAGACTATAAACCACTTTTAAAATCCTTCGAATCCTACAACTTAAATATTAATTCACCGATTCTAGTAATTGTTAATTAATAATGAAGTGGGCGAAGGAAAACAAGGATGTTAACTATTAAGTGGTTAAGTGCTAATCTAGAGTGTTTATGGTTTTACTATATGATACAAAGACCATAACTATCCAGAGCTGCACTTCTCTGAATGGCATTCATAGATGCAAAGGGGAATATTATTATTATTCATTCATTTACATTTAAGCCCTGCAAACCGCCAATCGCACATGGCAGGGGGTGTAAAACATCTATATCCCTAACTAACCTGGAAAACTATTAGCTTCTCTAATACTTCGCGGGGAAAACGACCAGAAATAACTATCAGTCCTGGCGACTATTTCCCTGTATCGCTTTTTCGTTTTCTTTCGAAGATTACGTGCGTTACTAGCTGGGATGAGAAAATCAACTAACTCCTCCCCGAGATCCGTAGTGACAAACTTATCGAAAAGCTTCCTACGGTATTCAAGTCTTCTATCACTAAGCGAGTTCCATCCGAGGGATTCTATCATTGCCGAAACACTGCTGTCAAATCTGAAATCTCCCTTAACGAACCTAGCTGCCCTACGTTGAACCATCTCAAGATGGGATGTTAATCCTACTTCGTGAGGATCCCAAATCGCACAGCAATACTCAAGGAGAGGACGAATCAGGGAAAAGTACGCTATTTCTTTTACACTCGATGAGCAGCCCCTCAGAATTCTACTGGCTAAACTTTGCATCCTATTTGCTTTACCTACTATGCTTTGAATATGCTGTTTGAAGGAAAAACTACTGAGAGTAATACCTAGGTATTTATGATGCCTCACAAACTCCAACGGATATCCTGAAATAATATAGGGTGCGCGGGTAACCTTGGCGGAACGCGTAAAAGTCATACCTACGCACTTCTTTACGTTCAAGTGAAGAAAGTCATTCAAATGCTGCAATGTGGAACCTACTCCATGGTGGCAACCGTATACATAATTAAACATCATTCCTGGATGAATTGCACAATACCAACCCAAAACTAACACAATAAAAGTACAATAATGAAATCACAGTCAGAATCCACTTATGTGAAGGGGAGAAGTATTCTGCCTGGTATTTACCCATTTCTATAAATTCTCCCCACTACTCATGTAAATTTGTCATCAAAGGATTAAGAAACGTGTTCACTCACTCAGCGCAATAAATGCAATAAGTAATATAATTAGCAATTAAAGAGAGATTCGTAAGAAAATGATGCTGAGTCTATTAATTGTGCCTGGGACTGCCACACGCCGAAAGGTGGCTTGTAGGGTACTTACATAGGCTGTAGAAGATATAGCAATACTCATCGAAAAGGAAGAAGAACTTCTTCCATGGATATACGAGCATTAGGAAGTACTAGCTCGATATAAATAAAATAAAGTTATGGCCTTTTGCCAAAAGAGAGAAGAACATTTTCGGGTAAAACTAACAATGGACGCTCAACCACGAAAGAATCGAAAAAATCTATTCTTAAGGTAGCAAGATCAGCGTAGTTGTGTTGTGAAAGTGCTTTGAGAGCTGAGGTTATCTCGCCCGTGGGTCCCCACCGGGAATCGAACCCGGGACCACTTGCTCCAAAGACGAACGCATTACCCACTTGGCCATCGGGAGCCCGGAAATGGAGAGGTATTCTAAGAATAGCTGCCCTGGCGGAAAGGGTATTTTAACAGAAAAAATAACTGCCGACAGAAATGGAGCTTGGATACAAAGAAACGGATCATAAGAACGGAATGCGTTTTGGTTGTAAATATGGCGATAGAGTGTCAGCAAACGGCGGGTGGAGACGGAATCGAGAACTGTTTCGTTGTTTATAATTCTTCTTAAAGATCTGAAGGAATAAAAATCGGAAAAGCTTTCCCGGAGAGCTCTCGTGGAATAGATAATGGATCGGGTGTGGTGTGGGGCTCAGCAATCAGTCTGTGCAGATCCGGGGCTGTGCGGAGAGGAGCACAAATATTGCCCGGCGGAAAGCGCTTAGCTGTTCGGAGTCTCGACCCAAATACGCCGACTTCGCCCCCTAGCGCCGCAGTGCAAACAGTGCCACCCAGAAGCCTCTTTAGGTGAGCCATGTGCCTTCATCCTCTTATTTTGCCCTCTTTCTTACGTTCCTCATTGTTTCTTCGCTCCCTTTCTCCTCCCATAATGCCCTATTTTCCCGCTTCGGCTGTGTTGCGACGAAGGTGAAATCGTAAATTGGTGAATGCTGGATACTTTGTTCACGCTACGTAGAGAGATGCGCTAAAGCCAAGTTGAGATGTGCGCCGAAGGTTAGACATCCGATGGTAGCCGATTATCGAAGACAATTTAAAATTATGACTGAATTTTAAATGGTCAGATCATTTTTAGTTTTCAGTTAAAACTTGATCTTTGTTTTCAATTTTTCGCAATTTTCTCCAATGGAAGTCTTATCCCATTTTATTTAAATTAAAAAAATATGTTTTGTAAGTAGTTTTAATGACTAATTTTAAGACAATGCCCCCGAGGAGCAGATTTCAAATGTAAAATTGTTGGCGTAGAAATATTACGGTAGGTAAATAAATTCCTTTTCCATACGCCATTTTTCTATCGGCATCTTATGATTTTTCGCCTTCAGTCTTTCCCTGTGACTGCAAAAACCTGTTCCAAATCCATCAATGTCTGCATCATGAATCACATAATTTTTCTTCTCATTTTTCATTATTTTTTATCCCTTAGTACGTCAACTGATGTGCCGCGATAGATGACCTTCACCTGCTCTTCAGTTATGTTTTCTTCTCCACTTTCTTCATTAATCGCTGTCTCCACTTATTCTCTCATGAGCACGATTCATCAATATCGTTATTGTGGGATCGTGAGTTTACAGTCCTTACGAGTAAAATTATCCTACTAACACTTAAGTTTCGTGAGAACTACAAATGGGAAAACAATGTTCTAATTTGATTTCAGATTACTTGCGAAGAAAGAATGACATTTTACATCATTATGAGCACCACTCTATTTTGGTATTTTACATCACTATATAGCATGGAACAAGATCAAGAAAGTTGAGCGCTCAGGTTTTATTTTCGTTTTGACTTCTTCGTGATTTCATTCAATTTTTCGATCGAATACATTTTATCAAATGGTAGTTCTCTCATCCGCATGTTTCTTTCAGTTCTCATACCATGTCATCCGCAAAATTTTCCTCTCCTTCCTCCAACACTTACTATAACTTCCAACACTTAGACGCCAAAAGAGTTGGTGACAAACTGCAGTCTCTTTTCACTCTCTCTCTTATACTGAAATACTCTGTTTTATTTTTGTCTCTCCTTATAGTGGCCTTTTACTCAGACATACATTTCTGATCATCCTCCCGTCTCTCCCCTTTTTCCTTAAAAATGGACATGATGCTGTTCTTCTGCTACTATTTCTTCCATTTTCCTAACCGTCTTCTATTCGATATTCTGAGCAAATCCTTTGCTGCATCTACAATCAATCAAAAGGAAGAGAAATCGGAGTGGACATTCGTGAAGAAGAATTGGCTGGAAATATGAAACATGCGAAATCAGACTGCCAAGGATGAGATGATCCGATTATCATAAAATGTCTCACCTTCACCCATTGAGACTTCGTTTGCTTTCGACAACAGCGGTTCACAGCGGCTTTGGTTTACTTTCCTGCCAAAAATCTGTAGCGACGCAATTGTCTCTGAATATTCGGAGATGAGGTAATAATGAAAAATTGATTTTACTTTTAATTTATGATAAACGGAACTCCTTGGATATTGGGCATTGCGGAATAAAATATTAATGAATTAGAAAAATAATCGTAACGGGAGACAACGGTGCTTGACAACTGCTTGTGTTGTTTAGGGATTTATTCACTGGGTTTTATAAAAGAGGGATAGTTTCACTTCTAGCATAAAGTATACTTATATTCATTTCACCGTGTGATAAATTGGGAGATTAAGGAAGTGAATCAGAAATTGATCAATGTTGACCTGAATTAATGGATTTTCATCAAATAAACAAATATGCTGTATAAAGGAGACTTTTTTATGTTTATTTATGGGAAAAATAATTATGTGATAGTGTATCGGAATGAGTGTAAAAATGAGGGCTTAGACATACACACGTAACTTTTAAATAGGTTATTTAATAGCTAAATTTTGATCCAAGAATGTAAATAGTTCTCGTAATTCGGAGTATCTTATAATTTAGAAAAGTTTTATTAAAGTAAAATTAAAGTTAAGCTATTTTTCCACACTTGTTATTCCTTTAAAAAAGTTGTTTTTAGTTAAAGTTGTGGAAGGAGCTTCTAATCCAGCATTCACATATGTAACGTTTATTTTGAAATCGTTTTCAAAAGAATTCACGTTTAGGGGACAAATACTCGTCGCGGATCCTCTCTTTCTTTTGAGAAGGCATACCAATTATGATAATTCGGTTTAAAATTTATATACAGCAGCAGATATTATTCAGGTAGGGATAAAGTAAATTTAGTTTATGAGTATAGTTATTTCTATTAATATTATTGCACTTATTTCTTATAACATCACTGTACTTAATTTTTTAACAAGTTTTTCTCTTACAATACTTCCCATTTTATTGAACAAATTGTTTGAAAAAATCTTGGTTTACGATAGATACTTCCCCAAAGTAGACAGCAATTGATACATAACTGTTATTAATTCGATGTAACTCCGCCAGTGCCCACAAATTCCGGTTTACAAAATTTCGAAACTGTAGCGGAATAGGCTCTCATTAGAAATAATAATGAGTCAGGCGAATGACAAAGCCGGTCGAAATTTTCGTCATTAAATTGATTTTCAACCAGTAAAAGGGAGCGTTCAATCAGATCGTACATACGTCGCAGGGAAGTCAATTATCTTTAAATAATTAAATATCACTCAATCGCGTATTGACATTTCGATTAATTGTGGTGCATTTTCGATAGAAATCGTTTTCAATTTTTAAACACCTTAAGTTACGTGGGAAGTGACTTCTTAGAAACAAATCTTAAGAAATTTCATCGACAAAAATAAAGGAGGATCAGGAAGAAGCTGTCAGATATGAAACGCAGAATGATATAAATAAAGCCAAGAATCCGTTTTCCTCGTAGTTTTCGATTTACTCAGTCCTCCAATTTGAAAAGACTTTCGACCGATTCGTAGAAGTGGAATATTAACATTAGCTTCGGCAATTCCGATATTGTTTTTTCCGAAAGGATATGATTTCTGGCGAAACTTTAATGAAAATGCCACACCAAGAATGCGCGTCACGAAGAACATGTTTGAAGTGTCGATTTGTCGTCGCATTATATTCCGAATGATATATTTGGGCTGCGACTCGAGCGCCTTTCCGAGGCGCCTCGAATGAGGATTTGGCCGCCATTGTCTGCTGCTGTTAATATGAACGAGTTTAGCGGAGGGGCGAGCCAAAGGACAAATAACCAGAACAAAGACCTTGGTCAGCTTTCGCCGGGGGATTCCGAATCCGGATTTGAAAAAAAGGGGAGAGCGATGGAAGGAAAATGGAGAGGAAATAAAATGTATTTGTGAGGTGCTAGTGGTAGAAATATCGAAAATCTAAGGTAGGTTAATGTGAAGTAAAAATGGTTTTTATAATGTCTCAGTTGAAATTCGAAGTACGAATTGTATAGTGCGAGGAGTTGGCTGCCAAAAAAAGAGAAAGTAGGCTCACCAATGCAATAGTATAACTGATCTCGAGGATATAGAAAGAACGTGTGCTATCGATAGCTTTCCAGTTGCATTCCTTTGTTTACCGGTCGCGGTGGGAGATGGTTAGAAGGCTTTAACCGCAAGGTCCCGGGTTCGAATCGTGGCTAGTTGGATTTTTCCAACAAAGGAATGGTCGTGTGTGTTCGTATATTGTTATTGTTCATTCCTCTCGAGTAATTGTCCAATTGTTTTAATAAGGATACTTAGAAATAAATAAATCGATACATAGGTAAGGCTATGAGTTTTAAAAATAGAACGATGGGTTTTTGGTTAACTTGGTACCACGTTAACATTCCCACAAAAGGCGCGTTCTTATCAGTTTTATGGATCAATACACTGTACACTCATTTCCATTGTCTAAAATATTATCTTCGCCTGATTTGTTTCTTTGACAGGAGAGTGGCGAAGTTCTAACGCGTTAAAACCAAATTTGTGCTTTTCGCTAATCCGTGATCTTCGTAAAACTTTCTTCATATCCTTTTTCAGTTCGAAACGTTATCTCTGCTAATTTAGCTAGCGATTGGCTTGAAAGTCACTGGTAAATAAAAAGGAAAGGAGTTAAATAAAAACTAAATATAAATAAAAAGGAGTTAAAGAAAACTTTCTTGTTTTTGCGTTATTTCGCTTGTCTTGCGTGCGGTTTCCAATTCGTCATTTGTTATAAATTTTGGCGATGTTTATGTCTTAAATTTTTTTTAGTGGTTGCGTTTTTGCCATTCCGAATGTCTTCGGATTGCGCTGCTCTTTTTTTAATGATTCGCCTCCGAGTGAATGAAGAAGGACGAAAGAGGAGAGAATCTGTTGGCAGAATAAAGGAAACGTTGAGCTCGGATGTTACGTAAAGGGGGCGATGGTGAAAAGTTGGGCATTGCACAGGGATTACCTAAAGATCTGTTGAAGGATCAAAAGGATGTAATCCGCCTTGAAAGACTTCCGTGGGAGCGGAAAAAACACCTTTCTCCCGGCCGACGAAGAATACAAATGTGTTCGTATCTTTAATGAGTAGGATTTGGCGGGAGGGTATTCGCGGCGGAAGTCCTCGTTCAATTGTGTGCCATTGTTGGGTGGATGTGGGAAGATGGTCGAGGCCAGCGAGGCTTAACTCCATCGGAGTCTTGCCTTAAGCCTTCTGGAGTAGTCGGTGGCAACTTTGCTTCGGTGATCAAATGATCGACCTCCTCCGCTTAGCAATCGCTTCTCACTCTGGCGATTGCTGAACAGAATTCTGTGGTGTGAATATTTTGGTGAACATTTTCTTAGCCGAGATAATAATGCGAAGCTCACCTTGGACAATTCGGAGATTATATATTGTAACTTTAATAATCTCGGTGTTTGTATAAGCAATGTCCTTGGGTGGTAGGAGAACGTTGTTTCTAATAGTTCCTATTCTGCTTGGTTAAATATCGTTTGCTGGTTCCCACAGGGATCACTCATAGGCCCACTGTTGTTAGCTATACGTATCAACGACTATTAAATTAACAATGAATTATTAAATTCTGTAAAAATAATTTTTATGCCAATTATTTGCGAATGTATATCGGTTCTAAGATGCCCGCTTCCCTGGATGTATGCAGTACGTAAACCTTTACTTCAGGAATATCAATAACTGGAGCAAGGGAAATTTTTGGAAATAATTCTACCAAAATCGCAAGCCATTGTCCTTGGATAATCCTGGTTATGAAAATGACTTAGTCATCATAATAATCCAAAGCTCACTTTGGTCAATTCGGGGTTCATATTTTTAACTCTGTTAATAATCTCGATGTTTGCATAAACAATAATCTTACGTGATCGGACCACACCGTGAAACTATGTAATGAAGTTCATTCCTCCATTCATTTCCTCATACACCTGGGAAGTTTCTTAACGCCTTCGACTAAAATGTAACTGGTTAATTGATTGATAATGCCCCACTTTGATCTATGACATTGTGTACCAATATTGATCCAAAGAACTATCTACTAAGTTACGACGTGCCCAGAATGCCTCTGTTCGGTTTATATTTAAATTGAAAAGACGCCATCATATATCCAATGCTTATAAGAAAATGTATTGGATCAAACTCGAACCTCGTGGAAGACTTGGCGTTTTATTATCAGATTACAGTATCCCGCAACACACAAAGTTATGAATAGCTCTTTTCTGAAATTTTCAGCTTTGAATGAAAGGGAGAATGTGAGGTATTTACTTTGAACATGTGCCTATGTGCGCCTTAAAAGCCCAGAAATAACAGGTGTGAAAAATAGCGCCATGACTGGGACTCGAACCCAGATCTTACACTTTCCAGTCAGGCATTCTAACCACTAAACTACCATGATAGATTGGCATGGTAGATTGCCTACACGGGAAGTGGGAGACCGGGGTTCGAGTCCCAATCTCGTCGCTATTTCTCACATCTGTTTATCCTTGAGCGTAGAATCTGACGGTCATTTCAAAACGGAGGAAAAAACAATCAACTCATTTGATACCACGGAACGGAGTTGTTTTACAAATCCTTTGTAGTCACTGCTATTAAGATGTGGAAGATATGGAACACCCAAGTAATACTATCATTTCTGTCCGCACTTTCAAGAAAAAATACCTTCCTTACATGACAAAGACAGGGCCCCACAATAAGTTTACCTCCTCCTCACCAAATTTACCTCAGCGCGGATCAACACGACGTCGACTGTCTTTTCATATTGCATCAAGTAACATTTTTCTACACTAGTCCTGAAATATTTTCGGATCTCTTGATCCAAGAGTTTCCATTTATAATTAATTTTCCTTCATTTTCATGCCCTCCAACAATTTTAACTCAAACGCTATTGGTAACTCCCAAGAAAATCTATTATTAAAGATTATCCGTACAATCTCCGTGGGATAAAATTATTAACAGTAGAGTCAGTGAAATATCTTGGAGTAACTCTCACGAATAACTTAACATGGAGTACTACTCACATCCATAATATATGCGGAAAAGCACTTAAAAAACTCGGCTTCGTAAAGAGAATAGTCGGTCGGAGCGACGAAAAAGTTCGCGAGCGATGTTATATTGCGTTAGTAAGACCTCATCTTGAGTATGCGTGTAGTGTATGGGACCCTGCCGATAAGTGTTGTGTTAAAGAATTAGAAAAGGTGCAGCGAAAGGCGATACGTTTTGTAAAGAATTGCTACGATAAAACAGTGAGCGTCATTCAGATGCTACAGGACGCAAAATGGGAATCTTGGAAGTTAGAAGATTTCCAACAAAGGATCAATTTACTGGATAAATTCAGAGAAAGCACGTTTAGAGATGATGTAGAGGATATAATGCGTTCACCATGCTACATAGGCCGTTCGGTTAATGCGAGAAAGATCAGAGAAATAGATGCCAGAACGAATAGATTCAAGAACTCATTCTTTCCGCGAACGATACGCGAAAATAATCGATTAGGGAAATAGAGTCATGGTGCATGCACCCCCTGCCACACGCCGAAAGGCGGCTTGCAGGGTAAAAACATAGACATAGACAAGTAAAACTCTACTTCACTTGAAGGATTGTATTTAGAAGAAGGGTCTTATTATTTCAAAGGCTGAGAAAGCTAATTGTATTGTTGTCTTAGACAAATCTAATTACCTGTCAAAGTGCAGAACCTTTTTTGAGAATTATAGGGTTTTTAACCTCCCGTCGGACCCTACTAAAAGAATGCAGATGCGTGTGAAGGATGCATTAAACTAGTCATTCATTTTTAGTGATAGTGACAGATGTAATTTAATGAACCCATCACCTCGATCCTCGAAGTTATCCTCGAGATCGAATAACCTATTACTCCAATTGACTGATTTCAAACCGAAATGCACGGTAAAAAAACTCAATAGAGCTATCAAACATGCTAAACAATATTGTGGCGCCTTCAAATGCAAAACTTGTGTCCTTTGACAGAGTGAATTTATTCCCAAGTGTGCCTTTGGATGATACGATCCGTATCTTGGAAGAAGAACTAACTAAGAACTCAGTGGAGACAATCCACCAGACAACCCGGCTTTTATCCCGAGAAAACTTTCTTCGGTGTATTCGTCGGGAAAGAACCAGATCTTTCTATTTCATGTTCGATAAGAATTTTTTGGTTCAAAAAGAGGGGTTAGCCATTGGTTCCCCCTTTACCGTATCTTGGCTGAACTGTCCTTAAAATATATTGAATGCAATTTATTTGATTCGGGCAGTAATGTATTGAATTTTATCTTTAAATGGTTTAGGTATGTAGATAACATTTTTTTTGTATCTGGACTGGTACTGCAAGACAATTGAACCTGAATCTGTTGAATTCCCTTCCCTGAAATGTACTCATGAATTGTAAAGTGATCATACGCTTAATTATCTTGACCTGTCCTTAACCCTAACCCAGAATACACTAGAATTTCCATTTATAGTACACCAACCTACACCTCCTGCCTCATTCCTTTCTCTTCCAGCCGTCGTCATTCTCAATTTGCTGCTTTCCACTCCCTCCTCCACCGACTCCTAAACATCCCTCTTTTACCCTCTAATTTTGACAAAGAATTAAGCATTATTTTTATACTTAGCACAGTTAAACGGGTATCCCTCTGATTCAGTCAAGAGATTGCTTGATAAGAAACGAAAAAAAAACTTGGGAAAAAAGAATGATATACTCTACTCAAACTCCCTCTTCTCCCCCTTCTTGGCGCAAATTAACTTTCTGTGGGCCCCTCATAAAATATCCAAACTCTTTCCTAAGATTCAGGTATGTCCTGCTTTTTATAATATTTTTTGTGTTAGGAATCTTGTGTGTAATGGTAAAGATCCTCTTAACCCGTATTTAAATCAATCTGTCTCTTAACGATTGAAACTCCATTTACGTTGGCCAGATCGTTGGAAGTTAGAAGATTTTTTAAATTAAGGGCAAAGGAACATCTTAAATGTTTTCAAATCGGCTCACACCAGTCGCATTTTTCGAAACATCGACTTTTATCCAACCATTGTTCAGATTTTAAGATCTTGTGTATAGCTAAGAAGGATAGCCGACTTAACATACTTGAGAAAATGGAGGTCATCCAAAAAAATCAAAATCCAAATTATACTCTGACTAATGAGTAAGTCTTTCCATCCTTCTCTCCCTTACTCACTGTCACCCTTCCTTGTCCGCCGCCCTCCCCTACTTCCAGTCAACCTAGTTAATTGTTTCCATGAATCCTACCTTACACCCCTTTTCTTTCCCCTCCCACCCAGGCTTCCTCTTCACTTGAAGATGACGCTTAAGCGTTGAAACATGTCGTGTGCCATTTATGTGTGGCTCTTCTGTGGTTTTTTGCTTAGTTAATAAATACAGGATTTAGTTTTTTTGAGAAAAGTTTCTCCTGTTTTTTCTTCTTGGTTTTTATATTTCTTATTCAGTATTTTTAATTTCTTTAATGCTCTCTAAGTAACTTTTCTATCGAAAAGAAATCTATCTTTTTTTAATTACTACACGATTTTAATTGTCGGATGTTTTCGTATAAAATGATAATTTCTTCATGATTTTTATTGTTTTCTCTTAAATAATTTTCTCTGAATGTAATCTGTTGCTTATATTCACCTACTGATATCATGTTATGTCATTTTTGTTTTCACCTTAATTTTTGTTTCTGTACATCTCATGTGATTTTCATATTATACACAATTTCCTTCACCTCTTATAGGTTGTAATATCATTAGGCTTGTGCAGGTATTTCACACCCCCCTTCTTTGTGGTTATCTTCCTGCTCTTGTGATATTTCTTCTTTTCCTAGCATAGGCAAAAGGTATCCACAGAAATTGAGATTTTTTCCTTAGGTATCTTACATCCAAAACTCCTTATGGTTTCCTCTCTATTTCTATTTACACATTTATTCATGTTTTATTTAATAACATTGAGTCAGGCTAGATGGAGGAAGAGACTTTTAGTCTCGATATCGCCTTAATAAAGACCTTATTAATAGCGCAGCTTTAGATTTCTAAACCAGCATATGCTACAGTCGGGATATGCTATCATCTCCGGCAACGTCTACCTCTTGAACGTGGCCACATACATACGCTATTGTTTCTGGATATTTCCGTCATAAGGGAGGAACGAAATGACAATTTGAAAAGTTTACACTCTACACGTAGCATTTTCTTTATAAAAAAATGATAACTGAATAGTTTAAAAATATGTATATTTCAGCGCAATATGAATCATGTAGTGCTCCGAAGATAAAAAATTCGTGGAATTATTAAAAACTTCATCAGATTCGCCCACGCGAGTTCGCACTAATCCGATTACTGTGTATGACAGTCTCGAACCCGCCCAAGTTTTATTATTATTATTATAAATGTTTAACTTTCGCTGTTGAATCCTATCGAAAACTTTGGGACGCTTGTAAAGAATATATAGAGAATATCTCCTATTAAGCTGCTTCATAAAAATTTATTCGTGATTCCCAGATATCCAAGCGGGTAGCGCGTTCATCTTTGGCGAAAGCGGTCGCGGGTTCAATTCTCGGTGGAGGCCCACATGTGCGACTTAAGCTGTCGAAACACTTTTAAAAATACACCTTCGTACCGCAATCTTACTCCCGTTAGGAAGACTTATGACAGCAGGTTTCAGAAGTGCACTCGTCTTAGCACAACCTAGCAGTCGATCATAGAACTAGTTGCCGCTTCGTAAAATGCCTGGATGCACTAGCACCACCTGACAGATATTTCTAGAACTTATTCTAACGTAAAGGTTACTTTACCCGATAAAAATCACGCGAGGCATTGTCTACCAGTGGAACTTCTCATGGTAAACAGAAATGACTGCATGAATCTTAAATTACAACAATGAATTACGGGGTGTGGATACGTAGTTTTACGGAATATTATTTCAATACATATTCTTTGTATAATGCTCAAGAAATAATGGAACACAACTCTATGTAATATGATTACAGCTTGTTTAGGACGCTCAGAATTTTCAATAGGTTAAAAGTGCCCTAAGTTAATATATGAGCCATTCACTGGCTAAGTATTTCGACTATGCTCCTGGAATGTTGTAAGATTTTAAATCAAAATTCCATGAAAAATGTTTAAATGGATCCACTAAACATTAATTTCTCTCATCCATCATGCCCAATAATGTAAAGAAATACAGAAAATATTTTGCCGCAGTCCATCATGGAAACGTAGCTATTTAAAGAAACAAATACGTTGATTGGTAAATCTCTTTTTTACTAAACTTGGGAAGTAAGCTTATTGGAACGCTACACTGGTTAGTAAAATGAGTCGCCTGGACGTTATAAGAACAGCGATTCACACATTTTACCAAAAACAGCTCTTATATTCCTGCTATGGGATGACAGAAATAAATGAAAATCAATTTTCGGAACAATAAATTTTTCCACTGGAATAAAAAATATCAGTGGGAAGGCTTAAATGTTAGTTGGCGAAAATCAACCTTTGAGGCAGGCAGGACTTTGAGGTAGGACTCCATAATGCGAAGAAAGAAACGTATGGGCAGGGGTAAATGTTTGTAATTATTCATTCACTATCTTAGAGATAAATTCTGTAAAGAAAGCATTTCAGTGAGATGATAATTGACTTCTGAAGACAGTGTATGATCTTTTAACGAGTGTAAATCGTTGGAAGACGATGTTTCTACTTGGATTGTTAACCGCGATTGATTTTTCTCACTCTGGAGTCCCGAAAAATTTATGAAAATTGCATAAATACTTAAGTAGTTACTTATACGTGATATCATTTACAGACTTTTATTTTCATCAATCTCGTTTTGTACTGCTCTTCGGGAGCAAAAATGCATTACTGTAGATAAGATAGATTGTAGTCGCTGTAGGGATCCCCAAGCCTATTGGACTTAACCTAGGTTAGATGAATCTCTAACTCCACATAAATTTGTATAGAACCACCTCTATTTCATTTAAGATGAGAGCGACCACTGATGGCAGAATACATTCTGCAAAATACCACACCAGAACCATCAAAAATCGTTCGATGGTTCTGGTTCCCGATTTTTGATGGTTTCGGTGCGGTATTTTGCAGAATTTATTTGATTTGCTTTTCATTTTTCAACGTTTAATTACCTCTGGTGTGGGAACTTTTCCATACCGTCATATATGTTTTTGCTGTTTTATGGGTTTTTTGTAAATTTTGCTTTTCTTCTTTTTTCTGGTTGTAGTAATAATTTTCTTTAGTTTAAAATTTAGCTATTACTATCAGTAGTCTAGAGCTTTTAACTTAGCTTTTTTATCCAAACATAGTTTCTTCCTTCTCTCATTTTCTTACTGCTCTATCCTTAACTTCTATTAAAAATTAATGGGTTAGATATACATATATATTTAAGCCCAGTAAACTGCCAATGGCGCGTGGCAGGGGGACCTCACGTAAGAGGGGGCATCCTTGTCCCAATCCCGACCGCAATAAAGGCGTGTCTATCATATTCTAACTCCAATGACATCGTCTCACTCCTTCGGTAGATCTTTAATAGCGGATGAATAAATATGTCTCTCTCGTCTTCCCAATTTTCAAAACATAGCGGCGCTTCTGGTGATTGTTCCTTAAGATGTTTGTCACCAGAACGTAAGCCCTTTGCCGGAAAAAAAAGAAAATCCGCGAAAGTGCTCCTAGTCCGAATCCATTGTCCGCAAAATTGTTCGTTAACAGACCCTACACTACCCAAAGAACAGACTTAGCAAAGTATTCGTTCATAAATAGAGGGATTGGGCTAGATATACATATATATTTAAA